>JAKTUG010000060.1:0-58165 GCA_030556545.1 Kodamaea sagamina
AGTACTTGACCTCGGTGACCCACTTGGTGCGCGCATTCTCCAACGAGTCCGGCTCATCCAACGCAAACCCAATCAAGATGACGTGCGAGTTGTGGTAGCTGAGCGGCCGCAACCGTTCGTACTCCTCCTGGCCAGCCGTGTCCCAGAGCGCGAGCTGGACGGCCTTGCCGTCGATGCGGCAGTCCGTGACGTAGTTCTCGAACACCGTGGGGTGGTACTCGGTCGGAAACTCCCCAAGCGTGAACACATAGAGCAACGAGGTCTTGCCGCATGCCCCGTCACCAACGATAACTAGCTTCCTCTTGACAATCATTATCTGAGCACTATGCTCGCGATGTTTTTTTTTTCTCCCGTGAACCCTGAGCCAGAAAAATGGTTTGTTTCAAAAAGGTTTGTATGTGGAAGGTATCGGCAAAAATTGGGGCAGTTGCTTCTGGTTAAGTACGCCCAAGCTGGGCTTCTATTTATAATTGGAACTGTGTGCGGTTATTTTTAACTTTTGTGAGGTTTTAGGGCTCTTTGTGAGGCACTGGGCTTAGGGACGGCGGTGGATCTGGGTGGTGAACAAATGCGGAGTGTGCTAGCGGCGCGGGAACAATCGGCCGACTGCGCTGCGAAGGCTTCTGCGATCGGCCGCGATCCGCGCCCGCGGCTGCCCGCTGTTCGCAGCTGTCAAGCGGCCTGTTTTGTGCGAGCATTTTGCAACCGTGGGGCCGGCTCGCTAAATTTTTAGTGGTGGGCTGCGAACCTTCGGCGGTGGTGTTGCAACGGGTATGCAGCGGGGGAGCACACGGGAGCACTGGCGGCACCTCGTATCGATAGTTTGCAGGCCAACGTTCAATGCGTGTCAACGCTGAATAATGCACATTTAGCTGATGCGTTTATTCGCTGGTATTGTGATGCCATTAGTCTATTGGAGAATGCAATGGAATATGACTTCTGTGATGGGATTAGACTATTGGAGCACGCGATGGACTATGACTTCTGTGATGGATTCTAATTATATTTTATGGTTGTGAACAGGTGGGATTCTGGTTATCTATCCTTTCCTAAGGCAAGAATTAGCTCTTTGGGGTGAGAAGAAAAGTCTGTTGTAATTAGAGATGATCATCACTTTTGTATGGTTAGAATTCTTTTGGTTAGAATATTAGCACTTTGGGACGTTGATTATGCCTTGTTACTAGGTTCCTATTTATATCGTTTTTATTGTCCACACAACTGGTGTTCCATGTAATTAGAAGATGCCCTAAAAAGTATGTTCTACAAAAATATCATCAAATTTCATATTTTGATCTAAAATATGATAACTTCATAAATTAAATGAATATTATCATGTATCAAGTTAATATCTATATAGAATTGATATGAAATTCAGTGGTTTTTATCACCTCGAATTACTTGATAGACGACACTAAATTAAGATGTCGTCTATCAAATTTTGATAACATCCACGAAACTATGATAACCTCCAATTGAGATTGACATGCACAAACTGAATGAAGATTGTTGTTTTCCCAAGCACAAATTTAAGGGTGAATATCATGTATCTATTGCTTGATATTCTACCAAATTATATTATCTCTCACAATTGCTTAACATTCTATTCAAATTATGATATCTCTACCAATTGCTTGATATTAATAATGATTTCTTCTACCAAGTTATGATATCTCTACCAAATTATGACACCTTCTACCAAAATATGCTTCTACTGAATTTTGACACCTTCTACCAAATTAAGGAGTATTTTCATCTCCTAATTACTTGATATTACACGAAATTATGATATCTTCTACCATTCTTTTACCACCCACCGAATAATGATATCCTCTCTTAAAGAAAATTTTCATCTCCTAAATTACTTGATATACAATACAAATTTAGTGGAGATTATCATCTACCTAGTTACTTGATTTAACCTTACAAATTATAGTATCATCTACCAAATTATAATACCCTAAAATTAAAACCAAACCTACAAATTAAAGATCCCAAAGAATCATCACTAACATGAAGACATTAAGTTAATCCTAATTCCACAAACTACGCATCGGTGCATTCGCAAACCCATTCGTCTGCTGATTGTAGAAAACCCCGTTCGAATCTGGCGCCGTCGGCGGTGAAGGCGTCTGGCTGGGCTCTTGTTCCAACATCTGGACGCCAGAATGCAGGTCCTCGATCTTCACATGCGTAACCGTACCAAAGTCGTCGTAGATGAAGTCAAAATGGTACTTTTGCGAGCTCCTACACGCATTCAAAAACTGGTTCAACGACAATCCGTTGCCGCAGATACTCTTGACGCTCTGGTACAAGTTGATCAACGGCGCGACGCCAAACTCCAACTGGTTGGTGCTCTGCAAGAGCTGGAACGCGGTGTGCGCGGCCGTCTGCACGAGCTCAACGTCAAAAGGTCTGCCTGGCGGGGCGTTGTTGGAGCTCCAGAGCCCGCTGTTGTTGGCAACAGGTGCTACGGGAACCGCGCTGCTCCAGATGGAGCTGTTGCGCGACATGCTGGGCTGGCCCCACACCCCAGCATTTGGCTCGGGGGCGCTCGCGAACGGGTCCGGCATCACCTCCGTGCCGTTGAAGGGACTGAAACTGCTCTGGAGGGGGTTGAATTGGGGCGCTTGTTGTTGTTGTTGTTGTTGCTGCTGTTGCTGTTGCAGCTGGTGCTCCATTATGTTCGACATCGAGTTCAAGCGGGACTTCAGGCCCCATGGCGACTGTGCGCTCGAGTTGCTGTACAAGCGACTGTTGTGTGTGGATGGTGACACGTTGCTTAGTGTGTTTGGGAGTATGTTGGAGGTATTTGGAATGATATTGGAGGCATTCGGAAGGATATTAGAGGCATTTGGAATGATATTGGAAGACGCATTTGGAATGATATTGGACGTCGCATTTGGAAGAATATTGGAAGTCATAACAGGGATGTAAGAATCGGTAAATGGTTGTGTTTGCTGCACCACTGGCAAGGTTTGTGTGTTGAGCGGAGTTTGCGCTTGGGATGCCGGCTGAACTTGCTGCGGTAACATTGAAGGTGGACGTGCCTGGTACAATTGCTCCAAGATATGGTTCTGTTTTTCTTCAACAACCAGAGGTAAAACACTTCTCAGCACCTGTTCGGCCAACTGGCGTTCCTGCTCCTCGCGTGCGAGTTTCTCCTGTTCAACAGCCAACCTCTCTTGTTCTTCTCTTCGCAAACGTTCAATTTCAAACCTCTCTGCCTCGGCACGTTCAAACGTTTCACGCTCGAGCCTTTGCTTTTCACGTTCTTCTTCACGCTGCTTTTTCAACAACTCTTTCTGTTTCTTCTCTTCGTCCTTCTTCTTCTTTTCCTCTTCAGCACGTTTACGTCTTTCTTCCTTGAGTTTCTTCGCCTCTTCCTCTCGTTCCAACTGCAACTGAACCTTTTTACGGTGTTCCTCTTCCTTTTTCTTCAACTCATCGATGCGTTTTCTCTTCTCTTCCTCCTTCTTGAGACGTACCTCTTCCTTCTTGCGCTTCTGCTCCGCACGCTGCAACTCAAGCTTTTGCTGCTCCTCTTCTTCTTTGGCCTTCAATTCATCTTCTTTCTTCTTACGTTCCTCCTCCTTGACTAGCTGCTGAAGACGTTTCTTCTCCTTGGCCTTCTCCTTCTGTTTCAGCTTCTTGAGTTCACGTTCCTTCTTGGCCGTTTCTTCGGCATCCAACTCATCAATCAACTGTTGTGTGCGGTCTTGCGAGAGCTTTTCTTTGTATGCGTTTTTGAGTCGTTCTTGGAAAAGCTTGATCACCTGTATGAGGAAGAGACGGCGGATCTCCTGCATTTTCTCTTCTTCGCAGATTTCCGACTCCGTGTCCGAGGCTGCACCATCCTCATCGTCGTCCTCTTCTTCTTCATCATCCTCTTCCTCATCATCCTCTTCGTCCTCTTCTTCATACTCCTCAGCATATTCCTCCTCAGGATCCTTAAAAACCGCATCAAGCTCCTCCTTCGCATCGTCTTCGTCTGTCCACGCAGACTTTTCAGCCTTCAACGCATCCTCTCTGGCAGCCCTGGAATCAGACAACGACTCCATCATCTCAATGAACGAATGGCCATCATTCTTCAACAAATCCTCCGCAAAGTTTGACAATCCTTGTGTCAACTGGTCATTGAACTTGCTGGCCAACGCAACAGTACTAATCTCGCTGTGCCCACTCAACGACTTGCCCATATCATGAACAAAGTTCGTTCCCTTCTCCAGCTGCACCTTCTTGTGCAAATCAGTGATGATCTGCTTGAGAGAAACAGCCTTCTCAAGAATATACGCCTGCTCCAGGTTGTTGTTATTGTAGAGCTTGTTTGCCTCCTTCATCTGCTCAAAGTCCAACTTTTCAATTGTCTCCAAAAGCTTGGGATCAAAGAGTTTATGGAAAATACGCTGTTCGTTGGTGATTTCGTCCGCCGGGTGGTCGAAGTCGTCGTCCAACGCCTTCATTAGCTGTGCCTCGTCCAGCCTGCTATCGTTAAGTCCCAATTGGGCGATTCCGTCGTTGATTTCGTTGATCTTGTCAAGCTTACTCTGCGAGCTTGAGGTACCCTGTAAAGGTTGCTGTGCGAGATGGCTCGTAAGCAGGGTTGCCGGATGGTTTACGGGGGGCTGATTCACAGACGGCTGGCCCAAAACAGACTCTCTCGGTTGTAGTTGTTCGGTTTCCTTGAACCTTTGCTGTCGTTTCTGCAATTTGTGTTCCTCCTCTAACATATGGAAACCTCCAAACAACAACCCCGGAAGCGCATTCAAATCATTTATATCTCGTATCTCGTGTATGAAGTCGATTATATCGTCAAAGTGGTTGTCGTAGATGTTCTCCAACTCGTCTTCTATGATATTGCTCCTGCGTCCGCAGTACAGGCACGTACAGTTGTTGAGCAAGTTTGCGTTTCCACCGCCACTGTTGTGTGCGCCATTTCCGTGGCCATGCTGGCTATTCTGGTTCTGCCCGTTTGCTCGTGTCTCGTTCTTGAATATCTCCATGATGGACTTCTTGTCGATTTTCACAAGCACCATCTTCTGCTCATCGCCAAGCGACTCCCAAAACTTCTTGAGACTTTCCTGTTCTTCGATGCTTGCGCTGTCCCATATATTTGTGTGCGAGCTGTGGTAGTGTTCATGGCGGTGGTCGTGATGGTCGTGGTGGTCGTGTTCATGGTGGTCGTCGTTCCCATGGTCGTGGGACCGCACACGCTTGCTTTGCTCCAAACTTTCTACAATCACGTCGCCGTTGGGCGCCTGTTTGATCACACGCAGCGTGGGGTACTCGTCTTCCGGCCTGTGCAAAGTGGCGTTGGTGACGTTGGCCACAACCCGGCCCTTCTTGCCCTTCTTCTTGTTTTTCTTCCGCTTCGGCTGCAGCAGCGGGCTGGACGGCTGTGTGTAGTCAAAATGGATCCCGTCGCCGTTCTTGAAGGTGCCGTTTTTGAAGCTGCCGTCCTTCAAACTGGCGTTTAGTGACCCGTTAGCCAGGTCTGATTCCAGCATATTCATTGGTTTCTTGTGGTTGCAATCTCCCCAATCTAGCGCTACTTGGTCGGTGCTGGTGGGTTTCAATTGCTGTGACGGTTTGCGTTGTCAGATCGTTGGGTTGGTGCTGTAGGCCTTGGTGGTTGTAGTACTAAAATTTTTCCTGATTTTTTGAGGTTTATATGAAGGATTGTTAGAGGTATAGTTTATTTGATGTTAAGGAATTCAAAATACTTCATTATAAGCTTTTATAGTTGCTTCCAAGAAGGTGTTTGATTATACTCTATGATCTGGCGATCCTACGGATTATAAAAGATGACATTCTAGAATAATAATGAGTATTTTCTGAGTATATGTTGAGTGAAGTAGAATATGTTGAGTTTACTTTAAATGTTTATTGAGGTTGTTGAGGTTTATAGATAACTGAATGTGCATCGGTTATTGGTTATTGGGTGAATTGGTTATTGGGTGAATTGGTTATTGGGTGAATTGGTTATTGGGTGAATTGGTTATTGAGTGAATTGGTTATTGAGTGTGTTGGTTATTGAGTGTCGTTATTGAGAATTTATTGAGTTTGAGTGTATGGTGAGTATTGATTACTCATTGAACAATGAGTATACATTGCGAATTTAATGCATACATTGAGTAGTGAGAAGACATTGAGTACATTTTGAAGTATACTGAGTATTGATTTTATATTGAGCATATTGAGTATGTTGTGCATAATGAGTATATTGATTCTATGATGGTTATAGTTTGACTACTTGCTATTTGAGCATTTATTAGGTGCACATTAAGTACTTGAGTGATTTTTGAGTGTTGAGTATATGATGATTATCGGTACATGCTGCAAGTTAAGTACATCTTGAATGCAGAGGTTAAGTAAGTATACATTGAGTATATTGATTATACATTAAAAAAGTATACTATTGAGAACACATTAATTATGAATTAAGTATGCTTTGAATACTTAGTATACACAGATAGTACACTTTGTATACACTCCATGTATACTAAGTAAATTCAGTATATTGAACATATACTAATACATTCAGAATACTAAACATTTCCTAAAACATTAGTATGGTCATCTTCAATCCTTTCCATTCTCCTCACTAACAACTTCAGGATCAATAACAACTAAAGGATTCTCCTCCAGCCCAAAATCAGTCTTAACAACAGTAGGCTTTTGTTCTCCCTTAGGTCCCACAGCAACCTCAACCTCCTCTCCACTCTTAACAGGAACCGAAACCTCTGTCTCCTCATTCTGGGCCCGCCCCTTGAGCTTGATCTTCAACTCCCTGTTCTCCTCAACCACCGCCTCAACCAAAACAGTCAAACGGTCGATTTTGCTGTACAACTCGTAGTACTCCCACTTGACACCAGCCTTGTTTGCAGCCTGGACCGGCTGCACCACCTTGTCAATGTCGGCCTCGAACTTCTTGAGGTCGATTCTGAACTCCGGGTCCTGCATCTCGCCGTTGCGCTGGTCCCTCAAGGCCTGCGACACCTCGCTGTTGCGCTCCTGGATGCCATCCCAGCCTGTTTCCGCCTCCACGTCGTAGCCGTCGGTCAAGTCCCACTCGGTGTCAAACTCGTTGGCGTCGTCGGGCAAGCCCTTGAAACGGTTGTACTGGATGCGGCGCGCGTTGGCAAGCTCGTACATGGTGATGTACGTGAGCAACGGCGAGTAGATCACCAACATCACGTAGTAGTTAATGCGCTTAAAAGTTGCGTGGCTCGTGAAAAGGCCAAACACACCCAAGCAGATCTCAACCAAGTTGAAGGGGGGCACGTACAAGTCCAGGTCAGGGGCACGAATATAGCGCAAGGTTTTTTGGGCCACCAAGGCCAAGTACTCATCGGTCGCATTTTCAACAATCAGTGCGTACGACGTGGAGTACAAGGCAATCAAGATGTTCATCAAGATGACCGTGAGCACAAACGAGTAGGCGTAGTACAAGATGGAAGCGTATGGCGGCACCAACTTGGCAAAGTCGGAGAAACTCGAACCACCGATAATGGTTTTGACGAGCGAGATGAAAATGCTTTTGGTGGCCTCGCTTTTACCGTCCAGCGCATCCAAACCCAAGAAACCTTGCAAGAACCCGATAATGACGACAAACAAGAGAACAAAGAAGATGAGCGATTCTTGCATCATGGTTTTGATGACGACAATCATGGCCCCGACAAACTTCTCTGCGTCCAAGAAAAGCAAGAGCCGCGACCACATGAATGGAGCGGCACACGAGAGTATTCTGAAGGAAATCTCGTCAAGTCTGTCCCTGTGTCCACCACGGTTGTCCAAACTGGCGAATCTGAACCCAATGGCAACAGTGAGAAGTGCATACATGGTATCATTAAACGCATTCCAGAACCCAAGATAGTTGGCACCTACATGGTAAAACTTAACCACCTCATCCGTAATCAACCCCAAGGTGAACAAGTAGAAGGCAATCTCGAAGAAGTCGAGCAGCGAGGTGGTTTCCTGGTGTCCGTTCAACACCACCGAGTAAAGAACAAGGTAGACCACCGAAAAGAAGATTTCCAAGATGTTCTGGTAGAGCGGAGTCTTGACACGAGCCGGGTCAAAGTGCGTTTTGATCGAGTGCAGCGACACGTCCTTGTACAAGACGTACGAGTGCGGGTCGTTGGCGCTCTGCACCACCCAGCCGCGCCACAACCACTTGACGCACCGCTGGTAGCCCAGCGAACCAATCACGATGGTCAGGTGCATGTCCACGGCCAATTCCAAGGCACTTGCCGGTGCAGCGTCCACCTCGTTGAGGTTGACGGTGTAGCGGTGCGTCAACATGCCCAAGAACAAGTAGGGGTCGTCGGTCTGCTGCTCGATGACCAACGCGGCCAACGTCTGCGCCGCCACCGCGCGCAACGAGTACAACTCGTTGTCGCTCAACTCGTTTTCGGACTGCTGCCAGTACCAGTCGGTGACCCTGAGCAAGCAGAAAACGAGTGCCGCGCGGTACTTGTACAGGCTGGTGCCTTTTTTTCCGTCGCCCTTGCCGCCCGCTGCGCGGTACACCAACTGCACCACGTTTTCGTTCAAAATCGGCGAGTTCTGCGTGGTGATCTCTTTTTCGTCAAACTGGATGGGGACCACCTTGTCGATGAGCGACTTCAAGTTGAGGCAGATGCGGAGTGTTTGTCTGGAGTTGGGGCAGAACTTGTCGAGGTACCCTGGTTCGGATATCGACGCGACTTCTGCGAGTTGGGATTCGTCGTCGGTGTTCATGTTAGACGATTAGTTGATTAGTTTGGAAGTGAAATTTTGAAAATGATTGTTTGTTAGTTAATAATTTGTGGGGAGTGAGCCTAATTGAGTAATGTGGATGGAGAATAAAGAGTTCGAGAAAAATGGCTATTAGATGGAGAATGAGTGTATGAGTAAGAGATGGGTAGTTGGTGACTGTAATTGACGATTTCATAACTAAGGGGTTGGGTTAATTGATGATAGTTCTGTTTACAACGAACTTTGTGATGAAATTAATGGCTGCAATTTGAGGCGTAGTTTTTTGAAATATCGACCAGAAAGTCCCCACTTTGGTAATGAATTTGCTTGGAGATGGTGACAAACTGTTTATTCCAAGTGACTCTGTGACAGTTCTGAGTAGTGATTTTGTCGAAGTACCTTGAAGCCTCTTTATAATTAACATTAAAACCTAATTTATAATCAGGCAACTTGAAATCTCCGCAAGAGTGGAGACAGCGAAATTTCAAGAGAATCATTTCTCGTCATTTACAAGAATTCTTGTCAGGGCTGTGTGAAATTCATGATGGCCTTAGTCTTAAGTATGAGAATATTGAAGGGCACCTTGAAGACGAAAGGTTAACTAGACGAAACGTTCCAGAAACAATTTCAGATTTTCTTCAAATTCCACATATTCACGACAGGGAGTTTACGTATTGTTGACAGTTCTGTGACACCACTCGATATCAGAATCATGCACAAGGTCTACGACGCAAAATGAGTTCGCAAGTATTGGTTGACAAATGCATTCTCATCAATATAACTTAAACCAGGATAAAAGTACTCACTCAATTATTTAGCCAATTTCAATTCTCTCGCAAAACCTTCCCTCATTTTAAGCCTCCTTTTGCACCCATAAATTTTGCAACCATTAAAAAAACTCACCTCATTCAGCTTCCTTAAGTTCAAACAATTCCGCTTGCTCCTCAGCTGGAACCTCAACATCCGAAAGTAACCCAGTCTCAACATCGTACATCATCCCCCAAACCTCAATCTCTCCTGCCTTCAAAGCTTCAGCGACTATCGGAAACCTCCTCAACTCCAGAACCGAATTCACAACGTTCAACTCAGACAACCTTCTGACCTGCTTTTTGGCGTCTCCCAACGCGTTCAACTCCTGGACGTTAGCAGCCCTCACCTGTCTTATTGGATTCAACCACAAGTCCAACACACCTCCGATTTTGGTCTGCTTCAAGGACGCCTTCACCCCTCCACAGTCAGTGTGGCCACTGACAATCACCTTCTTCACCCCCAACTCTTCAACTGCGTACTGAATGACGCCCTGGAGCGCGATGTCGTCAGAGTGAAGGACGTTGGCAACGTTCCGGTGGACAAAAACCTCACCAGGTAATGTAGGAAGACTGCCTTCGCCCGCACGAGAGTCAGAGCACCCTATCCACAACGTATGGGGCGACTGTCCTTTCGCGTTGATTGCAAAGACCTCGTCACCGTGGTTGCTCTTGATCGAGTCAATAAACACCTGGTTGCTTCGAAAGTAGTCTTCCTTGGTTGAGTCCTTGTTCAACACAAATGGATCATCTGCTCTTTTTGCAGGGAAAGCGGCAGATAAGGAGAGGAAAGCAGTGAGTGTAGCAAAGGGTAATTTCATGGCTGTACCGACTGAGCACAAGCAGCTACCCCGAATTTATACAAACCTAAGGCAACTACAACCCCGGGGATTCAGTTTCTGTAACGATCTTCTGTCTCGCAAAAGCTGCAAATTCAACAATCGATGCTACATGCCAAGGCATATCTGGAAAGTGAAGTTTGAGAAACATAGCCTACAAAACATTCCTGAGATAAACTTGCCCGGAAGTTTGAACACGCCTTTGGGGATTGGTTTGTGTTAAGGGGACAGTCAAGATTTTCTTGAGTGCCTTCGGACTCAGAAGACTAATAGGTTGTACAGTTTGGAATATGGGGAGAGGGCTGAATACTGAATGATTGTAGCAGGATTATGGTTATAGAAGGTTGTTACAGTATTGAGCTAATTCTACTTGAAATAAGAAACTATCAGTATATGTTTTTAGCATATTCGTATCGAATAGTTTTATTCTATTACTCAATTGTCGTGATGATACAGCTTTTGTATGACATTTAAGAAATTGACTACGGAGGTGGTCTACTGTAAAGAAAAGCATGATATGTTGATGTGTTGACTCAGATTACATTCACTACTTATTGTTTGATACAAATTGCAATTAATAAAAATTGTTGAGCCAAAATCTCATTATATAACCATCGCCCATTACAATAAAATTAACTCGAAGACCAGCTTCTACTAATAAAATACAGAATAATACAGTGTCGGTACCTTTGAAGGTATTAATGACTTATAATAAGCATTTCGGTTAGGAACCCGAGTGGCTGCAAAATCAACTTGCTATTGCCTTTTGAAGAGTCAGCGGGGTAGCCACCTTGGTGTTGCTGTCAGAAGTGGAGTGGTCAGCTGTCAACTGCGACGTGACGGGGGTGATAGGCACGAACTCGCGTAAACCCTTCTCCAAATCGCTCTGCGGGGACTTAGCCACCAGATTTGTCTTGGATCTCTGAGGCAGATCCGGCTCGTCTTCCAAGATCTGCGCGCCCTTCTTGCGAAGCGCTCTCAATTCCGTCAATGGGTACAAATCGTAGGTCCAGAACGCCAAGAGGAGTCCATACCAGAAGTGGAACGTCCACTCTAAAATGGAGGAAAGCGGGTGGTTGCCCTTGACGTAGACGACACAGCATAAAGTCGCGACAGTAACGGTCACCAACAACCACGTAATTTTGACAATGAAAGAGATGGTGAACTTGTTCCACTTTTCGCCGTTGACGTACTTTCGGTAGTACTGGCCCATGATGTAGTAGTTGATAAAGTTAAGGGCAAGTGAGGTCATCACGAGAATGGCAAAGGTGGCTAACATAACGGCGTAGTGGGAAGCAGCTCTGTTCTTGTTGTGGAGGTAGACGGTCCCGACCACGGCCTGGATCACAAAGAAACACTGGGCAATGATGCCAATGGTGATGCTGGCGAAGGCCAATCTCTTCTGTAGGGTGGGCTTGATGAATTTGATCAACTTACCAATCTTCCGATGGTAGTACTCCAAATATATCAGGATACAGAAGATGATCGAGTGTATAACGACAAAGGCTAGAAAGTAGCCCGGGCAGACGATGGAACCGATTCTCTCCAAGGGCAAGGGGGTGCTATTCTCATCGTATTCAGGGTAGGCGCGAGACCCGTCGGCCACCCACATTCCTAGAATGCCGAAAAGCATGGTGTACCAGCATATGAGTCCAAACAACGGAATAAAGTAGAAGTGGTTGAAGTTGGAGGTGAGATAGATGAAGGCCCCTTCGACACCCAGAACAGAATACATTGCGCTTGGAGATGAGTAGTGTTTGGAGGGGAGGACGTGTTTATATAGCAAGATTTGTGCGTACCAGATATCAAGGCAGAGAAGAACAATCCACCCTTTGAACAATGACAAGGAAAAACCACAGTGCACTCTTTGGGTATAATGAGTGCAGTATAAGTACTGAGCCCGATAGTATAATGGGTGCAAATAATGGAACAAGAGGTTCTGTATGTCCATTATTCTTTATTGGGACATATTAAACAATAGTAGAATGATAAACAGACGTACAAAATCTCGAGCCAGCAGGGCCAACAATACAGAACGGGAGGGTGCTCGAGGAGAAGATGGTAGATGAAGGTACGAGGATGCGTTTATGTTACGACGAGGTTCTGCTTCGTCTAGGGGCAGGGCACCACAGAGGCGGCAACTTTAAGAATTTGCGGCTGAAGGCAGATCGGCTGCAGATTGATTAGATTCGCCAGATTGAGAGAGACGCGTTAGATCTTATTTAGCGTAAGGGTTGGGTTTTGAATGTGGTGCAGACAGAAGAAGGTTAATCTGTTCCAGAAAGGTGAGTGCGTTTGGAAAATAAGATATTGGGAGAGGGACTGGCAAGGGATACTTGGAGTACAGAGAATGTGAATAAGATTCTGATGAAAATAGAGTGCTAAAAAGTAAAGTGCACATCTGATTTATGAGGTGAGATAGCATGAGCCTAAATGTCAAAATGTCAAAAGACAGAATGTCAAGGTGTCAAAATGCACTTCATATCCAAAAGTACTCTAATTAAGGGTGCATCAAAATGCTTCAAAATGGGGGAAAGAGCAAACTATCCAGAATCTCAAATATCACAGACATTCGTCAAAATTCAATAACATTGGTAAATGTCGCAACACGAGAACAATGACGTAGTTTAAAATCGGTGACGGCTACCAAGAGTACGTATTTGAGGCTGAGACTGTAGGTACTAGAGTTACCAAATAATCTTTTGATATTGCTCATTAAAAGTGGAGATGCTATAGAGCAGTGTCAAACAAATTCAATAGCCACCAGTGGGGCACACTAATCATATGAAAAGGCAACTATTATGAGTTCCACTACGCAAAATACACCAATTTAAAGTCATCTAAGTGAAATACACCAATTTAAAGTCATCTACGTAAAATATACCAATTTAAAGTCATCTACGTAAAATACACCAATAAAAAGGTCTACGTAAAATATACCAGTAAAAAAGTACACGCAAAAGATACTTATTTTAAACTCATCTCAGCAAAACATACCATTTCAAAGCCATCCAGGTAAAATACACCAATTTGAAGGCATTCAGCAAAATACACCTATTAAAAAGACCATGTACGGTAATATACACCATTTTAAAGCCATTCAATAAAATACACCAATAGTAAAGTTATCTGCTTAAAGTACACCTACTAAAAGCCATCTACTTAAAGTACACCTATTAAAAGCCATCTACTTAAAATACACCAATTGAAAGCCACCTACAACAAAATACACCAATTTGAAGTCATTCAGCAAAATGCACCAATTAAAAAGACCATCCACGTCAAAATACATCAATTTAAAGACATTCAGTAAAATACACCACTTTGAAGCCATTCAGTAAAATACACCAATGGAAAGCCATCTACTTAAAATACACCAATTGAAAGCCATCTACTTAAAATACACCAATTGAAAGATATTCAGTAAAATACACCAATTGAAGTGTCTACAACAAAATTCACCAGTAGAAAACCATCTACAACAAAATACACCAATGAAAAGTCATCTACTCAAAATACACCAATTGAAGTATCTACCAAAATTCACCAGTAGAAAACCATCTACAACAAAATACACCAATGAAAAGTCATCTACTCAAAATACACCATTTTAAAATACACCAAAAAAGTCACCAACTCTTCCAAAACACCAAAATTAAACCAAAAACCCAAATCCAAACTGTCAACACAGATAAGAAAATCAAAATAATCACTATTCTCCAAAACATAAATACTCACCCTCTAAATCATCAAAACCAAAATACTCACCCTCTTATTCACTCACTAAACAACTAAGACCACCAAACACCAAATTGCCAATTATTGTCAATCATGTTTGTCACCCATTGTCATTTTTCCCCAAAATGAAATCTCCACGAATCTCATTGAAATTCACGAAACCCATACAACAATCATCACCAACAATACCCATTCCAAAGTTCAAATCCAGACACAAATATCACGTTCTAAATTATCTTGTGATCGGCAGACTTTTGTCGCGAATCCAAAACCCATCTGAGGCAGCGATCCGCCCTGGACTCTTGCAACATGCAAGACGCACTAGCACACCGTTGAGGCCTCCAACGTTTTGTTATCAACTGGAGGCTCCTAAAAATATCGGTTGCAGTGTGAGTGCGGGAACAATAGCTAGACAAGCTTTTGTACCAGGCACCGCGCGGTGGTGTTTCAGCAGCGGCGAGGCAGGTCGACGGATGGTCCACCTTTACTCTGCTCTGTATCTTGCGGCAGCCTCTTATCGCAGGGCAGCCCATTGCGAATCGCGTATCCCTTCCACACTGGCGGTCCGAATTTCATGGGGCAGCTCATCGGCACCAGCGGGCACAATAGCAAATGTATCGCTACGCGCTTGTCCCCACGCACACAAACTGATGTCACTGGAACAACAAGGCGTTTTTGCATGGCTCTCTGTGCGTGATGTCTGCCTGTTGTGCTGCTCTACTGGCCAGGCCCTTCGCCATCCCAACCTCACCACCCACACCACTCCACACCACTCCCTGCAACCGCGCCCGCCAAAGTCGCATGCCTGCTCAGAAAAGGCAAATTCCCAAAACCTGCCCAAACTGCCCCAATGCGATCCTCGCAACTAACAATAGCATAAACTTTACGCAAAATCATCGTACAGGCTCCTCCATTTTGACGTGTACATAGCCGGGACTAGGAACAATCGAATGCATCCTCTATTCAGGCCGTTCGGCTTGTGCTACTCTTATTGTGCTGCTCTATTGTGAAACTCTACCCTCTCCAGCCCAACCACGTATAAATCACCTTGAAAAAACTTTCTGATAAACTTTCTCATTAGACTCTTTCCACCACACTGATACGGAAATAATCTCTATGCGGGAGAGGGAGGCCTGAATTTCTGTAAAGTGTCATCATTGCTTCGTGTTTGTTCTTAGTGAGGTTAGTTTTATTGTTCCATTTTTTTAACGCCAATCGTCAGGTTATTTATACACAACAAATCCGAAAATTGTCAAGTTTATATTAAGCATAAATTTCAGGGTTGTAAAGAAACAAGATTACCAAAAGTTTCCACTTGAGAGATACACCAGAGAGACCCACAAAGATCAAGAAAACTCACCGCTGAAAGAATAAAAGTGCCAAATTATGATAATGAAAGAGGTGCAAACGTTCCCACACCCGCTACTCAACAGCAACTTGCTCAGTGATGATGTCACGTCTCCGCTCAACGAGTTGACGAGTGCCTTGGACAGCTACTTGCAGAAGCACGAGCAGGAGCAGGACGAGCCCATCAGCTCCAAACTCAACAGTCCCACCACGTCAACGTCCCAGAACTCGCCCATGGGGACGTTTTCGTTGGCGCCCACCTCCACCAGCCCTTTGAAGCGGTCTTTGGAACTGCCTTTTGGCTCACTGCTCAACCCGAACGCGAAAAAGGTGCTGCATCTCCACAAACAGTCTTTTTACACGACACAGCCAACAGACTTGATGTTGGACTACGAAAAGGACCGTTTACCGAGTCCCACCGTTGAGCTGATTCAGGAGTCGTTGGAGCCAACGCGCAGCAGGAAACAGCAGAAGCAACTGCAGCAGATGCTGCCCACACCCAAGACGGTGGTGCACAGGGAAGAAACGGCCGCGGAATTCACGGTCCCCAACAAGAAACGCTTCTCGCTTCTGCGACTCACGCAGTCGTTCGAGAAAAGTCGCAAGTTGAATAGGGTTTCGTTGACAAACTCGTTGAATAGACTTTCATTAAGTCTGACAATCACCAACAGAGGGCCATACCAGGGAAGTACCGATATGAACTCGTCGAGAGCAAGTATTAGCTCAGAAGTGTCAGTGATGAGCACCGAAACCGACTACAAACAGCTCCTGCTGACTCCCTTCTGGAAGTACCATGTGTTGAAGTTTGGAAAAGACTTGTACTTGACGACAAACCCAGGTCTCAAGCATGTTTACTGTAGAAATGGGCCTGGGTACTATGTGGAAACGATTTTCGCAGACAAGAGCAAGAAACCCAGAGCACACAATGGATTTACCTTGATTTTCAAAGACATTGACAGTGTTGAGTCGGGCACCAAAGACAACAGGCCTCCGATCATGATAGTGACGAAAAAGCCTGAGATTGAGGGCGGCCACTTTACTGTTTCGATTCCACGGCCGCAATCGGCCAGCAGCTCGCAGCTGCTGCTGTCCCCACCCACTCCTCCACATTCAGAGAGCTCTGCCTCTACCCGCAAGATGTTCAACGGCTTGCTCATCCCGAAAAAGATCAACAACGCCTTCTACCCTTCCAACCAGTCGCTGTACCACTTCCAGAACTACGAGTTCAAGGACTTTAACAACGTAAAATGGAACGTCGGCCTGATACCCCGTGTGAGATCGGCCAAACCAAACAAACTCGCCAACAGATTGAGCACCGCCAACCTCAACCTGAACCCGGAGGAAAAGGTCAAGTTTGTCGGCAAGAGGAACATCTACTTCCACCAGAACTACATCGAGGAGGAGGACTGGACCAACCCGATGAACACAATCTACAAAGAGAAGTCTGGCGATCCCAAGAACATCTACCAGCACGAACAGAGCTCGTTTCCGCCTGTTCTCGGGCTTTTCAGACCATACGAGACAAACACAAGAAAGAGAATTATGAACGCAATCACCAAAAGACCAAAGTACCTGATTCCACCGCCTGTTCCCAACAGAATGCAGCAGGTCAACGGGAACCAGATGCAGACCCCGCGGTTGTCGCACCAGTCATCGCTGAGTTCTCTCAACTTCAGCTTGTTTGACCGTGTTTCCGATACACTCACTGCGACCACCACGAACCTGTCGAAAATAGCTGCCAACCTGTTGGACCACGATTTGGGTGCCGGAAGCGACGTGCGCAAGTACTACAAGGGTGGCGATGGTTTATACTACCTGACCAACCCTAGTGACGACACTCCTGACGAAAACAAGTTGGGGTGGGTCACTATATACGAAGATACGCGTTTGTTTTCGGGCGACCAGAACAAGGGTATGTTTGAAATAGTCTTGGGTTTAACTTTGGCTGCTGGGTTTGAGAGTAGCATGGACTAATGAGTAATGACATAGGATAAATGTAATAAGTTCAATTTATGATAAGTGTAGGGATTAGTATAAGGTGAATGTGGAGTTTAATATTTGATAATGTAAGGTTCAATATTATGAGAAGTGTAATAAGTTTAATTTTATGATAATGTAAAGTTCATAAAATTAGTAAGTTCAATTGATAAATGTGGAAATTCAATCAATAAATGTAGAAATCCAATTGCTAAAAACTCAATTCAAGAACGTAAAAACTCAATTGATAAATGTAAACTCAATTGATAAATATAAACTCGATAAATGTAAACTCTAATGATAATGTAATAGATCAAATTATCAAAATGTTTTCATTAGTGTCTGAAAATGTAATCCGCTTTCCACATTCGATCTCGATCTCACTAATCCAGAACTCAAAAGGTATGCCTCATGTGCCTTAAATGTAACAAGACCGCCATATTTGAGCAGATCTCACTAACTAGAACTCAAATGGTGCCTGAACTAATGGGTCGCCATGTGCACAACACAACACAAGAGCTCCTGCAGTCGCATGTCACGGACATGCAACTACAGGAGCATCCTTGAAATCGATACTTGGAGTCACTTTGTTAGTCGTGAGCCCTGTATGTGCTCATCCCTTTGCTATTGTTGATTTTGGTGATATAAACTTTGTAGTCTTGTGTAATGTATGGATTTGGACAAACTTTTCACCGTTGACTTAGGGATTATTTACCTATTGACTTACAACTTTGGTGTCTTTGCTTGTTGATTAGATAATTTTACATTGTTGACTAATTATTTGGATTATAGTCTTTGTAAGTTTGCTTCCTTGTTGATTGCTTCCTTCCTTTGTTTATGATTCTTTTCTTGTTGAATAGATTATTTTGATTCACCTTATTGATTAGATTATTTTGATTCTCCTTGTTGATTAGGTTATTTTATTCTCCTTGTTGATTAGGTTATTTTATTCTCCTCATTGATTAGATTATTATGATTCTCCTTGTTGCTTAGATGATTTTACTTCACCTGCTGACAATTATGGTTATTTTGCTAAGTGTGATTTAAAGAATTGATTTTTAACTCTTCTAAGCTTTCATCCGTTTTAACTTGATCAGTTTCATCCAACGTTGCCTTCACATTTAAAGTTGGAAGTTTGATGGGAAATATGCAACTGAGTCCCAGAGAATTCAATCATCTTTTTATCCAATGTCAACATCACTGAAAAAAATCTAAACAGGGCGGCTGCAAAAAATGAAACTCTTAGTATTGTTGATTTTGATACACCTCAGTGTCAGCGTTAAGCCTTTCAAGGCGCGTGTCTGCACTCATTCGGATACCTTCCCATTCACAGGTTACAAGGTAGAGAACCAGATTGTTTTGCTGCTGTTAAACAATCACTACCACTTGGTTTATTGTATTGACAATAAAGTGATGTCAGACACTCCTCTCAGTACTTCTATCCCTTGGACAGTGCCTATTGATGGGGAGGTAGCGGACAACGTGGTCGTGATGTCTCGCAGAAAGAGTTTTGTTAAGCGCGAGATTCCGCTTTACTTTCCTAAGACGTTTGTGGGTGCATTATTTGTGGAGAGGAAGGAATCAGACACCAACATGGCAGCGGAAACGCAAAAGGGATTGCCCTTGCAACAGACAGTTCCGTTGATAGCTGAGAACATCATGCACAATTGGTTGGAAATTAGCCCCAACGGCGAGATGGTGTACCATGTCCCAATATTGACTACTCCACGGATGGATAGCAGACTATCGCAGCATGAGGGAGGTTGGGACCGGTTTATTCTGGTGTCTGAGAACTATTCTTTTGAGCATGATCTGCGTGAATGGTTCCGGCAAGACTTGGACTCGCTCGTGAAGCTGTTGAACTGTTTTATGAACGATAAGGAGAAGATTGGTAAGATCCGAGAGGCTGATTTGTGGTGGAAGTTAATTCTTGTCTCTAAGGTGATTACTCACGATGCATTTGAAAAGTTAATGTTGACGTTCAGATAAAGTTTAAATTTAAGGTACGAAATTTGCACCCAAAAAATGATGTACTAGATTGCTGCACAAGTTGTCGTGTTTTTTGAGAATTGGAGTTGGAGACAGTGACTTGTGTTACTTGAGCTTTCATTTGGCCTCACTTTGAACTCTTGTTAACTGGACAGTGGCCTAAGAGGGTAAACTGAATCACTTAAACTTCTAGTTCTCTACTTGCATATTTTAAACGTCGACATCATCAACCTCAGAATCGCTTGATAAATCGTAATTTCGACTCGTATTAGCCTCACTTTGCGACTTGCGAACCATCTCCTTGAATCTTACGTCTCGCTCGTAATCTGACAAATCGTACTCAATCCTATTGTTCACAATGACGGGATCAAGAGCTGTTACTGAATCTCCTTGTGGAAGAAAAGAAAAGTGGGTCGATGAGTGAGGTGGAATGCGCATAGGTGTTTGTTTGACAAAACTTGGAAGGTCGTATCTAGACCCTGCTTTAGATTCCCGGATTATGTTTGTGTTTTTTAGTATGCTGGTGGGTGTCTTTGAGCAGTTTATGTTAGGAGTGTAAGGTTTAGGACTTTGTTGCAGTGTCTTCAAACGTTTAGGAGTGTTTGTTTGTGTTGATTGCAGATCTGACATTTGTCGTACGATCGACTGGTTCTGAAAAGGGATCACTATTGCCTGAATTGGCCTCGTTACTTGTTTCCTCAAATGCTTTGTTTGTGATATTTGGATCAGTTTCTCCTCATTTCTGGCAGCTGGATCTACTAGCTGAAACGACATTGCCTGAGGTTTCTGGATCAGCGTCACTTCGTTCCTCATCAGTGGCTCCACTGATTGAAGTGGCACTATCTGCTGAAACGGCTCTGGTTGTGCATTCCTTATTTTTTGTTCCACTCTCTGCGGTGTTTTAATCTTCGGCTCCGATACTGGTCTGTGAGCTGGCTTTATTTCACTTTTGCTGAATACTTCTTTCTCCATTTTCACTTTGACAACGTTCACATCAACATTCCCGAGAACTTTCCTCCTAGGAACTTTCCTCAATCCTATCGGCCGGGCTTTCACAACGGCAACCTTCACTGGACTTGTCATACGCGTCTGCGGCTTCTGGTCATACTTTACATTCACCAAGCTTAACAGATTCTCTGGCCCTTTTCTCGAAAGAACCCTAGAGTACGATTGGCTCTCCTCCAAAATCTCCACCAACCAGTTCTTGTTTGTGAGTTTAAACAAGGACTCCTTCTTGAGCAAGCTTGTTCTTCCCTCCATGAAATCGGTGGTCACCATATGTTGCTGTTCTTCGTCATGGATTTCAATCCGATGATTATACTCGTAGTATTTAAGCACTCCGTCCATCCATTTTTTATCCTTTTGGTGAATTCGGTTGGAGTAAAGTATGGTGAACTCACGTACCACTGACCTGATCTCTTCCATGTTAGACGCGTTTTTTCAGCCGTTAGACAAAAGGTTTAAATTTTATGCGAATGTTTGAGAGCTGCAAAAATATGAATCTTCATTCTGCTAATAAACTAGTAGTATGACTGTCAGTCAAGAGTTTTGTTTCAATGTTAAGACTCTAGAAGTGATTTATAGTTTTAAATTAAGCTTAAGGAATCTTACAAAATTCTGATTTTCTTAAGAGTCTTTACACTAATGATAGGTCCTTCAATGTGTGAAGTATTAATTACCTTTCTGTTCAAAAATTCAAATGTACATGACTTCAACACTGCCTTTGTCTACGTTGTGGGAACAGTTCAATGTAACAAAAAATGAATTTTTGCAACTATTCAATTTTCTGAAGATGAATTATAAGTTAAAATTCAACAATTCTACTAACTAGGCCAGTTAACTCTGTAAACTAAGTCAGGAAGTCGATCAAGTCAATATTGCTAAGAATACAGAAAAACAGAGCTTTCAAAATTCAACTACCATATGAATTCACATGTTGATGAGCCTCCAAAATTCATAAACATACCGTTTAACATTCCACCAAACCAAACTATGAAGTTGGCTTTATCTTAGCAAATTCTCCATAATTTAACCTCAAAAGAACTCTAACACACTCCAATTTCAAAATCAAACTTGACTACTTCAAATTCAAATCCAATCTCACAAACTCAAAATATGCATTCATTAAATCATAAATATCTGCAAATCAAACACTTTTTAAAAAAATCTGATGGCAGATCCCTTCCCAAACGAATACACAGTCCGCAAAGTGGCTCCCTCAGATAGCAAAGCTTGCTTCATATGCTACAAACCAACCGAAACAGTCATGCTAGGCCTGACTAAAGCCGACTACTTTTACGTCTGCTCTAATCACTTGTTAGATCTGCTGTTCGCAGACAGCATCAAGGAGGATAGCTACAACATGTTGATCAAACAGAAGGCCGATCTCGAGGTACTGTTACCTGAAAAGCGGGAGAAGGCCGAGCTGTTGAAGCCATATTTGTGGACCAAACTCAAACTTGTTTCAGAGAAGGAAGAGAATAAAAAGAAGTTCGAGGAGGCAACGGCTGAAGTCGAGAAACTTACCAAGGAATTGCAGGAGGTGGATGACTCTATAGCTGCGTTTACTTTCAAGAGGTATATTTTGCACAAGGATGTTTATCGGATCAGAGTACAAGGGTATTTAAGGGCGAGAAATGAGAAGAAGAGGCAGGAGAGGGTGCAAGGAGATCCTACTTTTTTCCCGAAAGTACCTACTGGGGAGTTGTCTTGATAGTGAGAGGGGATAATCGTGTGATAAACGTGGATAAACCCTCAAGAATACGATAAGTTAATGCTGACTGAATGTCAAGCATAGATTTTTGATGGACTTTAGCCGAATAGGACATGCTGACTTTGGAATACTGAGCTCTAGGGCTGCATTTTAATGGAAAGACTTGAGAATTCTTAAAATAGCAAACAACTGAAGTGGAATAGATTAAGTCACAAGTTTAAGAGTTATAATCAGAGTTCAGTTTCAGAACCACCAGTTTGAGTATAACTGGTTTGAGAGTTGTTAGAGAGTTGATCTACCCACATTTTTGGAGCCATCTGTGGGACACATCGGGATAGTTCTGTTGCAGCTCTGATGTCAAATTAACCTTAGATCAGAGCTTGTTCATTACACAAATAACAAATGTTAGACAGAATTCATTCTTCTGTAGATCAACTCTCAGTATTAATTCAAACTGAAACTACTCCTGAGAAACCTCCGCACGTCTTATCCAATCCACTACTCATTTTCATTTACTTGAATATTCAACTCATTTGAAGATCCTTAAACTAATTTACCAAGTTTATTCTTCTACTATGGTACCTCTATTTACACATCTATTTACACTACTTCAGCGCCTTATAGAATGGGAATCCCATGGCACTCAACAAAGTCCTCGCCTGCTCATCAGTCCTCGCACTGGTCTTAAAAGTAACATGTATACCATTAAGATTTGGAAACAAATCCTGAAAACTTTCAACTTCTGGAAAAAACTTGATGTCTTCAGTGTCTAAACCAAAAGTAATGTTACCATTGGTATCTCCAGAGCTTAACTTGATACCCTTAAAAGTTCTGATTCTTGGGAGCACCAACTCAGTCAAAGTAGATACAAACTGTGACATCTCAAGGCCTGTTATCTCCACCTTGGCTCCACATGGTCTTCCCGTTCTCAATTTCCAAGGCAAAATATTGGCTTTGGCATACAACTGTTTTGGTTTGACGTTGGTGATTTGTGCAAGTTGCAACCTGGTGGAAATGTTCAACCAACCTTCCTCCAACGACTCTTTGTCGTACGACTGAATGGCAATCGAAGTCAATTCAGGAATGTTTTCGTCGGTCACAGGTTTAATATCTCTGGTTGGACGTCCTGTTATCTTAGCCCTTTTCTTATTACGATACAACTTGTATGGAGAGTCTGTTCCCCAGCTTCTCTTCTTCTCTCCAGGTATAGTACGTGCACCGTGTTCATAGTTGTGCAAGAGCAAGTCGGACTGCAATGTGTTGCGGTAGTAATCGGCCAATCTATCTTGATCTATCTCTGTGGGCTTAAAACCAACAGATTCAATGTCGTCCTTGGGGAGGAGTAAGTTCTGGTACTTGGGCATCAAGGCCGACTTTTTAACTTTCACCAAGTGGTGCACTGGGTGTACCGTAGAGTAGCCTGGCTTGCCAAGAGCCACTCTACTCAGCGAAAAATGACGAATAAACTGCAAGGACATTCCTTCTCCGTCTACTTTGATTCTGAAAAATTTACTGAAAAAATCTGTTGAAGACCAAAAATTACTCGCAGAAAAAACTGGTGTAATTTACAGAACCAAAATTATACAAACACCAACAAGATGAAGTTCGAGTTACCAGTTGAGCTCGCTGTGGTGAGTCCCAGAGACCCCATACTCTCAAAATACACTTCAAATGCCATTCCATACCAACCGCTGCTGCAAGTTTATGAACTTGCAAAGGAACGAGATCGTCAGGAAGACCTTAAATATGAGTTTGATTGTTTAGAGAAGTTGGTTACTCAATTATCTCAGACTTTCATCACGCAATCGATAGAGAATGATCTGATACTGTCGGATTTCTTGAAAAACTCAAAACTGAAATTGAGCGCTGCTGAAGCTGGTGTTGCTGAGATCCGAAACGAAATTGGAAAGGTTCTTAATGAACAGAATAACCAAGTTAAACAGATAATTGATGCTGAATTGGAGAGACGACGGATAGAAGAAGAACGGAGAAGAAGAGAAGAGGAAAGGAGAAGAAGGGAGGCTGAAGAACTCAAACGTAAACTTGAAGAAGAGGCTCGCAAAAAGGAAGAGCTTCGCAAGAAACAATTGGAAGAAGTAGCCCGTAAGAAGAAAGAAGAAGAGGAAAGAAAGAAAAAAGAGGCGGAAGAGGCGGCGAAAAAAGCAGCAGTTGAAAAGAAGGCAGCAGAAGCGAAGAAAGCAGCAGATGCTAAGAAGGCTGCCGAGGAAAAAGCTGCTGAAGACCAAAGGAAACAAATCCAATCGAAATCGTGGACGGACTTCAAACTGGTGCAATCGACTTTCAAGAAATACGCCAAAGATATTGCCGATATAAAAAGCAATGTCGTGGCGAAAGTTAACGCAGATGCCAATCTCAAACGAGAAGCAGGTAAGTTGAAAAGAAAGATCAACCCAAAGTTTGGACAACTTTCTAATTCGTTTTCACAGTTCAATAAGGTCAACAACGAGGTGGTTCAGCTAATAGGGTCAGCAAAGCCGCTTGAATTAGCATATCATTGGATCCTCAACGTGGTGGCCAAGGCGATTGTTGACCAAGCAGAAACAGAGGTCATTGTCCAACTGAACGCCGCATTGCCGTTGGCAAAGTTAGCATGCTCGCTTTTGGCCACTTTTCTGGAATTCGAGTACTATTTCATGGCTCGTTTGGTGAAAAAGTGTCCATTTATCATTGGGTACACAAGAACTATTGACACCGAAGAAGGTCGCAAGAGTATGGGATGGCGCAAGAAAGAAAACGAATGGGAGGACGAAGTAAAGTACGACGAACGTGTATCTGGTATTGCGATGGTGTGGGCTGTTATGACAAGGCTCACCGATGTGCAGCCCCAGATTGAAAACTTCTCCTTTGAGTCCAGTTGGAGGTTCACGGCCCGTATGCTCAATACTCCATTAGACTTGATTACAAACACGCATTACTCAGTAGTCGCAAATTGGTGGGAAGCTCTGGCACGAGAATTTGCTCAAAGGTATGGGAAACAAGGTCAAAAGGTAATGTATGCCCTTGTTGTGCCATGGGTGGAGCAACTGCTGCTGCGCAAGTTTCCTGCTGCTGCGCGTTTATCTATTTTGGGAGAGGACTGGTTGAAGAATGGCAACATAGACACATTAAAGGAGATGAATTAAAATTGGAGTTCTACAGTTTTAGTTTCATGTTGCTACTATTTACTTTGGTATATATGAAGAAACTTATAATTTTAGTAGACTGAAGTATAGTAGGAGGTCGCCAGTCTCTCTACAAAACAATCATAGTTTAATCAAACCAGAAGATGCTATATTATTCAACACAAGATACTATATAAAGATTAATTTACCTATTCAGAATCACTATAACTTTCAAATTCAGACCCAGATTCATGATACTGAACTTTATTTGTCACTCTCGAGCTCTTTCTTTCAGGGACTTTCAGCTTCTTCGGCTTTAAAACCTTTACTCTTTTGACTACTTTCCTTGGTTCAGTAGTCAACTTTCTTTTGGATGCTCCCAATCTCTTGCTTATCGGCTTCTTCAACGCTGCCTGAATAGTTGCTGAGATAAAAACTTGAGAAACAATCCCTTGTGCTTCCTTCGTTGAACTCAAAGGAACATAAATATCACTTGGGAGCTTTAATTTACCTGGCCATGTCTGCATCGTCCAGTTTTTATGATCACTATACTCTTTGATGATGAACTGTGCCAATTCAGCTATCCGGTACAAATTGAGCACCTCTTCAGGGTACGGTTGTTCATCATACATTGATGAGTCTAGCGTTGCATCTCTGTACTGCTTCACCCTACTGGCAAAGTAGTAGAGTAATGAGACGTTGTCTTGATTCGCAATGAGTGTGACAAAGTAGGTGATAAACTTGGACGCATATGCATATGATTCAACAAGCTTTTCCTCCGACTGGAGTTGCAAGTAATGCTCGTGGTGTGCCAAGATGTGTATTATACGCACCAACGATTTCTCTAGCATGATACTTCCCTTAGCCAAGTGTCTCTTGAAGAGCGACTGGATCCACATGGTAGCATTATTTCTCAACTCTGGTGAAGGTTCCAAGGCACTGAAGAAAATGATTGACAAGAAACGGTCACTGACCAACTCGTCGGCCAATTTATGTTGCAAAGCTATCAAAAAGTGCAGCCTGACTTGCTCGTTAGGGTCAGTTAACAAAAACGTGAGTCGACGTAAAGTGGTTGGATGAATCATCTCGCTGTATATTGGGTATTTGGCCAATTTTAGCAAGTACAATCCGGCAGTGAGGCGGATTTTCAGCTTGTACAATTCAGGAGTTGGCCAGGTAGGCAGCAGCTTATTTATGATTTCACCACTGTTTCCAATAAACGACATGAGCAATTTGAGAACAGGCTGCGCGTTGGTTGTGATTTCTTTCTTGTCCTCTTCCAGAACAGAGTCCAAGTCTTGTTCAATTCCTCTTAAACGGTTCACAAGAAGTCTGAGCGCAAGTAGCTTCTCATACAAAGTGGAGTGAAGTTTGTAGTTGGCATCTAAAGTGTCATCATCTATCCATCTTCTTTCGTCTTTAACAGCTTCATTGTCAATGTTTCTGTTCTGCAAGAAAATCTCTTTGATGAGCAACTGTGTCAAGTCACTAGCCTTATCTTGCACGGAAAGCGGATCCACAATGAATAATTCAGCAATCAGGGAAAGGTGAGTTACAAATTTCTCGCTGTCCAAGTCGAGAGGGTAGACGGTATTCACAATAGCAGAACAACATACTTCTTTACGTTCTCTCAAATTGAAGATCTTAACACAGTACTTTGCCTCACGGGGTGTTCCATTGATGGCGATTTCTTTGAGTGCCTCGGAAAACTCGTAATTCACTGGAAATAATTCAGGATACTTCTTGACAAAGTGGTACATTGTGCGAAGCTGAAGATCCATTTGCTGCTTCTCCTGCTTGTTTATAATCAATTCTGTCAAAGCTTTGATATGAAACTTGAAAACATCAGGAATTGTCGTGGATACGTTGTCTAGAATTTCATTAGCAGTAGAGTACCATGTATTGGACGGATCTTTCGACCAGTTGATCAATTCCACAATGTTTGACTTGTTGTACACCAATACTGAAGTTCTCAACAAGAGCAATTTGAAGGTGGCAACCATGTCTGTGGTAGATATTCCAGCTCCACCATCCAACTTGTAGTTTTTCAGCTCATTCAACTTGTTGAGAAACTCACGTATAGAATTCCTCACTGTATTGTAGTCTGACTCTGGAGAAATGCACACTTTGAGCAAATAGGTGAATCTTGACTTGTTCAACTTGGCTATACGTTCGACACACTGGTACGCCGGCCAGGTGGGTGGAAACGAAACGCATATCCAGTTGATAATCTTGTCGAGCTTTGCTGCATCTGGGGTGCCCTTTTCAGCCTCTTCTATAAACAACTTGACCACTTTGGCTACCTGCTGTTGTCTTTTGTTGACTGCAATAAACGACTGCTTTCCCTTGTCATCTAAGTGTTGAAAAAACAGCACTATGCGAGATACGCGAACTAGTGGCTTCGCCTCGGATATCGGAAGCAACTTTTCAAACACACATTGATCTACGACCGCGTTAATACTGGCATCGTTAATGTACACTAACGACAAAATGTGGTTGGGGATCAGGATTTTGATCATCAGTTCTAATTCTTCGCTCTCTGCCTCATCATGGCTACCAAAGTCTACTTTGATCAGCGCGTTCTGTGCGACTGCCGTGGTATAATCGTTGTAAAGCGATCCGTAGATATCGATAGCCTGATTGCGGATCTTGACAGACTTTTCTCTAATTAAATGTGAGAGTGTCGTCATAATGTTGCTGTTGCATATCTTGTTGGTGAATACTTTAAATGGGACCTGGGCAAGGGCCTTGCATGCGGCGTACCGCACTTTTTCTTCGGTGTCTAACAAACACTTATAGAGACAGTTCACAAGCGCAGTGTTGTTCTCTGTGGTCAAGTTCAGAGATATTATTGCTGGAAACTGCTCCACCCACTTAGTACGTACTTCTGGAGCTATATCAGTAGTCTTTTTGAGCCAGTTGGTCCAGGTTGACTTGTGTGAAAGGTAGAAATTGGCTCCACTCACGTATCCTACGTTCTCTTCAGACTCTTCCCTTGCAGTAGGTGGAATCATTTTGCCTATAGTTTCCACCGCAAGTAGTCTAATCTTGACGTCATCTGCGTTCAACTCGTCTTCAATGAGTCCCATTACCGAGCTAAGCATTTCCGGGATGTGTTTCCAAATCAGAACAGCCAAGTTGTGTATCTTTTGCAACTGTTGCATGACTCCTGACGAGGAATCTGCATCTGGACCTGCGGACTGATATAGTATTTCGGAACAATACTGGGCCACCTGACGCGACATTCTATCGATGTTGGCTTCGCATACTTTGCGTGAGAATGTAAGTCCCGGATTAGAGATATTTGAGCTCACCACTCCGCCGTTGGCTGGGCTAGTCAAAAATTTACTTAAAATGAGCTTGAGCACGGAATGTGGAATGATCTCCAGTTCTGCCACGATCTCTGAAAGAATATCGTAGGTAAGCGACTCCAATTTCGAAGGGAATCCTGCGTTCGCCAAGTCGTAGAAGGTGGTGAAGATGAGCTCGATGAGCTCAGTAGCATTGGGCAAGTCTGTGATCAAAATGACCGACCGGACCTCAGCAAGTCGCTGCAACAAGTAGCATTGTTGGTGGAAGTACGGGTTTTCCTGGTCGCCCAACTTCTTGAATTGCCTGAAAAATGCACGGAATATGTCTGACAATTGTTGTGCTGTGAAGGGAGCATTTGGTGCGTTGATTCTAAGGATATCCGAGATAGCACAACAGGTTAACGCCTGAACTCCGGTATTTGCGTGTGAAAGTAGCTTCTTATTGACGAGATCTGCCAGTATTGGTTTGAAGGCAGAAGTATCCTCGATTGAGTCCTGGTTGACACTCGAAAGTTCATCACTTAAAGCTTGGAGTCTGACCAAGAGTTCTTTAGTTGATATTGGTTCTTTTACTGTTGAAACTATGGCCTTTGAGAATTTGATTGGGCCTTTGCGGTGGTTGGATAAACCTGGCATTGCTTTGGACTTGTGGAGTTTTGAGGTTCGTGTCATGGTAGTTTTAAAAAGTACGCGTCTTGATTTTTTGTATATATTGATTATGTAAGATTTCGAAGAGCTGGAAGAGTGATTTAAGAGTAGTGTGAGAGTGTTGATGAATTGGTGTAGTGAGGTTGATTTATTAAGTTGGGGAGTTTACAATGATTTTCTACCAGATGTTGGACTTGTGTTTAAGAGTTGTATGCTGTCCTTATTGTTGAAATTTATCGTAAGATGGCCTTCAAGCCGTTTGGGTGCAAAAAACCAGTAGTGATGGAAATGGTAAGATTGTTGAGAGTTGATTTCTATCTGGTTCGTGATTTCCAAGAGAAATCGAAGTACTTTTAAGAGCTAGAGGTCGGTGTTACTTTCTTCTCCCGAACCTACATCTTTCGGATAGGAAAGATGTCCTATCATTATGAGAAATCGCACTTGAAGAGTAATGATTTGTTAGAAAAGATACTAAAAAGTTTTCTCAATCTCATGAACATTACTCTTCTCCCCAGTAATCAATTTTTTCTCAGTGAACCCCAATTCATCT
This sequence comes from Kodamaea sagamina, assembly GCA_030556545.1. Taxonomy (NCBI): domain Eukaryota; kingdom Fungi; phylum Ascomycota; class Pichiomycetes; order Serinales; family Debaryomycetaceae; genus Kodamaea; species Kodamaea sagamina. Next base: position 29,777 of record JAKTUG010000060.1, read on the forward strand.
CAGTCCCACCCATTCATGTTTGATCGTTTTCAATTTTTCATTGCACCAAAATCATTTTTCATTCTCCAAATTCAACTCTCCAGAATGTCCTACAAAGTCATCGAACACACCAAAATCAAGGACATTGTGACCAACAGACTCTCCTTTGAAGTCCCCCTCAACAGTAAATCAAACAAAACAATAGTGGTAGTTGCCAACATTATCCAAAAATACGACGCTACTCTCCACACTTCAAATGAGTTCGTTTTACCCCAGACTCCAAAGCTAATTTTATACTTGGAAGGCGGACCAGGATTCGCAAGTGGAATTCCAACAACCAACACCGGAGCCACCAAGGCATTGATCTCAAGAGGATATCAGGTGGTCTCATTAGACCAGAGAGGTGTTGGTTATTCTACTCCCATTGAGCGTGAAACATTGTCTCAATTCGCTACTGCAGAAGAACAATTGGAGTATTTGTTGAACTTTAGAACAGACAACATTGTGGAGGATGCTGAGTACATTCGCAAGGCCTTGGGTGTTGAAAAATGGTCGCTTTTAGGCCAAAGCTTTGGCGGGTTTGTCAGTTTTAGTTATCTTTCAAAGTACCCAGAGGCAATCCGTGAGCTGATACTCACAGGGGGCATTCCACCCGTAGGTTCGACCGCAGACGAAGTCTATACTACAACTTATGCTCGAACTACAGAAAGAAACAAGCATTACTATGAAAAGTACCCTGGAGATGTGGCCAAGGTGAAAGAAATCTGTGCTTATTTGAGCAGAACAAAGCCCAAATTGCCATCTGGAGGTCAACTTTCTGTTGAGAGGTTTCAGCAATTGGGACTTCTGTTTGGTGGTATGGGAGGAACCGACCAGATCCACACCATTATCAACAAATTTGCCCATGATTTGGATATTTTTGGAAAGCCAACCTACTCGATATTGAGTACACTTGATGCTTCTCTTAGATACAGCACCAACATGATCTATGCCTTTTTCCTCGAGGCCATTTACTGCGATGGGTTCCACGCTGAAACAAGTGTAACGAACTGGGTGGCCGACAGATTGAGACTCAACAACAAAAACTATGTTTACTCTCCAGACTCGGAAGTTGTTTACTTCACTGGGGAGATGATTTTCAAGAGCATGTATGATGATTATGCTGAATTGAGCGATTTCAAAGAGTTGGGCCTGTTGCTAAGCACAAACAATGTGTGGTCCAAGTTGTACGACGTTGAGAGGTTGAAGACATTGACCTGGGAAAAGGTGCCTATCGTTGCGGCAGCGTACTATCATGACATGTACGTTGATTTTGAAACTAGTGTGAAGGTGAAGAAGGATATTTTCGGAGACCGTAATCTCAAGTTGTACGTCAGCAGCGAGTACTTTCACAATGGGTTGAGATCTCATCCAGAAAGAGTATTGGGGCAATTGTTTGGCTTGTTGGAAGCTGAGTTTGATTAATGGTTTACATTTTATAAAATACATTCAATGAAATACAATAAATATCATATAGACCAGTTCACTAACCTGCGTCAACCAAGTCTAAAATTCGTGTGCAATTCTCCTCCGGCAGCTTCTTTTAAGTGATTTGACAAGCAAATCTTATATCTAGATGTTTTAGTCAAACTTTTGTTTTCTAAATCCTTCCACAGAATTGATTGGCAAATCCTATTCATCGACAACTCAGAGGTTTGGGTATATTCCCCTGCTAAAAGTAGTTTGTAGGTACAAATCCTATTCTTCCTCCCTCCAGCGCTCCTACCAGCCAGTTTGTTCCATTCATATACAAACTGGGCACCTTTTGAAAGTCCAAAATGATCTCAATTGGCTGTCCCTTGGCGAATGACAAGTCTCCAATCTGCTCGCCTTTAAACGCGTACTTGGCAAACTTGATTTCAGTGTCGTCACTAATCCGAACTGCATTCTCAAAAAACCGGTTGAGAGCCTCGAGCTTGTGAGTGATGGAATTCGAGCTCTCGAGCATTTCCTTCAACTGTAAGTTGTACTTTGAGTTGAGCTGCGGGATTGGAGTTGCGCGAATCTCGTTTTTGGATGCGTTGAAAAGGTGCTTGATTTGCTCTTCAACAACATCTGGAGTCGAATTGTGCACCACATCTGAGTTGATGGAGGAGATGTCTGAGGTAACGGAGGAGAAGTCGTCGTCGTCATCTTCATCTTCACTTTCGAAGGAGGTTGTGGTACTGACTGGAGTTGGAGGGAGTGTGGTGGTCACTTTATTAGCAGCCACGAGAGGAAGAGCTTTTGTTCTTGGTGGAAGAGGGGGAGGACGTGGCTTTGATCTTGGGGGAAGTGGAGGTGGGACTGGTTTTGGTGAGACCACCTCCAATTTGCCTCTTGGCGGAAGTGGCGGGCCCTTTCTCAGGTTTGCCAGTTTTTGGGATTCTGGAGTGGAAATTTGATTGTTAGGTTGGGGTTCAGATTCAATTTCATAAGGTTTAGTACCCATGTCAGATCCGATTTCATATGGCTTGGAACCCATGTCAGATCCGATTTCATATGGCTTGGAACCCATATCAGATCCGATTTCATATGGTTTAGAACACATATCAGAACCAACCTCATATGGTTTAGATCCCATATCAGAACCAACCTCATATGGCTTAGATCCCATATCAGAACCATTCTCAACAGGTTTCTCCTTGGTTTCCTCCAGCTCTTCAGACTTTTTATCAGACTCATCATTCACCTCGTACCTCTCCACCTTTCTATGTGGATGATAAGAATGAATCCTAAAAACTTCAGGATCATGATACTTTACATACTCAACCAAAGCATCAGCCTCATCATAAAACAACGAATCCTCATTCTTCATCTTCAAAGGTTTATCCTTGAAAATACTTGGATCCAACTTAGGAACATGATGCTGCATCCAAGCAAACGGATCAGCCTTCTTCTGCTTATGCTTCTTGGTCACACTTTCAATGTCACTCAAAGCTCCAGCAGCCTGCTTGTTCCAGTTCTCAATAATACTCTCATACTCCTCCGACTCAAGCCCGTAGTACACCAGAAACTCACCCAAAGTTTTGGAAACCATCTCCAACGAATCCACCTGGCGACACAAGATCAACAGAGTCAAGTCCTCCACAAACTCGTCGACTAATGCAAAAACATGCGGCAAGATCGACCGCAACTTGTGCGTGAGGTTGGTGATGTCGTTGGTGTGCTCAAGCAAGCTCAAGTGGGCCTTGTCCAACTCGTTCAACTCCTTGGGCCCCAACTCCCTCTTGTGCAACTTGTCCAACTTGTGCGTGGCGTGCGAGCACCTCACCTTCACCACCTTGCGCTTCTTCATCAACTTCAACACGCCATGCAAGTGCTTCAACATCTCGCCCACCTGTGAATTGGTGCTTTCGTTGGTCACCTTCCACGTCTGCAACACCACAAACTTGGTTTCCTCCAACGCCTGCAAGTACGACGTCAAGCGCCCCTCGATGCTGGGGATGTCCAACTCCATCTCCTTGGGGTGCACCATCGGAACCTCCAGCGTTGCCTGGATCTTGTCGAAATGCTGGTAGTACTCTTCCTCTCCCTTGTACCTTAGCGTTATAAGGTGCGAGTAGAGCTCGGCGACCTGCTTGTTGCGGCGGAGAATGGCGGGCCAGCGCTTCACGGCCATCTTCTTGACGTTGCGGCGCACATACTTCAACGCCTTCACCGCCAACTGGATCCGGTGCTCGCACTCCGCCATCATCTCGTCGTCCACGTCAAACTCCAGGTCCTTGGAATGGGTCACCGTGTCCTTGATCGCAGACCCAATTAACGTGAGGTTGTCCTTGAGGTCGACCTTCTTGGCCACAGTGCTGCCAAGCGTGGTGATATTGTCCTTGATATCGTGAGACGCCTTGCTAATATGGTTCATCTTGTGCTTTTCTAACAACTGTTCTTTCGATCATGTATCGGCTTCGATGGAAAAGTTTAGTGCCAGGACGCGGGTTCGAATCAGGAAGGTATTTTTCGCGTAGCAAACCGACGCCTCAACTACTCGTCCTTCAATTTTGCTGTACCTGTAATTTAAAAGTGTTTTTCATGCTAGGGGCTGTCGGAGTGGCGACCCTTCTGGTGGACGGGCATTTTGGGTGCAAAATTTCGTCTACGTGTTAGGGAGTGTGGGTGGTGGGCTTTGTTGGAGCCGTCGCTGGGATTTGTCCAGGGATGGGGTTCGGGTTGCATTCTTGTGCTAGAGATTTGAGGTGATGAATAAGGTTTTGTGATTGGGAGAACAACAGTGTTAGGTGGGGAGATTTAGTGAGAGAAGTTGTTGGTGATTAATAGCGCTTTGGGACTTTTGGTGCCTAGGAGTTGGCTTTAGGTTTTAGTTTTTTTGCATTTTGGGTATTCTTTCTTTGGATTTCCGTAGTCTTTTCGTTTGAGGGTCTTTGTATGAAACTCCACAAATTAACCAGAAATAATACGCATTTTGGCATCATGAATTGGTTACGTAGAAAAGTTTTCAAGTTCTACAAAGCCTGTGACGATTGAAACAGTGTAAATAAACGCAAAGAAGCCTCTTTTCAAAGTTTAAATTGAACGAAATGGCATGTTAATTTTGTGCCTTAACTTGATTTGCAGCCAGATTACAGTAATATGGTATAAGTGAGGGAGTAGGATATTGACGTATAAAATGTTCTCTAAGATCAGTGAAGTTAAGTTTGAGAGCTTGATAGTAAAAAGAATATGAACGTTTTTTTACGGAGTAGAACACTTTTCCGACAGACTGTTTATACTTACCACTAATTTTACTTAGAGAAAATGTTTTGAATGAAAGTGGAATACCTTCAAACCAACTCACAATATCTATTCCTCCCTCACTTCTTTAACCTCCTCCCACTTCTTTGAATGGATATTATGCTGCGTAACCAGAACAAAACCCTTCTCATTGAATTCCCCATAACTCTCCTGTTGCAAATACAACTGCGATTCAGTGTCACCCCTCAAAATGGCTTCCAATTGTGGTGGCAACGAGGTCGGGCTCGACGGCTCGTTCAGTCTCTTCAACTGCAAGGTCGATTCGTTGCTGGACCCGTTCGCCATTTTCCACGGCAACAACGAGTTGGTCAAGGTGTGGTTGTCGTCGCTTGAACTGGACCCACGCGAGCTTGTCCGTTCGGCAAAGGTAAACGAGTTGGGCACCTTGATACTGTTGTTCGCAGACGAGGCCCAGAGCGACGAAATTGGAAGTGATAAAACAACGAGCAAGACGTACACATTCATCAACGCTGGATTACGGAACCCCTTCGAGTAGTCGATGAAACTGATAACCGAAGGTACAATCATGGTTTGGGTGGCCATTATCACTAGCACGTGGAACGCATCAAACTGCTTGAGACCCAAGAACTGTCTTGTTCTAATAGCCAAGGCCAACTTGATGACAAGAAAAAGGTTAAAGTAGTTGACGGATGCCGACAACAAAATTTGCGGAACGTTGGTAATCCACAAGGGACGACTATTCAACAGGGCCTCCATGTTTGTGAGCAACGCATGTTGGAACCTCCAGTCGTCAACAGCACTGTAAATATAAAACCCAACAGTAAGAATTCCGAGCAAGGCGGAAACAGATGTGATAAGCCAACCCAACTTGCGGATTTCTGGCGACTTGAAGATTACAAACGTCTGGTAGCACATGGACATTTCAACCAGGGAAATCATCAAAATGTTAACGGCAGTACTGGCAGTCAGGACTTTCAAAGCACCCAACTGCAGCTCACTGACCAAATTGGTGAAGGCAAATCCAAGAGAGTCCAACGGAGAAATCAAATAAGCATAGTAAAGACCCTGGTGAAGAACTGCAAATAGCAACAGGGCAGTGTTTAGGAAAAAAACTGGAGTTAGCTTGGTCTTGAGGATAACCGTAACTATAAGCATGAGGCAGCACAGTCCGATGGTGACCCCCAGGGCGATGCTTCTCAGAAGGGAAGCACGAGTGTACTGATCGAGAGCTGCAAACGGCACACTCTGGACTGCTCCAGTAGGATCTCCTGGAATAGTGTAGTTTAGCAAAATCTGCAGCAGTAAATCACTTGAAATGTAGATGGACATTGGTGGTGGGTCAGACAAAGAGTGTTGGGGGGTTTATATTTTAATTTGCAGCCGTGGTTGATGTATCAGATAAATTGCCATTTTTGGATGCTGCAATGTATTTGCACCCAAAATTTGGAGATGTTAACTTGTGAGTGATGATGTGGGAGTTTGGTGTGGGTGTAGTGTGTACTGGGGAGGGTGCTGATTAGTGTGAGATATGAGAAGTTAGATTGGATAAAGTGATGTATTTGCTTGAGTATAAGGTTTGTCGAATCAGTTAAGTAAGAGCACTATTTTATGATAGTTAAGATAACCTTGCCAAGCTGCTTGTGTGCAACCCGTTTGAGTATACGAATATGTGGTATTTTCGACAAGTTAACATTTTGGGGGAGCTAATCAGGCAATGATGTGGTCTGTAGATTTGCTTAGCTATGATGTTTAAATTAACCTTTATAGCAAACTCTACTTCAAATTTAATGGCACCAGCACTCAAATTGAGGCTTATTGTCACCAGCGCTACTAAATGAGGTTTACTGGCTCTTTATAATCAAACTTAAAGTTCATAATCGAACCATCACCCGAAAACGAGCAATTTGACCCGCCTCTTGGGTGCAAAATAGCAAGGGGTACCTGTTGAGATAAAGGAACGGGTAGAAAGTATTTTAGTGTAGATCTAACTGGAAAACGTTGAAAATTCAGGGAGCGCTACATTAGGCATTAAAACTACATTTTGGACTGTTTGGTTGATCCACACCAGTTGGTCCAAATCTTAAAAAGTTTAATAACTTGGGTTTCAAAAAACGTTAGGGACACCTAAAATCGAACAATATTGAACAAAAATTCAATGTGAATTAACGTTGGAGCCACAGAAAGCTGAGGAACTTTGTCTCATATATATTTCCCTTTTGTCACTTTCAGGTTTCGGTTCTTGCCGAATAAAAGTTGATTTTAAGGTCAACGAATATTTGATGTAAATTCTGAATAAAATCGAAAGACAGCGAATTCATCAGTACTTAGTGAACCAAATAAAAGCAAGGCCCAAGCTGCATAAACTGTGTCACTGAAGAGATTGCAAAATAGAATTTTTATCTTTTATCTTGTGAACTTCACAAGTCTTATCTCGTGGTTTGGGTAGACGGATGCATCTTATATGGATGCATCTTGTGAGTGACGTTTTCATCTTGTGCACTGGTTCCACTTCCGTCTACTACGCTTACAAGTTGTACAATACTTCCAATCTTACCTACCATGATAGTGAACTATCCTGTCAATGAGATCCATATTACTTTTTTCTCTTCACTTACAGTAACAAATCCCCCTTAAACTCTACAACATTAATTGCTAACAATCTTCCAACAAAAACACCAAAAATACACCATCCAACCATGCTTCTCGCCGCCTCAAAGTCCTGTCTCTCTAAAACCGACCAATAGTATAATTCCTTGGAGACCCTAGACTTAGAGTTAGCGTATTAACTTCACAGTCAAACTCGCTCACGACGTCATGACTTTGGCGATAACAAAAGCCACATAAACAACAATGAACTCGTTAAGTTACTAAGCAGAAAGATCAGCCATTTCATTATTCGATCTCGATATTAACGAAACCAAGATTCGTACCAAGTTTATGAACCCAGTCCATTCTACAGATTTAGCCTATTCTTAATAATCGCCTATCGTCGATAAACATTCTTAGCGCTCAAAACATCTGAACACAATAAACCTTCAAGAATGGATCTCCAAAACTCATGTACATTCATTACAATAAGCCTACACGTTACAATAAGTACGGATTTGCGCTCCCTACCGTGAATCCAAAACACTCAAAAGTCGTCCTCCTTCATCACCCAGACACAAAAATAAACGTGAATGCAAATCAGGAAAATCGTCTCCATCAATAATAAAATCACTCTCGTCCTAATTACGTCATGCATCGCCCATGCCATACGGTTGCTCCTTTGCACTGTTACCCTTAGCCCAAAGGTCCAAAAATCAGCTCCCCTCCCATCAGTTAGTGTTCATAATCATTCTTTATCGCTAATTCGAGGGGTTCATTTGTGGAGTCGCACAGATAGCCAAAACGGCCGAGGCAGTCTCGCACGCAATTAACGCACCTTCAAACCGTTGTAGCAGTGTTGATCTGAGGACTTGCTTCGAATTATGCCTCGGTTTTCGGTCATTTAACGACGAGTACGGTTGAAGGTTGGTCATTGGCAGGCAAGTGTAGTTAGGAAGCTCCACACCACCTCAGAAATCACACTAACTCGCCACTTGTCTCCAACAAACTCACAAACTTTTCGACTCTCGGGGTGAACTTTTGTACATGCAAATAGCCACCGTACATAACGTGGTCATACAAAATTCCGAAAAACCGTTCTTAAGATTATATATATATGGGAAATAAGCAGCAAAGGCTGAAGGATACGAACGCGATGTCACTCCAGAGCTATACCATGGAGGAGATCCCTTCGTTGGAGCAGCTCGTGGCAGATACTGCACCCGCTCGTTCGAGTTACAGTCGTAGTAACTTCATAGCGTATCTACACACTATTCACTGCGTCGAAAATCTCCAGTATGTTGTCGACATCAACGTGTACTTGAACGGCCCGTCATTGAAGCTGTGGCATCGCATCTACGACAAGTACTTCCGGAGCGAGCTGGCGGACGAGATCAATTTGCCCTACACAATGAAAAAACGGATGGTGCGGGACACCCAGCCGGACAAAGACGTGGTGGTTCAGTCGAAAAAGTTTATATACAACGACATCTTGGTCAACTTGTACCAGGAGTTCGTGCGGTACGTGAAGCGGAACGGGAGGGTGTCGAGCTCCAACGGGTTCTACAACCCTGCGTCAAGCACGCATTCAGGCAACACTACGAACGGGTTCTACAACCCGAGTGCCTCGATACCGAGAAGACGTAAATCTGACACGATATCCCCCATAACACCAACATCCCCGCAGGCGTATGTCCTTCCGGATCTTCTTGAGAGTGACAGTGATGACGAGCGATTGAGTCTGGGTATTAACCTGAGGCAAAATAGTGCGCTGTCGTACACCAGTAGGGGACTGTCCATAGGACTGATTGTGGATCTGTTTAAGACAAATGTTGATTATACGAAGTTTAAGAAGAAGTTTAGACGGAGGTTCAGTAATGAGAATTAGGTAGATTATAGAATACATTGCTCCGTTTGGAGTGTAATATTGGAAAAAAGTGAGGCTCCATGAAGTGGAGCATAAAGTTGTAGATTACTCCACGAAGTGGAGGATTTAGACGTAGAGTACTCCACGAAGTGGAGTTTAGTATACCAGATTGCGACTCCACTTAGTGGACTGCAAAGTAATAGATTGCGACTCCACTTAGTGGACTACAAATTCAAAGATTGCGACTCTACAAGTTTAAAGCTGTAGAAAGGGAGTTACACGGACATTTCTCTAATTGGAACTTTTTGAAAGGGTTCAAAGTGGAGTATAATCCGATGTGGAGCAAAACTTAAACTGAGCAGAGGAAACATGAGTTGCTAACTCTCCAAATCCCCACAAATAGATTTTTTGGTGCCTCTCCAAAGCAAACTTGACGTAAAAAGTTAATTCTGATGGTAAAGTGAATAGCACAGTAAGCTGACAATCAGATTGACCCCAAAGCATTTATGCGGACTTCGAACACTCTTCGGAGTACCATTCCCTTCATATCCAACGAACCACCCGATTCAGGTGAAAAATAATTTGCTCCCATTTTTCAAGTGCCCATTTCACAGATGTGGTCTTTCAACTTTATCGTCTTTATGCTTCTTGGTCTCGCGTAGTTTGTGAATGCAATGACCTAGTTTTCGCGTCAACGCACCACCAATTACACCAGCGGCGCACAGCACCGTTATTCGCCAGGGTTCACTTTCATCTCTCAAACGATTCTTCTTCACGGCTATAAGATGCTCGTCATTGTGGCTTACTGGTTTAACCAGATATCCGCATTCCACGATATGTACGGAGGGTTAAGGAGACGGGTAACGGATTCGGATATGGAGGCGCGTAAGCATGCCTGTCGTATATGTTAGGTTGGTTAAGTGAAGGAACAAACCATGGAAGCGAGTAACGAGATATCCAATGAGAAGAAATTATAACTGTTGAACTGTTGGCACAATAAGTGAATACAAGTTGTTTACAGTACCTGATTATGAGGAATATTGGGAACTTCCTTGAACGATTCAACTAAACGGGGTGAAGATTGAGCTCACTCAAACAGATTAATTCAAGAATAAGTTACCTGGAAACTATCATACGCGAAAAAAGACAATACTGATTTTAAACTTAAAAGAGTTTTGATCGAGACCACGATTCATCTAAAACAACAGATTTCTAGGTTATGTTAAACAGAGTATGTTTTAACGAAACGAAAGTTTAACATAAAGTTCATCTTAGCTAAAGAGTAATTAAAAAATCTTCAACCGAGAAAGCACGTATACTCTTGTCAAATGTGCCTAAGATTTGATCATCTCGCCTCCAACACGTCATGTCCTAAATCGCCTGAACTGCTTTACATACTGTAAGATGGTTTTTAAAACACGTAAAGCTCTGCAAGAGAAAAGGTCAACAAACGGTATCGGCAGAGTAACTTGAAATAGCCTATTATTGAACCTACTGTACAAACTTTTTACATGTGAACTATTCCTTTGATAAGGTATTACAGTTAGCTTTTTTTTGATATGGGATTACGGTTAGCTTTTCTTTGATAAGACTCTCAACAACTAACAACTCGAATGACGCAGAGACTGCTTTCCAATACTGACTTTTTTCGACTTTGGTTTGGGGATTGGTGCTTAAATTGACACTGTGCATGATGAATATTGTCTGGATGACAGACAATTTTTGAGAACGTTTTGAAACGAATGATGAAACCACCTTATTGTTTGTCGGAATATGGCTTGCCATGAAACAGAAAGAGTGGTCATTGAATCAGCTTGCGACAATACTCAAACAACAGAAGTCTTCACTCTCCAATGTTTGATCACATAACTGTTAATTTACAACCTAAACTCCAAACTTCCTATCAAAATCATTCCTTCTTAAACTCTCATCGTATATTCTTCTCCTTCATAATCCTTCAATTTACTTCTTTTTTCTGTACTACATTTCATTCTCTGACTTTTGTTCCTTGATCATTTTTATTTATCATCAATTTGATCATTTTATTCTAAAATTGAATTCTTGAGAAGTTACATAATCATTCTAATCCAAACATATTATTATCATAATGGCAAACGGATATACTGAATTACCGCAATCAGGCCCCCAGGTGGCCGCCGAAGGCACCTCAGCTCCCCCAGACTACATTTTCCCAGAAGAACCAAGAGCTGAAGGCGATAACATCCCAGACGACTTCAAATACACCGTCAACGTGTCCCTGTGTGAGTTGCCAGTCAGACAGCTATTCGTCCGCAAGGTGTACTCTTTGCTTACCGTCCAGTTGTTGACTACTTTGGTGGTTGGTTACGTCATCCGCTCGCACCAGGGATTGCAGCAGTGGTGCTTGAGCAATCTCTGGCTCTTGTTTGTATCCATAGCGGGTACATTTGGTTTTTTGATTGCCACTCACTTTAAGGCCAGACTGTACCCAACAAACCTCTTCTTGCTTGGCGGGTTCACCATCTGCGAGGCGTACGGTATTGGAGTCAGTTGTTCGATGGTGGAGTCGGAGTATGTCATCCAGGCTGTGCTTCTTACGGCAATTGTCTTCATTGGCCTCACCTTGTTTGCCTTCCAGACAAAGTATGATTTCACAGACTGGCAGGGAGTTTTGGGCATGCTGCTCTTCTTTTTGATCAGCATTGGTTTCATGTCGATTTTCCTTCCGCAACTGACCTGGTTGGAGCGTGCTTATTCATACGGAGGCGCGTTGATTTTCTCTGTTTACATTGTGGTTGACACCCAGATAATGATGAAGACTGCTCATTTGGAAGATGAGATTATTTGCACGATTCAGTTGTACTTGGATATTCTCAATTTGTTTTTATTCATTTTAAGGATTTTGAAGGATAGAGATTGAGTTTGTTGTGAATGAGGAAATGATTGAGGTGGCGTTGATTAAATGAAGTAATTCAATTTTGAAGTAATTCAATTGAACGTCCTTTCAATCTGGTTAAAATTGAAGTGAATGATACGATTTTAGTACTCTGACCCAATTATAAATTGATTCTCTATAGTTATGTGAAGGTTTAAATGAGAAATGAATTGAATTTTGTAGTTGTACAGTTGCAATATTTGAAAGAAATCTCGATATTTGAACACTGTGAAGATTCAATTCTCTAAATTTGAACAATATTGAAGATTCAGATGGTTTCTCATCGATTTCAAATCTTTGATTTCTTCCATTGAACTGGAACAATAATGAACAATGAACTCACAATTCAATTGTACAATGATCTTAATCAAATAAATCTTGAATATTTAACAAAAGAGTATGAACTAGAACACAATTGATGGCATGTAGAACAAATTAGTTAGTCATTTTTTAGAGGAATCAAAGTTAGGATGATCACATCATATCATTCCAATAGCTTAAAGGGCAGCGCAAGTGTAACGCAAGCACTCTTGCTCTCAAGGTCACCCACCAGTGAGTGTAACGTTACAAGAAACAGCCCTCTAGTTTTAGCCTCGCTTCTACCGGGCTTAGCTTTTTGCACCCAAATTGGGGCCACAATTAGCGAGGAAACGATAAACTACAAGGCTCCGAGCAATGTGCTGAACTATACAAAATTAGGTCTTCTGTGCTGAGTTCTTTCATAATTAAACAGCCAGCAGAGAAATGGTGGCTGAATCGCGGGAAAATACTTCGTTCAAATAGTGGCTTGCCTGGAAGCCTCAATCAATGGTTAACAGCTCGATGGACAAACAAAGAATTGTGAAAGCCACCAGCTCAGCCTAGAACCCTTGAAAGTTCTAAAATTAGTAGATGCTCAATCAATCTTATAACGTTTGAGAGTTATGAGACTTCATTCACACCCTATTCGTATATGCCTTACACTAAAAATCATAAGTTAAAGACCCTTTATCAACCAAATCTTCAGCCGGGAATCAAGAGTGAAATCCTTTAGGAACCCCGCTTCGTAACATTTTATCACCAAGTAATCCTGTTTACATTTCAAAGTCATGGATGACGAAACAATGGGATCCCCTTCTCGTACCGATTCTTTTGGGAACAATCGATTTGTATTGACGACTATCGGACCGAGAGATTAAGCCGCATCTACGAGGCTGAATATTTTCTGCAGAGAAGTCTGTGGGGCTAGGAGTATTCATAGCAGGGAGTAGGAGTCATCTACGGGTGCAAAGGGTTGGAGTAGTGTGTGTAATCAGGGTCCTGTGCACGGCAGTTTTAAGGTTGACATGTAAAGAGCAGTGATGTAATCTGGGTGGGGACAAGGCGGAGTACAATTTTAAAGTAATTTTTATGTATAGATTTTGAGGTTTGTTATTAATATGGCGGTGATTTTGAAGTCGTTTTGTAGAGGGGATGATATTGAGTTTGTCTTAATTATTAACATGGCGGTGATTTTGAAGTCGAATTGAATGGGGATGATTATAGTCTTTTCGTATTGATTTGGTGATGTTTTGAGACTGTCTCATTTTAACATGGCAATGAATCTGAATTCTGTTCGTATTGAAATGACGAATATATAGTCTTTTCTTAATTATTAACATGGCAATGAAGCTGAATTCGGTTCATATTGAAAAGCGAAGATATTGAGTCCGTTCTGAATTATTAACATGGCAATGAAGCTGAATTCTGCTCATATTGAAGTAACGAAGGCATAGTCTTTTCTTAATTATTAACATGGCATGAATCTGAATTCTACTTTATTCATGAATGGCGTTGATTTTAGGTCGTTCCGAAACATTAAATGAGGTTACAAGGTAGGCATGAACGAAGGTACTACTCTTTATTTATGAGACATTAATGAAATAATGCTACTCTTCTGCGCAAATATCATCTGAATCTTCACACCTCAAATACCTCTCATCAGTCACACATGCAGTCCTGATGTTGCCGTGGTTAACACCAATAATCGGCTCCAACCTCTGGTACTTGCCAAACACAAGCTTCTCTCTCCCCAACCAGCGGCCCTTGATGTCTACGGTGCGGCTCATGGCACCCGTGACAGTCGTCTTCTCTGCCTTCATCTGGAACTGCACCGTCTGGTACGGCCCGAACTTGCACTCAATCTTGCCCCCGATGTCCACGTTCGACTCCAAGCTCAAGCCGTATGAGGCCACGCCGTCTAGAAACTGGAGCAGGAGGTCCGCACCCGTCGTTTTGGTGATGGACCAGCACTGCTTGTACTTGCCGGTGGTGTTGGCCATGTTCGTCCTGCAGGGCCCGATTCCGGTCCAGTCGGACATCTCGCGCTCCGTGGTTGCGTTGCCGTAGCTCACTTCAATAAACTCGGAGCCGGCGTACGGGTGGTCGCCCCACCCGTTAAAGTAGTTCTTGCTGAGGGTGGGTTGGTAGGAGGAGTTCATTGCGTTTGCAGCAAGAAGTGAGCTTGTGATGATGGAGTCGGTTTCCCTGATCTTGACGATTCCGTACTTGAGGAGATCTGCGGGTTTGACGTCGTCGATGGTGTCGACGGTTTGGATTGTTTCACCTCTTGTGTCTAGGATAGCCTGGTACATTGGGTTGATTGTGGTTGGGACTTCCCTGGGGAGGAGGGGTAATTCGCATAGTGATGTTGAGGCGAGGAGGGTGAGGAAGATTAATCTGAGCATTGTTGGTTGAGAAGGTTGGGTATGGTGGGTGTTTTATGTGATCTATGGCATAATTTGCAGCCATTAAATTTTGAAAATTTGAGAAAAAGTTATGAAAATGGCATAATAGAAAAGAGAGAGAACAAATGGAAGAAAGAGAAGAATAGAGAGCAGAATAGAATAAAGAATGGAATGTAGAATTGAAAGCAGGTTAGAATGGTGAATAGAAAGCAGAGAGAGAAACAGAATAGAATAGAGAATAGAATGTAGAATTGAGAGCAGAATAGAAAGCAGAATAGAATGTACTATAAAATCAAGAATAGAAAACAGAATAAAATCTAGAATAGAAAACAGAATAGAATCTAGAATAGAATATAGGATAGAAAACAGAAAAGAATGTAGAATAGAATATGGAAGAGAATAGGATAGATTACAGAATAGAAACAGGTTATAAACAGAATAGAAGAGTCATCTTGCAGAATGAAAGTAGAGTTGCGGGTTTCAACTTTATCCGGGGAAGAATAAAGAATAGACAAATATAGACTGGAGTGAGTAAAGGTTGGTAGTGATTGAAGTGCAGATTAATAACAGCATGAAAGTACAGAACAATTTATATTGCGTAGAAGAATAAGTGCCAACAAAAGGTTGCAAGAGTAGATCCGAGGATAGTTCGGCAAAAGTGTTCTGAAAAGAGAAAAAGAGAAGAATTACTAAGGAGCAGTAAAAGAGAAGAGTTACCAGAGAACAGGACAAGAAAATAGACAAGAAAATAGACAAGAAACCTAGAGGAAAACAGGAAAACACACAAGGAAACACTAAGAACAGTCAAGAAAATAGACACCAGAAAAGACTACAGAACAAAACAGAACACAGAAAACAACAAACACCTCAAAAGCTTCCCAAGAAACAAAAAACAAAACATCTTTATCTCCAACCTTCAACTCCGTCCTTATCCATCCCCACAAAATTATCAGCACTTTTGTCATAAGTTGGTAATGGTTATGAGAAAGCATCACCCATGAAACAAGATCAGCATTACCAAATAGGAAGAGCAGAGCAGACCCGAACGCATATGCAAAATCCAGCTGACTAAGTTTTTGAGCCCAAATGCAAGTTTCCAAGACCCAATACTGAGCCTCCTTCATGCAAAAAAACAAGTCTTGCCAAGAAAACCCACCAGACCAAATCGACCAAAATCGCCAAAGCCATTTCATTGACGTATATATACGAGTGGGCAGCGCTGAGGGGGGGAGCGCCAAGGCCGGCGGCGCAACCCCAGTTCTCCCAGCACTTTTTCCTCACTTCCAGGCCGCTGTCGTCACATCCAAACCCACTTTTCAAAAGTGTGGGCATTGCGAAAGTTTTGAAGATTCGCTCCTGGGAAACGGACGAATGAAAAAATAATACGGACAAAAGCAACCACGCGCAAAAGCAAACATTGTGCGAACGGCCGGATTTGCTCGAAAAAAGGATTACGCTGCTGAATGATGGTGGGGAGGCGGTGCAAGCGAAGCGGCCAGATTGGATTTTAGAGGGTTTAACGGCACTCCACTGCCTGTGATTGTCGCTGGAAAACTCTATTTGCCTGTCGCCGACGGCGCTTTGTGCTGCGCACCCACCCTTTGTGAAACGCGAACCATGCACCTCCTGCAGTAGTTGACACCGGCCCGTATTCCACTTTTTTGTATTCGCTCATTCCTTCGCACACTTTGAGCCATTTAAATGAAAACGTTTGTATATATAGTCAGATTTTGCCAAGATTTTCTCGCCATATTCGAACCATGGAACAACTTTATACACAGTCGCAGACACAAGGCCAGAGTCAGCAGCCACTCCAGCAACAGCCCCAGCAGACACTGCAACAGATACTGCAGCAAATGCAGCAGCAAGGTCAAACGACTCAGCCCCTTCTCGCTACTTCGCTAGTGTACTACCCTACGAGTGCTGACTACTCGTACTATTACTATAACAATGCTGCCACCACGTATAACGGCAACTTTTATGGTGCTGCTGCACCAGCGTACACCAGTCCACTGGGGCTGGTGAGTCTGGTGAGTTCAGCGGGTTCCACGGAGAACACCACGGCGTTGAACACTGCACAGATTGACTACTCGTCGTTGGTGTCGTACACGGTGCTGCCGCTGTTGAAGAGGAAAAGAAGATCGGGCGTGAATGCGAACCCTGCCGGGGCCGCTTCCGGCGAGATTTTCCCCTGCGAGGTGTGTGGCAAGGTGTTCCACAAGCAGTACAACTTGAAGCTGCACATGAAGACACACTCGGACAAGAAGCCGTTTCTGTGTCTGCAGTGCCCGAAGAAGTTTGCGAGGCTGCACGACAAGAAGAGGCACGAGTTGTTGCACCAGGGCGTGAAGAACTTCAAGTGCCAGGGGTACTTGAAGGACGGGCGGACCAAGTGGGGCTGCGGCAAGCAGTTTGCGAGGAGCGATGCGTTGGCGAGGCATTTCCGGACGGAGACGGGGTGGCTCTGCATCAAGCCGTTGATGGACGAGGCGAAGAGGACGGAGCAGCCCAACAAGCAGACACAGAACCAGCAGTTCCAGCAGATTGCGGCCCTGCTGAGTTTTGCGCCTCTGGAGGTGGATCTGTTTAGCCAGCCGATAGGCATGGGGCTGGGGATTGTGGAGGATGATTTTGATAATGCTTTGTTGAGGAGGATGATCCCTACGAATAGGATGTAAAATATTTATGATAGATAAGGAAAGGAAAGGAAGAAAGAATGTAAATTGGAATGTAAATTTGGTAAAGAATGAGGAAGAATGAGAGAATAAGCATTTAAAGAATGAAGGGAATAAACATTTGATAAGAATGAGAGAGAATAAACATTTGATAAGAATGTAGGGAATAAAAATTTGATAAAGAGTGGGGACATAAACATTAAAAGAATGAAAGGAATAAACATTAAAAGAATGAAAGGAATAAACATTAAAAGAATGAAAGGAATAAACATTAAAAGAATGAAAGGGAATAAACTTTTAAAGAGCAAAAGGAATCCATTTGATAAAGAATGTAAGGAATAAACATTTAAAGAACGGAATATACATTATAGAATGAGACAATGTAGAGCATATCAATACAAGTGAAGTTTTTGAATAATACAAACTCTAAGTGTAGTCCTATGACCCTGACTGAGTAATAACTAATCCAAAATCTCACCTTGAGAGTTATTCCTTAATAATCTACCCAAACTACACCCAAACCCACATAAGCAATTTCCACAAAAATCACAAGTCTCATGCTTTACGGACCGATTTTCCGTACAATCTCCACTTTGTAGTTTTTACTTCGTCATAGTGCTTCATGTCGTGTTTTAATTCATTTGTCATCTCCATTCTTCTATTTTGATTCTCGTTTCCATACGAGAATGTTCATACTTTTCTTCTGATAATATTAGATGGACTTATATCACTTCATACTTCACTTATAATGGTAAATGCTCTCATTACTCTTCCTCTAAACTCTAAAACCCACCCTACTTCTACGACACAATCCCTATAAAGTAGATAAGAGCAATTTCAATACCCCGTGGGTCCTGCACTCACACAGCTCTCTTGAGCCGTTGGCCGTCGTCTCGTGTCATTTCGCACTCGGGGTTGGGTTTGCCCCGAAGCACAAAACTTTACTCCAGCGTAAATGGACGGATCTACCGGACTACTCCATGCCCACCAAGACCACCACGGCCAACTGCGCCATCGCTGCAGCCTGTATTCTATCTATAGATTTGCCCCATGTAGCTCCATGCATGGCTTAGCTGGGTCCAACGGGTAGAAGGTTGCAAGTGCCGCGGACCAGCGCCGTTCAGAGGGGCTTGGTTAGGCTTACCGTTAGCCTGGAGAAGAATCTAATGACTTTTGTGGGAGGGGATCGAGAGGATTGAGGGAAGGAGTTAGCGTTTGTTCTTGTAGTTTGTGAGTTGACGTTTTTGAATGTGGTGGTATGGTGTTGATGTGGAGTTGGCATGGGTTTTTGGATCGGTTGGTGTGGTTATTGTGGTGAGGTTGGTATGGTATTGTGGTGAGGTTGGTGGTATAGTGGTAGTCGGGAGGGATTGAGGTGGTCGGGATGGTGGGATTGTGGTGAGCCGATGTGATGGTATTGTGGTGGACGGGACGGAAGGTATTGTGGTGACTTGAGCTATTACGGTGACCACGATGGCAGCTATTACACTGATCGTGGTGAGCATTTTTAGCGAGTCGTGTGAGCGTTTTGGTGGTTTTGTTGATTTACAATTGGGTGATTTGACCGTTTTTAGACTCGCTCTTCCGTTTTCTGGTGATCATCATCGTAAGCACTTCTTAAACGTGCCGAAATGTGTGGTTTAGAACCTTTGTGCATTCGTTTGGCACTTTGACTCGCTTCAAGCTACAAATTAACCCCCATGCATAAGTGAAGAGATTTCTTGGACGCCAACCTGGTGGTTATCTCGTCCATCGTTCCTCAAAATCCACAACCCTCACTCTGGGTGCATACTCACACGCAACCTCACATCCACAATCAAAGAAAAAGGGGCTTACCGGGACTGTTCAACATTATCTTCTCCATCTTATCCGATATTCATATACTCTTTGTTCCCCACAGAAAAGGGAATTTGCAGCCAAAAAAAGAAACACAAGCCAAGAAACCAAGAATTTTGAGCAAAGCTACAATGCTCTGTCGACGTTGGATAAGTGGGAGTTAACAACGTGGAATATTCTTTGCATGTTCAAGTCAAATTTCAGGAACAACTATTTTGTTGTTGTAACAAGTTTTAAAATAAGCCAAGCAAAGAACTGTATTTTGAATAATCTTAAGGTGTTTTTTGTTGAACAATGTTATGTTTTCACTTGATATGAATTTCTGACGATTTGAATTGAAATCGCATGATTCTTAAGTTTTTACCGCATGCAACCGTTTTTCAACCGTTAATCTACTTAGACATACCCTTGTATTATTTCATAGAGAATCTATTAGAAGAACTAAGAACGATTAACTACAACCACTCTAACCCACTTATGATTGTCTAACTTAATAACCATACTTGTCGCAATATCTATCTTATCATAGTATGCTTTCCATCCCCACTTTTAACCGTTTCGTGTCAAACGAATGGCTTACCAGAGACAAGAAACTCCAAGAAAAAATTAATCACTCCCAGCATACTTGGACCTCGCTCTCAAACGTGGGCCATTCTTGTAAAACAATATCGGAATCAGTATAGCAGCAACGCTTATAAACCCCAATATCGCAGAACCCCACCCAACAGGAAACGTGGGCGTTGCCAAATTGTTGTACATTATCCTCCCAAACAACGGGAAAACTCCAGCAATCACAGATCTGGTGAGCGCATTACTGGCATACACAGAAGCAATGTACCTCCAGAACGACATACCTAGGTAGTTCAACAAGGACTGGAAAATGAAAAACGCGCCTCCAGTGAAGATGGCCGCACCGATCAACGGAACAATCCAGTGAACCGACTGGGTCGCAGAGAATGCAAAGATGAAGATCCCCACCGGCATCAACACGCTTCCAGCAATAGCAATAGGAATGAAAACTTCGGGAAACAATTGCTCATTGGCCAACATTCTATCGGTGAAGATCCTTTTCACGACTGCGATGTAGAAACCACAGGCTATGAGACACCCCACCATGTTGGCAATGTATGCAGCCCCCAATTCCACTGACGTGAAGTGGTAGGTTTTCTGAAAAACAATTGGAAAAGACTCGAACCAGAGGTAAATCACTGAATACACCAAGGTAATATAAAGGTTGATGAGCAAAACCACAGGCTCTAAGATTGCCACTTCAAGTGGTCTCCACAAGGTTTTGACAGTCATTTGGCCAATGCTGATTTCGGAATCATCGATTTCGTCCTGCGTGGAGATGTTTGGGTTCCCAGTCAAAGCTCTCAATCTTTTGGCCTTTCTGTATAAAATTGTCTTTCCATAGGTTTCCGGTAAGAAAAAGGCCAAGCTGACCAAACAAAAAGCACTTGCGATGGCCAAAAACCAGAAGGGCCATCTCCAGCTCCCGGCCACGGTGACGGCCGCACCAATCAATGGCCCGAAACTAGGCCCGCACACAGTCAGCACACTCCACGCTGCGATTCCAATGGGGTTGTAGGGCAAAATGAAAAGGTCTCCAACGGAGGCTCCCCCAGTAGCCAAGCATGGAGAGGCAAAGAATCCGGCCAAGAACCGCAAAACACAGAGCCCGGCCATGCTTTTGGACAATGCAGTGGGGATCTGAAGAATGAAGAAAATGAATAGCGTAAAGAGGTATATGTTAGTACGGCCTATCGCATGGTGTTCACTGAATGGAGCCCAGACCATTGGTCCACATCCGTATCCGACCACGAAAAAGGTAAGCGGAAGCATTGTGACCACCTCGGACGACTTGAGAGCAACCCGAATCTCGTCGACTGCGGGAGTGTAAATCGCGGCTCCCATGTAAACGGCACTTGTCATAATCAAGATTTGCGAGGAAATGAACACCTTGTATTTGAGCGGCCAGTTGTAAGGGTTTTCCGGGTCATCTTCCCCGTCCCAGGTCACAACTATATTCTCCGTAAGGGTTGATGATGAGGAGCTCGAATTAAGCTTTTCATTATCAGGGTGCTTACAAGCATCTGCATTCTCACCAGTTTCATCAGTCCCATCCCCAGTACACTGTTCACCATTGACCTTATTCAGGAAGCATTTGAAGTACTTCTCGGGTACAACGTACTCCTTCGAATCCTCCTTGAAGGCAAAGTACCTATGCCTGGAGAATCTGTACACCGTCCTCCCAAAAAGACTCTGTCTAACAAAATGCGTTAATTTCATACTGGACTCACTTAAATACCCACAAAATTAGATTGATATATACCCCATGCCAAGTCTGGGCTAGCCACTAACCGTTAAGTAGCCGTGTATTAGTAATTGAGTCCCTCCCTCCTCCAGGGTTTTGATTGAAAACGGGTGCAAAATTTTGACGTTGACGGATTTAGGACCTTTGACGGTTAGGATGACTAATACCGATGACAAATTGACAGAAGGTGATCTAGAATGATGGAGGTGAGGTTGACTAGGGCATTGATTTTATTAGTTTAAAACAGAATAATGAGTTTATGCAAAACGATATGTAGATCTTGCTCACAAGAGAGAACAATCTCCTTCTTCGAACGATCTTGTCCACTAACGAACCATTGGACCCTGAAGACTAATCTCAGCCCTGTACCCAATTGGTGATCTCTAGCCTCGAATATACGAATTTCTATTAATGGAATTTCCACAGTAAGAAGGAGTAGGAACGTGACATGACCCCACAATGGGCAGAGCGTGCTGCTGACAATTGGGGTGGTGAAAAGAAGGTTAGTGGAAAGGGTGCACTTGGGTGAAAAAAGGTGAAGAGGGCATATGGTTCGAAGAAATAGAGTTGTTTGGAGTGTTGAATTTGCAGCTAAACTTTTGTTTTTTTTGGCTGCAAAAACTTTACTGTACAGTGAAGGAAGATTAATTTTTCAAGAAAAGGTCTCGTTTAGGTTTGGTTGACAGTAGGAGAACGGAATTATAAATGACAGGATTGAAGTAAGGCTAATGAGAGTCAACTTATTGCAGAGTACTGTTGATCCTTCCTTCTTCAGTGAGCAGAGAAGTCAATTAAAAGCACACTCGGGCACTTGCGCACAATACTATCAAGTACAGAGAACCAATTATCCGTTTTTTACTTTTTTGTTTCCCTTCCTTCAGGAAGTGTCTTAGTAGTTTTCATCCACAGTTCATTCATAAGGTAAAAACCATCAGCGTAATTACAAACTAGCCGCAAAATCTACAAGTTAGGTATGCAACAATGAGAGCTACAACAACTTTGCAATCTATAGAGACGACATGGTTTACCATGGTTGAAATAATTGCAACCGTTATTAGGTATACCCCAGTTAGGAAATTAAGCTGCAAATGTCAAAACTCCGCAATACGCAACGATATACCCAATCTACACTCTTAAAGTCTACTGAAAGGTATCAACTTCCCTAATTGAAATAGTGAAGAATATTAAACTATACAAACCTACACCTTTTACTCCACTCCGCACAGATCACGCAAATCTTCTCCATCTTTTCCAGCAAACTTGCTTTCCCACCCAGCCACCTTCCTCTAAATCATCTCATCAATACTTCCCCAACCACCCCAAACGTTCAAATAAAACCCCCCAACTAACCAAACTCTAACAACCCTTTACCCTCCCTTAAGATCGAAGCTTACATAAGCCCCTAGAACTTTCTGGAAAAATTCTCCAGATATAAAAAAACTGAAAAGTTCTTCAGTAACAAACCAACGATGTTGAGAACCAGTAACCCAACCGCTAGAAAAGCCGCCCTTACTCTCGTCAGAAACTTGTCCCACAAGGAATTGAAGTTTGGCGTTGAGGGTAGAGCTGCCCTCCTCAAAGGTGTCAACACCTTGGCCGACGCCGTCAGCGTCACGTTGGGACCAAAGGGCCGTAACGTTTTGATCGAACAGCCATTTGGCGCTCCTAAAATCACCAAGGACGGTGTCACCGTCGCTAGATCCATCACCTTGGAAGACAAGTTCGAGGACTTGGGTGCCAAGCTCTTGCAGGAAGTTGCCTCCAAGACCAACGAGTCTGCTGGTGACGGTACTACCTCTGCCACCGTCTTGGGAAGATCTATTTTCACCGAATCTGTTAAGAATGTCGCTGCTGGATGCAACCCTATGGACTTGAGAAGAGGTTCGCAGGCTGCCGTCGAAGCCGTGGTCAACTTTTTGCAGCAAAACAAGAAGGAGATTACCACTTCTGCCGAAATCGCACAGGTTGCCACTATTTCTGCCAACGGAGACAAGCACATTGGAGACTTGTTGGCCTCCGCCATGGAGAAGGTTGGAAAGGAAGGTGTCATCACCGTCAAGGAAGGTAAGACCTTGGAAGATGAATTGGAGGTCACTGAGGGTATGAAGTTTGACCGTGGTTACATCTCCCCATATTTTATCACCAACACCAAGTCTGGAAAGGTTGAGTTTGAAAACCCATTGGTGTTGTTGAGCGAAAAGAAGATCTCGTCGATCCAGGACATCTTGCCATCCTTGGAGTTGTCGAACCAGTCCAGAAGACCATTGTTGATTTTGGCCGAGGACATTGACGGAGAGGCTCTTGCTGCCTGTATCTTGAACAAGTTGAGAGGACAGGTGCAGGTTTGTGCCGTTAAGGCTCCAGGCTTTGGTGACAACAGAAAGAACACCTTGGGTGACATTGCCATTTTGACTGGAGGTACCGTTTTCACTGAGGAGTTGGACTTGAAGCCAGAAAATGCCACCATCGACCTCTTGGGTTCAGCTGGTTCCATCACCATCACCAAGGAGGACTCTGTCATCCTCAACGGTGAGGGATCGAAGGAAAACATCCAAGCCAGATGTGAGCAAATCAGAACCTCGGTTGACGATGTCGTCACCACCGAGTACGAGAGAGAAAAGTTACAGGAGAGATTGGCCAAGTTGTCTGGAGGTGTTGCTGTCATCAAGGTTGGTGGTACCTCTGAGGTTGAGGTTGGTGAGAAGAAGGACCGTTACGACGATGCTTTGAACGCCACCAGAGCCGCTGTCCAGGAAGGTATCTTGCCTGGTGGAGGTACTGCCTTGATCAAGGCACTGCGTGTCTTGGATGAGGTCAAGAAGACTGCCGGCAACTTCGACCAAAAGTTGGGGGTTGACATCATCAAGTCTGCCATCACCAAGCCAGCACGCAGAATCATCGAGAATGCTGGAGAAGAGGGTGCTGTCATTGTAGGAAAGGTCTATGACGAGCCAGACTTCAACAAAGGCTACGACTCTGCCAAGGGTGAGTTCACCGACATGATTGCGGCTGGTATCATCGACCCATTCAAGGTTGTCAAGAACGGTTTAGTTGATGCCAGTGGTGTTGCCTCGTTGCTTGCCACTACTGAGTGTGCCATCGTTGATGCTCCTGAGCCAAAGGGTGCTGCTCCTGTTGCTCCACAAGGTGGTATGGGAGGAATGGGTGGTATGCCAGGTATGTTCTAGACGGTAAGAAGATCTCTGTGTAAATAGGTAATAATGAGACTTATCGAGTTAATGAATGTAGGATTTGGAAGGGAGGGATTCAAGTGTGGTTCTTCTTGTCCATTCTTAAGTGATTTATACATTGGAATGTGAAAACTCAGTTTTACGAGGAGTGAGTTTAGTTTGCAAAGTATTCGCTTTGGAATTTTTTTCTTCCAAACTAGATTTGCAGCCATTTCACTTCTCCAATTCTAATTATTTATATTAGTCGGTAACTTGAGATGATGATACCGGTCTCCCAGTCAACTGTGATTTCTGTGGGTTCTTCTTGACAGCCCGAGTTCTCATTTACACTGCCGTAACGAACAGTATATTCTTGGAAAATGAAGATTCCTAGTTCTTGCAAGGGAGAGAAGAAAAGAGTGTTAAAAAAGATAGATGAAATTCCACTACATTCAGACGAAATGGGGATGGTGTCTGTTAGCTAGGAAACTTAGCGAATTGGAGAATACTAGTATTCTGAGGGTGCCTGGATGTCAATTCGGCAGTAAATAGCGCCCCAATGTTAGTTTGCAGCAGTGTTAGCAGCCAAAACGGGAGTTGTTACGATAGTCGGTGATGAAGTGCGACGAGCGGGTTGGATGATTTAGATCGAACGTAATGTATTTGAATAAATACTAAAGAGTGGTTTGTAGAACCTTAAAGAAGAAACATAAATAAGGGGCGAATCTGCCTGAATAAGTACTCTGGCACAAATTGATAGCTAGCAGTAGTTGAGTCAATGAATCTACCGTTCTGAAACCTAGTTGCAGGAGATTACATAATGTGGTGTTTGATCTCTAGCTCCAATTACCTTAAACAGCTCGTATCTATCGTCCAAAGTGACCGTAGATGCGTGGCATGGATGACCTAAACGCAAGATCTGGATCTCTAGACGGAGACTATCCATTTGGGGTATCGGAGGAGGATCGGGTCGGAGTTGGTGTTCTCCATGTGGTAGATGTGTAAGTCAGGTTCCGTTGGAAATTACCAAATAGGTACTTTAAAGGACAATTTTGAAACTGGGTCGATATGTAAGTCGAGCCATCGCTCTTTTAGTCATCTGGGAGTAGATATGGGAGATATCCGGTGGAAATAGTATAACACATTTGGTAGATATGAGTTATTCCTCTATTCCTTGAATAATCTAGTCAAACCTGCGTTGAACCGGGTCAAAAGCTAACAGTGTCACTTAGTCTTTAAGAGATCATTTTAGCTCCACCAAGATCCTTTACAATAAATAAATCACTAAGCGTCTTCTGAAAACACCCTATCCAACCAACCTTGCCACTGGAAACATATTAGTAAGCACATAAATGGACTGAATGGTAGAGATAAACACTTTAAATCAACTACAATCAAAAGATACATGCCACTTCACCTCAAAGTTAATGCACTTCCATAGTAGAGTACCATGTGTAAATAATTTTCCTTCTTTAAATTTAGCTTACGGTTGTATAGTGTAGTGGTTATCACTTTCGGTTTTGATCCGAACAACCCCAGTTCGAATCCGGGTACGACCTTCTTTTTTTTGCAATTTAGTGAGTAAATTGCTGAAAATTTAGAGTTGCATATTATTATCCCTTTTATTTTTATTTTTTTACCATATAGTTGTGTATTTAGTTAAACAGTTATAAAGGTTTAGTTAGATTTGTTTATGTTATATGGGAGGAGGAAATCCATTTATGGACGGAGTGTGGGACTCGGCACCGGAAGATGCAATAACTACTAAAACCCCCTTTTGTTAGGGTGTTTAAATAGCATAGTTGGAAATAATAACCTCAAAGGTAAAGTCATTGTGAGAAAAAGGTGGAGGAACCGTCCCAAGGGAGAGTGCCTCTTCAACGATAGATCGTCGAATTTCAATGAACTTCACTAGGAACCCGAGAAATTTATTAAAGTTTGAAAAGTGTTCGAGTGTTTGTGGAGAAGGGTAAAGTATGTTAGCTATTGTGAACTGCTCTGAGTGTAATTCGAATTTGGTTAAGAAGGATTGAGTTGAAGGGCAGGTCGCGAAAAGGTGGTCGATAGTGTTGTTAGGATTTGAAAGTTCTTGTAAGCACAAGAGGCATTTCGATTCGTCCCGCAATTTATGAGCCGTAGAACCCAAGAGGAATAAATGGAGAGCTTCGACGCTATTTGGAAATTGCAAGGAAACATGCTTCATAAACGACCAGGTCAGATTCCAGAGGTCGCTCGAAAGAAGCGTCCTAGTTCCGTTGGAGGTGGCTTCTGACCAGATAGTAGGGATGATTTTATCTTTGGTTTTGAGTTGGAATTTCTTGGAAAGATGTTTGAAAGATAATTGGTTGATTGGTTTGTTAAAAGGGTCTTTGATCCTGGATAAAGCTTCCGTCGGTGCTGGTAGCCTAACTAGATTCCTAATTGGAATGAAGTTAAGTTTCCTAAGAGGTTGTGTCAGTAAGCACCAGAACCGTAGCTAAAGAACACTCAGATTATACATGGACAGTCCGTCGATTATAAAACAATAATGATCTATAATGTACCCGATCTGCTATCAAGTACACTATACGTCAGGCGCGAGGGTTTCTGTGAGTTCCAATCCAGTCTCTACTTGCTGTGTTGTGTCCTGTCTTGGATTCACTAACTAGACAAAACTAAAACTAATTTTCTCTACCTGGATTCTCCCAGCTATGTAAACAATTCGCCTTGGTTCGCCTCAGTCTCGTCCCAAGGCTCACCTTCATATCATACTTGAGGTGGCACACGTGAGACAGTGGAGTGGGGATGCAATATAACAAATAACTGTTATATAATCGACGGACTGTCGATGTATAATCTGAGTGTTCTTTAGCTACGGTTCTGGTGCTTACTGAACTAATCCAAATTCATTAACTTGAAATTAACTAATTAAGAGAACTCAACAAGTTGTCCAACCAAGACCCGTTTTATAGACCTGCCAAGACTAAGTCACTACAATACCAATTGTTAGCATTCTTGCACACCAGCAGTGAATGCTCTTGTTCTTCGTAGCTGTCCACGCAGCTCGCAGCCACACCCTAGCGCTAGACCAACTAACCAGCACGAGACCAATATCACGCGAAGCCATACGTGAACCTTGTAGTAGAATTCTAATCTTATACAACTATAACCAGAAATTTGGCAACTTGTCCGAGTGGTTAAGGAGAAAGATTAGAAATCTTTTGGGCTTTGCCCGCGCAGGTTCGAATCCTGCAGTTGTCGTCCTTTTTTGCAGCCGCTGCCTCGTTCAATCTGTGCATGGTGATTAGGCGTTTGTTTTTTCTTCAATTTGCAGCCAGGAAAGAATAGCAGAATAGCAGAATAGCATGTCAGATTAAAATCACGTATATAAGGGAAGCAAACCACAGCTCCAGCATTTCATTTCCACGCTTATGTTCAACGTCTATGAAAGGTGTAGAGAGGTGCATCCGCCTAAAACTAACCAAGAAAAGCGGGAAGATATACTAGTTTTGCTAATTGTTTTCTGTGCATGCGCTTCTCTCATTCTCATTGGATACTTTTGGTTAAGATACGATATTCGCAAGAGTATGCGGGCACGCCTTGCAAAGGAGGCAAACAACGAGTACGTGGCTA
>JAKTUG010000061.1:0-57809 GCA_030556545.1 Kodamaea sagamina
AGCGCCCGGCCTCCCCCCCCCACGCTTCCTCGTGAGGTTATTCTCACCCTCTTTATGCTTCTAAATAATACACAATATATAAATACGTACAACAAAAACATCCTCACTCGATAAAATAATATTATTTCCCACCTAACCTATAAAGTCATATTGGCCTGGAGCAAAAATTATTTATATAAAGCCACGGGCAAATCCTCACCGTTTGACGTCTCAACAAATTCGCCGCCGCCGCCAGCCAGAGCACCGCAACAGCTGTTTTCGCACCACACGCACACGCCGGCACTGGACACATCCAGCCCGTTTTTTCCTTTTTGCACCCACATTTCGTGTAGCAGCGCTGCCAGCCAAGAGCAGCCAGCGAGAAGTGTTTGAAGAGTGATAGCAGGGGAGTGGCACAGAAATCCCTGGAGGCCGAAAACTTGCCACACACACACACGCACACACACGCGCGCGCTGCCGGCCCACACCACCGGCCCACACACACACCCGATCGTGCCCCAAAGCAAGCGTTATCGCACTCCACGCACAAAACGGCGGCACTCTCGCCCATCGCATCTACGGTGGAAAAAAAAGATCATAATTTTTCGTGGCTCCACTGGAAGGAGACCCTGATGCTGATCTGAGCGGAACACACACCGAGACCTTTGTGCTGCTGCCCGCGACGCTGCTTTTATTGTTGGCGGAGTCAAGAACCTGTCAAACGTCTGGTGCAATTGATATTTTTTCAGCCCCAGAATATTGCATGTATTGCCGAGTCTGTTGAATCGGATACAATACAACCTTGGTGATTTATTTTGCGTATAGGGCTGAGGGATCTGGGCGAAAAGTTGATAGATTGGTTGGGTTTGATTGATTGGTTTGATTTGGAGGATATTCAGTCACATTTATCTGATTCGACTTGTTATTTCTTGGTTATCTGGCAGGATTATTGGATATTGGATTGATCACTTCAAGGATAAGAAGAACAGATTTCATAAACTAAATCCCTATAAAATCGTTCATTTTACTGAGAAGTTTAGTTTTCCAATCTTTGTTGCAAAGTTTTCACGAACACTTACTTGTGGTCAACTTCACTGTAAACTACATCAACGACTTTACGATAAGAACTTTAGTCAACTATCCACTATACATCAACAACTTTACGACAAGACCTATCCACTATACATCAACTTCACGACAAGACCTATCCACTATACATCAACAACTTTACGACAAGACCTATCCACTATACATCAACAACTTTACGACAAGACCTATCCACTATACATCAACAACTTCACGACAAGACCTATCCACTATACATCAACATTACGACAAGACCTATCCACTATACATCGACAACTTCACGACAAGAACTTTAGTCGACTATCCACTATACATCAACAACTTTTCACTTTACACGACATCAACAATACTTGAAAGTTCACTATACACCACACAGAACAGTTCATCTACTACCCAGGGAACTGAATACGACAACAGAACATTTCAGCTAATACCACAACAGAACATTTCAGCTAATACCACAACAGAACTGTACGAACCACAACATTTGGGAAAAACCTTCAATAAAAGTTGAGTAAATACTACTTCCAACTGAAGTCAATAACAAAACTTGAGTTTATATACTACCGCAAAACTTGAGTAATCATCTTCAACAAACCTTGAGTTAATACTACTTCCACAAAACTTGAGTGATACGTCTTCAACAAAACTGAAGTTACTACGAACCACAACTAAACTTGAGTCGTTTACTACAAAACTTGAGTAATCAACTTCCAAAACCCAAGTACTCCTTCAACAACTTGAGTTACTACTAAACTTGAGTAATCAACTTCCAAAACCCAAGTACTTCTTCAACAACTTGAGTACATATTCAACAAAACTTGAAAAACCAACTTAAGTACATCGTCATCAACTTGAGAAATCAACTTAAGTACATCTTCATCAACTTAAGTACTTTCAACACTCCGAAACATTTCCACAAACTGGAGTAATTAATTCGAACCACCACAAACTGGAAATCAACTAATACTGAACCACAAAACTTGCAAGTCAACTAATACTGGACATCACAAAACTTGCAAACTAATAAGCTTTCAATTGAGTTCAGAAGCCAACTAATAAGGTTTATAATAGAGCTTAACTAAGCTTTTACAATAGACCTCCATAACAAGCTCTTACAATAGAAGTAGCTTATAAGCTTCACATCACAATAGAAGCCAACTAATAGCTTACAACATCATCAAAATGGCTAAATCAGATCAAAGACGCCTGTCGTCCCCTTTATCCTCCCCAACACCATCACCCAAAAGAGCCAACAAACTCCGCACCTACTACGACAAAGACGAGGCCAAACGGCGCGCATCCAACTTGCAAATCTTCGACCAGGTGTTGGTGGTGCAGGAGTCCATTTTCGAGTACTTCACCACGTCGATGCGGTTTCTCCGCACCGACTTGCCGTCCATGATGCACAGCCGCGTGGTGTTGGACGCCAGCATTCCCGTGCCCAGCATCGACGAGTTGCAGAAGCGGTTCGAGCTCGTGCGCAAGTTCAAGGCGCAGGTCAAGATGTTGGACGAGTTTGCCGAGGTGCTCGAGATCTTCCAGACCATCTTCAGTTTTATCGAGAGGGATATGCGCGAGATACAGCGCTGTGTGGTGCGCTTGAAGGAGGTTTATGCGTTGGAGGAGGTGGATGTGCAGGTATTGACGAGATCTGAATCGAGATCTGAATCGGTGCGCGACTCACGGTCCGAAAACGACGCCAAATCAAGCGATTCCCACTTGATGGCATTTTTCGTGCACGCACTCTTCCCGCAGGAGCAGTTCAAGCTGATTTTGGAGTTTGCGCTCAGCCTGAACACCTGGATCGCGCGCTGCGAACTGGACTCCGAGCTCACCGAGGACAAGTTGGCCGCGGAAATGCCCGACGTGCACGACGACCTCAACCTGGAGCTGAACATCTCCTTGTGCAAGCTCAACATCGAGATCTACAGCCAGCTCTACCAGCAGTGGTTGCAGGACCCCACGCAGAAGCTGCTTTTCCGCATCTCGCTCATGAAGGAGTTGTCTTTTAATCCTGACTTGAATGATCAGTACGAGCTCAACTATGAGAACTCTATTTTGAGGCTGATCTTGAACAACGAACTCAACAATAGTCCAAATTCTTTCAATGATGATGAATGTAAGGTTCTTGACGTGATGGAGATTCTCACTTTCCATTTGGACCTGTTTGAGATGATCTACCAGCTTATTGCGCAGTTCCACGAGATTCTTGTGAAGAAGCGGGGTGGCAGAGGACAGGAAACTGAAGGAAGTGTACCGCTTCGAGAATTGAAACGTCTTTTGGAAGAACGTGTGAACCCGGCCATACTGCGCTTGATTGACGGCGGGACCGTTGGTTTGAGCAAGTGGAACAACTTTGTGGGAGTGGTGGACATTCTCGTCGAGTTCAAGAAGCGTTTGGGCAGATTCAACAAAACGGACTTTAGCATCAGCAGGTCCCAGTTTTTTAATGAGGAGTACCATTTCATGGATGTCTTGTTCAAGTACTATGATGCGTTTGATCTTTTGCTCAACCTTACGATAAATGATGCCAACAGGGACACGAATGTGATTATAGAGAAGAAGGATGAGTTTGAGGAGTTGGATCTGATGGTGAAGGACTGTTTTTTTGATTTGACTTATTTTACGCAGAGGTTTAAGTATGAGGGCGTGATAGCGGAGGTTGTGCGAACTAACTCAATCACTAGTGAGCGAATTCACTCACTAACGAGCGATCGAACGAACTAACGAGCGAAGCGGATTAGTGATTGTGTGAGTGAGTGAGTCAGTGATTTGGTTAATAAGTGAGAGAGATTAAATTAGAACTAAAAATGAGGTGAGTGAATTTGATGCTAACGGTTCATAATTTTGAAGTTCATGAAAATGAGATCATAATGATTTGATTCATATTTATTTGAAGCTGAGTAAAGTGATTCGAAGTTCATATTTATTTGAAGCAAGGATTAAAATGAGTTGATCATATTTATTTGAGGCGAGGATTAAAATGGGTTGATCATATTTATTTGAAGCGAGGATTAAAATGGGTTGATCATATCTATTTGAATCTGAGTATTAAAATGATTTGGTGGGTATTCTTAATAATCGTGAATGTTCAAGCTTATCTGAAGGTTGAAGAACAGAATGTTTGGTGAATGTTCATAATAATTAGGTGAATGCCATATTTATTGAAGCTGAGGATCATAATGTTTGGTAAGTGTTCACTGATTTGGTGAATGCCATATTTATTGAAGCTTGAGAACATAATTATGGTGAATGTTGGTGAATGATTGATTGAAGCTTAAAGTTCATAATGATCAGATGGTGGATGTTCATATTGATTTGTGAATGTCATATTTATTGAACTTCAAAGACCATAATAATTTGGAAAGTTCTAACGATTGAAACTTAAACATCATAACAATTTGAAGGTTGACCAATAATTTGTTGGTGATCACTACAATTTGATGAACGTCATACTCATTTGAAAACATCATAACTTCAATCAGAGACCACAATGATCTGATAATGTCTTCTCTCATACAAATAACAAACAAACAATACACTACAACAATGTACCGCAACGTAAACTCGAATGACAGCTTGAACAATCCGTCTCTCTTCCATCCGGCTGCAAAATTACGCTAATAATTGCCACAAGTCATCTGGTAAAACAGCACGCTTTGCAGAAAAATGTGCGGCCAAATGCGTAATAGACGAAGTGAAGAAGCCCGAATACCGCAATGCAGCCAAACTTTGTGATCCAGGAACCTCGCTCAGAATGATCGACTGGTGGGTGGTGTCGCAGAAGAACAATGGCGAAGGACTTCCCGCTCCCAGATAACGGTGGGCACTCAGAGATAAGGCAGGGCCCAGCAAAGCTTAAAAAAAGCCAATACGAAAAGGGAGGTAAATTGCACATGAGAGGGATGGAAAGAATAGCCCGTGCTTCCAATCCCGTTGTTATTCCGCTTGCAGTGAAGACGAAGGCTGCCATAAATCCGGAAAGTCATACATTCCTGGCTGCTACGATCCAAGAGAAATTTGGTTATCTGATATAAAGTATAAAGTACCGTAAATCACGGACCGTGTACAGGTCGTCTACCGTCTCAAACCTCACGTCAAACAAAAGCCTACGGATGCGTTGAGGATATTATTTGGTTCAAGGAATATAAGCATCAAAGAGTAAAACAACTGACTTAGGACCCAATTTACGGGCAGAAGCTACAAACACACAAGGCCACCACCAAATCTCACGTCAGACAAAAGCCTATGTATGCGTTGGATATTATTTGCAAGTAGGGTTGGAATAAGAGCAAAAACAAGTAGACTTAAGCATTACTGGGAGCAAAAACAAGTAAACTTAGGCACCGCTAAGAGCAAAAACAACCAAACGTGAGCACCCAAGAGCAAAAACAAAACTAAACACCACTAAGAGCACTAGGCTACCATCAAACTTCATGTCAAAGTAATCTAAAACTTAGTACCTGTTCAAGAGTAATTGAAACTAGGGTTCAAGGAATAAAGCTCACAAGTGCCAAAACAACTAAATTTAAGCACACACCACTAGATAAAAAAACTTGCACCCTCAAAGAAACAACAAAACAAGGCCACTACCAAACCTCACCAAACTAGCCTACAAATGAGTATCTGGTTCAAGAATAATTGCAAATAGTGTTCAAGGAATATTAAGCACCCAAGTGCAAAAACAACTAAACGTAGGCACCACCAAGAGCTAAAACAACTAAACTTAAGAAACATTAAGAGAAAAACGACAAAACACACAAGGCCACTAAACCTCACTATAATAGCCTACAAATGAATATCCTGTTCTAGAATAATTACAAATAGGGTTCAAGAATTACTGAGCACCAAGTGCAAAAACTTAAGTACCCACCACTAGAAACAAGTAAACTAAAGCACCACTTTGAGAAACACAAATCACTCAAGCCACCACTGAACCTCACCAAAATAACCTACAGATACATATCTCGTTCAATATTGTTGCAAAAGTCAAGAAATATTAAGCACCCACAACCAAAAGCAAAAATAACAAAACACACAAGGCCACCACCAAGAGACCAATACACCAATTACTTGCGGTTTCTCTGTTGCGCTCGAGAAAATGGTTCACACGTTTCACCCCCCTGTTAAGCTTTGCCCCTACGTGGTCTAGTTCTGTGTCTAACTCCTCCAACATGTACGCCTGTTCCTCGAGCTCCTGTCCCATCATCGACGCCTGCTGGTTGAGCCCACGCATGGTCTCGTGGATGCTGTCTAGCTGCAAGTCCTGTTCGCGTATCACCTGTTGTTCCTGGAACTGCGACACCGCCAGGGCCTGGTCCAAAAACGGGTTTTCGCTGTCCTGGCTAATGCGGTTCGACATGGTGGTCACTTCTCGCTCTCTTCGTTTGTCCCAGGTTTCGCGAATGCCGCCCATCTTCGCCTTGAGCTGCTGGAGAACCTGTCTCCGCAGTGATAACTCCGCATTGTCGAGCCCAAACTTGTCGGGCTGCTTTTCGCTGATGGCGACCGCCTGTTCCAAGTCCTTGTAGATCTCTTGTAGTTCTTGGAAGTTGTTGTTGAAGTCTAGCCGGAGCTCCTTGGACTCGCCTGCACTGCCCTTTTGCTTTAGTATACCGTCGAGGGTGCTGATGGTGGCCCACGCGTCCTCCTGGACCTCGTTGAATGGATCCATTTCCCTTTTTTTTGTTAGCTTTACGAAAACGAAAATTAAATCTGTAATGAGCGAGACGAAAGTGAAGGAAGAGTCGCGAGAGACGTCGGTAGAGAACGGACACAGTGAGATAAACGCGAGTGCTAGGCCTGTGCATGAGGTGGCAGGAGGTCTGACGATTCGGCAATACTTGAACAAGAACTTGAGTGTTCATTTGATGGAGGGTTTGCGGGAGGTTGGGCAGAAGAAACCAGACGATGCTTTGCGGTATTTGGGAGAGTTTTTGATTAGGCGGTCGGATGAGTTGAGGAGTAAAGATTGAGTGATCGAAGTGTTTTGATCAAGATTTAATAGAATGTATTGGGTATTGGTGGGAGGTTTTAAGAATAGGAATATTGGGGTAGAGTGGCATGTATTTGGTGTTTGTTTTTTACACTAGACTTTTATACTCTAGTCATCAGATTACACCAGGCCTTTTATTGTCATCATTTTTCACCAAAACTGTTGTAGTCGTCAGATTACACCAGGGCTGTTACTGTCATCACTTTTAACCAAAACTGTTATCGTCATTTTTCACTTGGGCTGTTTTTCAGTCTAGTGCCGTTTTAAGGGTCTATTGAAGAAATTAAAGATTTGTTGAAAAAAGTTTTGGAACTGCTAGGGAATTGAGTTAACATCCAAATCTGTGGAATTGAATTTTGCAAAGTTGATATGAGATAATAATACGGCGGAACTGAAATAATAATCTTATCACCATGAGAAGAACCGGATAATATCTAATTCAAGTCGAGTAAAACAGACAGAATAACCAACTCAAGTTGAATAAAACAGACAATTCAAGTTGAGTAAAATAGAGATAATATACTCAAGTTGACTAACATAATATACAACTCTAGTTGACTGACATAAACTCAAGTTAACTAACATAAATCCAAGTTGACTAACATAATATTAAAGTCAAGTTGACTAACATAATATTAAAGTCAAGTTGACTAAATCTCAAATTGACTAAACACAATTTTCAAACAAGATGAGTAAACATAATATACAAACCAGATAATACCAAACTGAATCGAATTCTCCCGAAGTTTAAGAAACCAAACATAATGACTTTAAAGACAAAAGTGACTCTCTTATCGTTCTTTACCATTAAATGCTAGTCCACTAAATATGCCGCACGTACTAAACTCAAACAGTCGCCAACTGAAACGTTTCACATATTATTTCATAGAAAGTTCTGATTTCAGGCTGACAGCCACTGATAAAAGAAGATCCTTGCACGTTTTGAAGACTGGGCGAGTTTGAAGCGATCGTGGGCACCGAATTTGCACCCAAAGTGCGAAAAATGGATATTGAGATCTACTCTAAACAGAAGTGTAGATGCCGGAACAGCATGTTAGAGGACATTCAAGGTCGCAGACGAGCCACACAGTGGTTGTGATATGAAGCGAATTAGGTGATTGGAGGATTTTACAAGTGTTGCAGGCACATACGTGACTGAGCTAAGTTCCGCAGCAAGACTCATTAACCACGAGTGCGGACGCTTATTCCAAGTTTGTGAGTGAAATTAGGAGCTAAATCATGATGGGTTGTTATGAGAGAGAAATAGCGAGGGGTGGTCCGTAAGGATTTTAGGTGTTTTTAATCGTTTATTTATTGTGTGAGGCGTCAGGGTCCAACTTTTGGGAGAAGTAGTAAGAATTCATTGAGTTAAGCGGAAGCAAATTCTCAGTATTCTTTCACTTTCGCTTGTTGGTTGCCTACAATAAATGCCACCCATTCACTCCTGTCTTGTATTATCATTATACTCATTCGATCACTCAACGCTACCTACAATGTACCCCTCATGGTTTGCTACTCAACTACAACCCACACTGTTGGTAAAGAGGTAGGTACCTCAATATCTTGTATTGAACTTGAAAACTAAACAGGATATATGAACTTTTAAACCTTTCCACTACTCCTCGGAGCAGATTACCACTACTAAATGAGCTTCCAGTTCCACTACTATATGAGCTTCCAGTTATGTATCCTTGACATGGAGTTCCTTATACTGTTCGAGGAGTTTCAAAGTCAATAGTCACGGTATCTCATATTCTATTGTGATATTAGTACATATTGTGATTTTGGTACATATTCTGATATTGGTACATATTGTGATAGTGGATCATATTCTGATAGTAGTTCTTATTCCTTTGTGATAGTTCATATTCCATTGTGGCTGTTCATATTGTGATAGTTCATAGTTCTTTGTGATGATAATTCATATATCATGTGCCACTGGGTGGTAATTCATAATTCAATAATGGAGGTTCGTTTGACCACTTGTCCATCATCACAGCTGCGGTGGCCCTCCAGCTACCTCAACCTAACACAATTTACTCACTCAATTAGCTACTAAACACACCACACTAGCCGACTCCCTCAACCAGTTTGTCACTCATACCACGCACACTCTCGCTAACTCCCAACTACTCGTCAACGCACCCAATCTAAAATCTACTTAATTTGCACCCAATCTAAATCACTATCGAAAAAGCAAAACGCTGCAACCAAGTGCAGCTCTCAGTGCTCCATTCTGTATGTACTCCTTTACTCAGATCTCCACCATTTTCACTGGCACGGCCATCTCATCCTATCTCCAAAACCATCAAAACTTCACAAATCTTTCTCACTAAATTTAACAAAAACCTATCTCTACATTTCCATTCACGTACACCCTCTTCCAATTGTCTTACCAGACTCAAAACCTAAATGCCTCACAATTGTATTCAAGGTAACAAAAGACGTCTTTCTGGTGATGTCGTGTAGATTGGTTGGGAGTAACTACGGAGATCGGTTGGGAGACTAACCACGGAGATCGGTTAGGAGAGTTACTGTAGAAATCGGGTATCGATGGTTGGGAGGAATTTCGAGTAGAATGTGAAACAAGAGCAGGGGATGAGATTGGGTGCAATTTGGCTATGGTAGATACTTCTTAGGATTGCGTTTCATTATTGCTAGAGGTCCACTATTTCCACTATTATCTCTACCATTCCACTGGACCACAATTGTTCATTTTAGGATTCTGTTCATTATTGCTAGGGAGATTCTAGTTTACTATTCCACTGGACCATTACACTGGACCAATTGTTCCACTTCTTACCATTCCAATAGACATAATTGTTCCACTTCTTTACTATTCCAATAGACAAAATTGTTCCACTACTTTACCATTCCACTGGGCCTATTGTACACTACTTTACCATTCTACTGAAACAACTGTTCACTACTTTACCATTCAACTGCACCAATTGTTCACTACTTTACCATTCCACTGAAACAACTGTTCACTACTTTAACATCCACTGAACCAATTGTTCCACTGCTTTACATGGGAAAACATTAGTATCACCACAGTTTTGGGTGCAATCTTGGAGAATCTTGGGGCATTTTGCAATTTTGCACACTCCTAACAACTAAGAAACAATTTTAGACATCTTTGGAGTATCGAAAACCTATGTACAACCATCATACTAACTATCCATACATCAACTACCAAAGAACCATAATATACTCCTAAAACCCACCATGTTTCTCCCTATTTTTCTTGCTAAATCGAAGGCAAAAAACATTTTAATCACTCCATAGTATGACCAACCTGTCACGGCCGTACTACGACCACGACACATTCAATGCCGGGTACTCCGTCATCTACAGACCCGAGGTCGGACTCGTGTACACGGCGACCAACCGACCCCTCTCGTCCAACATCGTCACGCAGTCCAAGTCGTTCCAGCCTGGCAAGGGATTGGGAATCAACGCGTTGGACTCCGCGGTGAACACCAAACTAGACAAGAACTACGCGTACGACCTCGAGTTTCACGAGTACTTTGACGCCAATAACTTGACGGAGCTCCTCAAGAACTTGGTGTGGAGCTTTGCGAAGAACTACTGCAAGGTGATGTTGAGTCAGCCGTTGGAGATTGTAAGGTTGCTATTGCAGGTGGGAGTTTTTGACTTCCAGAAGGTGCCTAAGAAGAGACTGAGGAGGCGGTTGATGGACGAGTCTGTTGTGGAAGTTGACGATGTTGATTCGAGTGCTAGTGATTATGAGATAAATTATTTTCAGTCCAATGAGTGGGCAAATGAGGTTGGATCTGGGATTCAAAGAGTTCAGATTCATAATGGTGAGAGTGGGTTTGAAAATACTCAAAGTAATGTTCAGAATATTCAGAATGGGTTTCAGAGTGGAGTCGAAAATGTTCAGAATGGATTTCAGAGTGGGGCCCAAAATGTTCAGAATGGACTTCATAACAGCCAAGGTAGCGAAAGCACCAGCCAAAGCATACACAGCTTATCTAGCAAAAAGAGCAAAAAACCCAAAACAATAGACCCATCGTCACCCCACACAATGGACGTTTTGAGCGCGATCGCAGCTTTGGAGGGCCCTTTTGGCCTCTTTAGAGGAATCAATGCGTCGTTCATCTACCAAACTCTCTCGCACACGATCGAGGCGTGGATCACGGGGTTTGTTTCGCCGTTCATGGGCATCCCCGACCCGTTTTTCTTGGACTTGACGCACTCGAACGACCCGTTGAAGTCGCTCTGGCTTTCTGTGGGTGCGTGTGTGCTAACGGGGGTCGTGCTCATTCCGCTCGACCTCATCAAGGTCAAGTTGATGATCACGCGCATGAGCAGCAGGGAGGAGGGCGCCGTTTTCACGCGGTCCGTGCGCGAAAGCATCCGCAGGTACCCATTGCAGCTAGTGTTGAGCCCGCCACCAAGCGTGTTCTGCCTCACCACGCTCTACCAGTTCCTGCTGAGCATCTTCCGCAAGATGATCCCGTACGTGTTGTTCATCCGCTTCAACATCGATGCGTACAACCTGCCCAACATCTACACGTTTGTCAACTTGTTGCTGCTCATGATGGAGCTTTTCATCAAGTTGCCGGTGGAGAATTTGTTGCGCAAGGAGCAGGCGCGGTACTTGGTGGGACTGAAAGAGGTGGAGGACGTGGGGCGCGTGGTGAGTGTTTCGCGCGACGAGCTCATTGTGGGTGTTCCTGAGGAGTCGGAGACCGCTGAGGACGTGGGGCTAGTGGAGAGCGTGCGGCGCATGGGCTTGTTCAACGGCTGGCGCATAGGTGTTTTGAACGTGATAGGCTTCTGGGGGTACAACATATTGAACAGTGGGGGAGAGATCAAGGAGGAGAGGTTGTAGTGTACATATCTCATAATTTTCCTATACTTACATCAAAAAGTATAATCAAGATAATTTTAATTCTCGGTATCAAAACCGTTTGTAATATCCGTATTGATTGTTTATTGTTTATTGTTAATGCTACTGTTTATGGTGTGTATACTTTTAATATGATATTTTCAAATTACTATTATATTAGTTCTTTTCATGTACTATCATATTAATAGTTCTTTCATTTTAATAGTACTTTTCATATACTATCATATTAATAGTACTGTTCGTATACTTTCATATTAATAGAATATGAAGATATACTGTCATAATATGATATATTATTAGTACATATACAATATTATTATACTATTTACACCGTTGAACCGTTAATACACTATCATATTAATAGTAATACTGAACGTACTTCAAAGTATGACATCCTATTAAACGTTACAGTAAATATACAGCTCCATTCTATTTCACCGTTAAACCGTTAATGTACTGTCAATATTCTTTCTACTGTACACAGTGACACTGATAATTGCATATAATGTTTACACTGTTGTGTGTAGTGATCATAGTGATCATATATACTGTTCAGATAGGTCAATAATGCTCTGTCTATACATTCATAAAGTGAAGTTCATTTGCTTTTTATATTGTACTCTTTATGTTATACTGTTCAAATTCTACTGTTATACTGTTCATATAAACTGTTCATACTGTTTAATTAATATTGTACTACTGTTTATATGAACTGTTCATGCTGTTTATATTATACTGTTCATAGTACTGTTCAAATACTGTTTATACTATCATAATGTACTCTCATATACGGTTCACTTACTGTTATCATAAAGCACAATTCATTTAAAGTTTCATAGATCTGTTTATATACGTTCATTCACCGTTCATATATTATTCATATAGTTCATATTCTGAACGTTTTTTCTCATACATTCATATACTCTTCGTATGCGTTCATATACTATTCATAATGCTCATGTTAACATACAATTATACGTTCACATACTATTCATATACGTTCACATACTATTTATATACGTTCACATACTATTCATATACGTTCAAGAACTGTTTATATAAGTTTGTATACGTTCATATACTATCCATATTCTATACACAAACGTACATATCCTATTCATATTCGTTCACATATTCAATCATACTATTCATATTCTATACACAAACGTACATATATTATTCATATACCTTCATGTACCGTTCATCTTCAATTACTATTCATATACACTCAACTATTGTTTATATACGCTCATATACGTTCACATACTATTCATATACCATTTATTCATTTATTACTACCAATATTCCGTTCATAATGCTCATGTTGAGGTTCCATCATAGTATACTGTTCATGTTCTCTCAAATATATTCATACTATATTGATTGATAGTAATATTCATACTCAAAAAGTACTATTCATATACAGTCATGAAGACTCACTATTCACTAGTCGTGAATAAGACTCACTATCATAAGTACTTTATGAGTACTTCATGAGTTTTCATTATATAATCTCACTATCATAACTAATTTATGAGTACTTCATGAGTTTTCATTATATAATCTCACTATCATAACTAATTTGTGAGTACTTATAAGTGCGTATGAGTATTCGATTAAGACTTACTATCATAGCACTTTATTAATACTTCATAAGTACTCACTATCGTGAGTACTCAAAGACTCACAATCATAGTACTTTATTAATACTTCATGAGTACTCACTGCCGTGAGCACTCACAACTACTTTATGAGTGCTTTTGAAAACTCACCTGGTACTCGGGAGCACTAGACGAGCCTAGAGCAGTTGCGGGCCCCTACACACTCCAAGGCGGCATCTCTCACCTATAAATAACCAACGTGAAATTTACGGATAGAACGAGACGCAGCGAAAGTGCCCTAAAAGGAGCAAAAGGAGCTGCGTACGGCCACTCGCGTCCGTGGGCCCGCTGGGTGGTGCCCCGTGCACGCCTGGGCGTGCGTGCAGATTGGCGAGCGCTCTGCTGGGCGCGCGCCGCCACTGATCCGGCGCAACGGGGAACAAAAGCCGGCGCAGAAAATTTAGCCTGCGGAAACCCACAAATTGTATAAATACCGACGGAATACCAGCCAAGCAGGGGAACGAACCCTGTAATTACGTGTAAAAAAAACTGGAATGAGATGAACCTCGCGCTCCTCTACCACAAGTCGTTCCGCAAGTTGGTCTTGGTGGTGGTGTTTTTCGTCGCCGTGGCGTGCTACATGTACGCGAGCACTCCGGCACCGCCAGCAGGCCCAGGCAGCCTCCAGCAGCTGTTGCGCCAGGTGATCCCGTACCCGTTGCTGGACTTGGCCTTCTTTACAGTGCCGCCTGC
The DNA here is from genome assembly GCA_030556545.1 of Kodamaea sagamina. Taxonomy (NCBI): domain Eukaryota; kingdom Fungi; phylum Ascomycota; class Pichiomycetes; order Serinales; family Debaryomycetaceae; genus Kodamaea; species Kodamaea sagamina. The sequence goes on from JAKTUG010000061.1 coordinate 14,297, forward strand.
TGGTGGTGGTGATGCCGACGTCGTTGTTACCGACGTGGACATCCTCAAGTGCTTGTCGCGCAACTGCAAGGTGCCGGCAGGCTACACCAAGCTCCAGCCGCCGCTCAACCACGAAAAGTTGAGCTCCGCACACCTCAACTTGAAGTATACCTACTACGTGGTCGTGCAGAGGCAGAACATCAACCAGGCGACGAGGATTATTACTGGTTTTGGTGTTGATGAGGCTGCTGCGGATGCAAATGAGTTTGAGGCTGTTGAGAGGATTGTTGTGGATGGATTTACGCTTAATAAGCGGTTTGTGATTGTGAATCCAAGCAGACCGGTACCGTCGTCGCAGCAGTTGGTGAGGGATGTTGATGTTCTTTTCGGGTCGAACGACATGGCCGACTCGAGAAGACACTGGCTGTCCATTCATTTGCTGCAGAGCACAGATGTACACCCAATCCTCTCTGTATTCAGCACCAGTCTCGACGAACATCCACAATACACCGAATACTGGAGACAATGGAAAGAAGTAAAAAGCAAACTTGTCATCCAACACTCAAAATCATCAAATTTCAAAATCTTGCAAATTAGCGACCTCCATTTTGGATCCACCTTAGGCAATTGCAACTCCCTCACTGAAGAATCATGCTCCTCAGACTTCAAAACCATCAACTTTGTCAAGTCTTCCATTAGTGAGGAACAGCCCGATTTGGTGGTCATCACCGGCGACCTCCTAGACTTGGAAAGAACTATAGACTACAAGCTGGTGATATTGAAGTCGTTGCAGCCCATTCTCCAGAGCGAAACCATGTTTGTATTCACTTTTGGAGATGAGTTGGGGTCCAACCCAAAATCGAAGGCACTTATTAGACAAACCAAACTCAAGATTTTGGAGTTTTTGGACACCTTACCTAACTGCTTGAATTCGGCAGACGTCGACACAGACTTGCACGGCCTCACCAACTACAACTTGCGCGTCATCTCGCCCAACAACCAGGAGGCCACCGTCACTATCCTCGACCTGGCCGACCAGAAACTCGGCGAGTCCCAGATCAACTACTTGTACCGCATCAACCAGCAGAGCACCTCCATCTTCAAGGTGCTCTTCTTCCACTACCCGATCCCGCAGTTCAGGCCGTCGGGCAACTTCAAGATCATCGGCTCCTACAACGAGAAGCACCGACTAGAAACAGAGAGCAAGGAGAAGTTCCACGACGATATTGTCGACTGTGGCTACCACGTCGTATCGGTGGGACACGAGCACGAGAACGACGCTTGTATCATCAGCAACAAGGACAACAGGAAAATATGGCTTTGCTACAGCAGTGTGACTGGCGACTCTGGAGAGACCAGGTTGGACACAAAGTACCTGCGTAAGGTCAGATTGTTCCAGATTGATTTTGAGAAGAAGGAGTTACTTAGTTGGAAGAGAAATGAGGCTGATAAGAAGGTTTTTGATTACCAGATGATACATGATTATTCTGAGTGATTTCTATATTTTCATGATACTATTATCATGAAAGCATTCAATGTTGGTTTATGAATTTTTAATGTTGAGTTCTTTTATGAAACTTCATTTTGAGTTTTTGTATGAAATTGATTCATGAATTTTTCAGTCTGAGTGATTCATGAACAATTGAGTTCTTCGACCTTTCTCCTAATAGTGTCTAATACCCATTTGAGCGCTATACTCGCTCAAAAGTTGTGTGCTATTCCAATGCAGTGTGCACACTATGGTCAATGCAGTGCGTGTGATATTCACAATACCGTGGATTTTCCACTTGTGATTACTTGTGCTTTCGAGCTTTTTTGTGTTTGATGCTCATTGCGCCTTTGATGTTTGTGCCTTTGGTGTCCTGATGGTTTGTGCTACTCGTTAACATTGCTTATTAACACTCGATTGTTTACCGATCACTCGTTAACTTCCATTCTCGTTAACTTCCATTCTCGTTATCATCCGAGCCACTCGTTAATAGTAGCCGCTTCCATTTTCGGAATCCAAACTCATCATCCAGGCTGCCCATCTGCATCGTATTCAGTTTGCGTGTCTGCATATTTGTGGATTCAATATCTTGATCTGGGTGCACTAGCATACTAATCCACTTTGTACCAACCACTTTTGCACGTTTCTGCGTTCCTACACTTACGTCTCCATTGCACTCGGCTGAAATCACCATTTTTACTCTCCCACATTCTTCTCATTTCAGTCCCAAGACTGCATCCTTCAATTCTACATATACCTTTAATATTATGCTTGACCTAATAGAGTGGTGGTAATCAGGCCAAATCTGGAGAATCCCGCTGCATACTTGCCTAATATAGTGAATATAGTCGCATTCAGGCCAAATATAGACATTATAATCGCATTCAGCAAATACATAGAATATAGTCACATTCAGGCAGCCACCCACGTACAAAACGGGCTTATTGTTGGCCACTTTGATTCTGAAAGAGGCACCGGTGGGCAGATATCCCACTATATTTAGACCCAACAGGTAAAGGCGTACGTCACAAAACCGTCCTCGGTGGATTTGCGCTCCCAACAATGCCAACAATGGCACGGAAGGGTTGTCTAGGCCCACCGATCATCTGTGGGTTTCCGCTTGAATATTACACTTTTATTTTGTTGTTGTTTTGACGTGGATTTTTGACATGGGGCGTTTTGTTCGGCATCGGCGCTTTGGATGTGGATTTTGACATGGGTGCAAATTTTGCCGGCTGCTAAACACCCTCTTGCAACTGAGCAATATCCTCCCCCAGATACTTCTGAGATCACAACCGTGCACATTCTACATTCGTAAATCATCGTATGTGTTCTGGTTGTGATGTTTGTGTGCAGCAACACACTCCCGCACCACCCCTCCACTGAAATTGGGGTTTAAACTTTTGGTTTTAAACCGCTTTGACAATGGATTTCCGTGAATAACAAGCACACACGACTTGATGGGTAATCAAACAATACCCGCTTACGTGGAAGTTGCAGGTGATTTATCAGGGGTAGTGTGTGCACCGAGGCACGTGAAAGTGGTAGCGCCAGATTTGGAATATGGTAGCGCAAATTTTTTAGCTCATCGCAAAGACATTGCAAACTCTAGAGACATCAAACTACACCATGGGAAAAGCTAAGAAAACAAGAAAGTTTGCTGCCGTCAAACGTACATTAAACACCAAGAATGATGCCCGCATGAAAGACCTCAAAGATGCCAACAAACGCAACAAAACCGAAGACCCAGAGTTGACCAAATCAGTTCCCCAGGTGTCGTCAGCCCTCTTCTTCAAATTCAACCTGGCCATCAAACCTCCCTACCAGGTGCTCATAGATACCAATTTCATCAACTTCTCGATCCAGAAGAAGATCGATATCGTCAAGGGATTGATGGACTGTCTCATGGCCAAGTGCATTCCGATTGTGACCGACTGTGTTATGGCAGAATTGGAGAAGTTGGGACCGAAATATAGAATTGCATTGAGATTGGCGAAAGACCCGAGAATACAGAGGTTGAGCTGCTCGCACGGTGGCACGTATGCCGATGACTGTTTGGTCAACAGAGTTGTCCAGCACAAGTGTTATATTGTTGCAACAAACGACGCTGATTTGAAGAGAAGAATAAGAAAGGTTCCTGGGATTCCGTTGATGAGTGTGGGGGGACATGCGTATGTAGTTGAGAGGTTACCTGATGTTTTTTAGGGTTTGGTTTGGGTGTACTATAGAATGCATAATTGGTATGAGGGTGTAGATGATGGTAAGAGTATTAAATTAACAAGAAATAATTTTAATTTAGAATTGGGGGTATTCTTTGGGAGGAAGATTGAATCATTGAAGTGAATTTTAGAATGGTGGACTTTATTCTTCCAAGAATCATTTTTATCTTCTCAAAGATATTCAGTTAAATAAACATTCTTCAGGGAAGATCTGACCCTTCACAAAATTTAACTTCAATTTGACTTTGAAAGGGTCCACTTTTTGACTTGAATACCATTTTTAGGTTGTTAGTTGAAGGTTAAAAGAACGATTGGTAAAATTGTGAAGTAGAGAATTTTTGACATTTGCAACATTATTTCCTAATTGGGAGGTTCGATTCTTCATACTTTTTAATTTGTATTCAAATGAATCACCTGGACGTGAAACAATCCAATACTTGTATATGCATTCTGTTCACATGTACTCTCTAGAAAATGCAACTTTGGAAAATTAGGTACAGCAAATTTAAGTGTCTGTTTCGACTATTTGAGGTGCTATTCACTTGCCTCAAAGAACAAGGGGTAACTAATAAATAATCGACCAGGCACTGACAACTGCATCCCACACCTAGCGTTTTCTCAATCAGAACATGGAGTGTCTGCACATATAAACACACCCTACACCAAAATCCCTGTGACTTTACCAGGGGTCCCCAAGGCCCAATTTTTAAACCTTTCATCTGGTCACTCGAAATAGAAGAAAAAGAAGCTAAACTAAAGAAGCATCCACCGACCCTGTTGACTCTCCAATCATAACCCACTTTAAACAAAGCCCCTTCTCCTTTTCTTTCGGTACAAACTCACGCAATTTCCTTCTTTCCAACGGTACAAACTCACGTAATTGCACCAACGAGCGTTTTGGCACCTCAATGCTTGGGAGGCCAAATAGTATAGATTTCAGCATTGAGGCGTGGACTCTCCATACCGTTTGTGCTTGATAAATGACACGGTATATCACAAGTAGTAAGCTGAAATGAGGATGTAACCCAATTTCAATGAATATCTCACAATAATCTTCGTGTCAACCATGCAACATTGTGACGAGCATTTCTATATTGGCTCCAAATGCTCAACTTCATCTCTTTGTCAAGTGCATTGGAAAGACAGCACCGTGAATGTAGAACCATTCAAGAATCAATACCAGCAGTAATCAACTGACATTCTTATCGCAAAAATCAAAGAAATCGGTGTTTGTGTTCTCTATCTAGCCAGCATTCTAAAATTTGCAGCCGTGGCACACAAAATCTAACAAACCACCAGTTAACGCCAGTCCTCACAAACACCAAATCAAATCACAAACAACAATCTCTCCACCATGTCTGGAGAAACAACACTAATATCTCAAATTCCTGCACTCCATCACCAAGTCATAACCATACAAATTTTTCACTTGACAAATTAGCAAGGTGACCTATATTGATAAGATCATTATGTACTCCTCACAACCGTGTTCCAAGAGATATGTGTAGAACCTCATAGACTCAAGAAATCGAAAAAGTCTTCAGGGACGCGTCTATCAAGAACTCCCCTACACTCTTAAAACAGACATAATACATAACGTTCGAGACCTCCAAACACAACACTCTAAACCCCAAACACAACACTCTAAACCCCTAACACAACACTCTAAACCCCAAACACATCACTCTAAACCTCATACTCCCCAATCCAAACCCCCCAACACTCCACCCAAACCTCCAAACAGTCAACTCTAAACTCACACTAATTAGGTTCATTGCCAAACGTTCCCCAGTGTTCATATCTGTAATTTGCTGGTACCTCCTCGCTAAGATCAAGCACAATTAGGCTACTGCACGCTAGCAACACAAACCTTAGTGGAGTCGCGCGGGCAATTTTTTTCCTTCTCCTCGCTACGCTCGCTGGGGAAAACCGTCGCCCAGAGTCACCGGTCGGTGCGTCCGTCTCACCCACCAACATCTCCCGTCTCTACGTGCCAACCCCAGCAAGCTCGGCGCAAAACCACCCTCCGCTGGCGATCCCCTTGACGATAATCAAGCTTAAATTAATCGCATACTTACACCCACAAAAAACACATTCCTATTGTGTTTGAGGAGTGCATCGTACCAAAGGTGCCACAAGTGCCCTCCTTAGCGACTAGCCAGCACCTAACGTATATAATTGATTAGATTAGTCTTTTATTATTTGCATAGAGGTTACGAGTGCCCAATTTCGACGCTCAGCCAGTTCAAGCCGCCCGTTATATAAGAGATGGCAGCGCCCAGTCAGAACTTCGAGGTAAAAGTCGAGTCTTTGAAGGTAGTTATCAGTTCTCCTTCACCCGATCAGATCACAGAAACGTTACGCAACACAGAGTCGGTAACAAGAGTGGGTATTGAGGAAAAAGCTGATATCGGTCAAGCGAAAATCGAGACAAAATTTGATACCATTTCCCATTCCCCTACAAAAATTGAGACTAAAAGAGTTGAGACAGTGAAAGATACTGTGAACCATAAAACAGGTGTTAGGTCAAAAAGCAGTACACTCAACCCCGTTTCACATTCAAATCAGAGTGGAGTTGACATTGAGTACGACGAGTACATGGAGAACTTTGGCATGTACCACGACGAGAGCGAGTACTATGGTGCGTCTCCGATCCGCGGCATGGGCCGGCAATCGATGAGAAGGAACTCCAAGACCGGCCGCACGGCCATCTTAGCATCGTTGGACCACCCGCTCATCTCGAAAAGCATCCAGGCGTACAACCAGACGCAGCACAGCCTGACGTTGCAGCGCAACTTCGACAACTTGGTCGAAAAAGCGAAACACATGCATCTCATGGACGAGCTGGAGCGCTCTTTCCCCGTCAAGTCCAGAAACTACAACAACTACAACTTTTACCATTATGACCCTGTTGAGTGGAGGAGACAGCATTTGGACAAGTACGACACGGGGTATGTCGCGAAAAAGTTCTTCAGGAAGAACATTCCCAAGCATTATGGAGAGTGGACGGACGCGTTGGACGATGAGCTCAATAGGATGATCAAGGAAAGTGTTTATGAGTACCGTATGAATGAGTTGGACGACCCGGAATTCGACGACCTGATCGACTTGAACAACATAATCCAGAGCATTTACAAGGAAATCAACGAAAACAACTCTATTATCAACTCCATGCACCATCATTCCGAGTTTGAAGAATACAATTTGAAAGATGTCAAGGATTTTTCGAGTGGAAACCCATTAAATCAGAGCTTAATTGAGCGCATGGTTGAAATTATGGAGCTCCAGACCACCAAGTTCCAGATCCCCAAGGTCAAAATCAACGGCAGCGAGGACTTGGAAATCAACTACTTCAAGTTGTTGGTGTCGTACAACAAGTTGGTGAAAATGTTGCACATGAAAAACAGCGAGATTCTGTTGATGAACCACAAGAGGAACTCCATGATCAGCAACATGGTTTTTGAGTTGGCCAACAAGCATGGATTGAATGAGGGCGAGCTCCGCCATAGTAATTCTCTCCACCACACGCACTCAATGGTCAGAGAAAGTGCACCGAGAGAAAAGATAGTGGTGAAGAAGGAGATCATTGAGGAGTTACCACGCGCACCATTACCGGAAGAAACTATCACCAAAGTGAACATTAAAGAGGAATTTGTTGAGGACTTCCCTCCGCCAGACTTGTCGGAGGAAATCACCGTGAAGGAAATCACCGTGAAGGAGCTCCCACACGCACCGATCCATGAAGAAATCATCAATAAGGAAATCATCAGCATTAAACGGTCGTCGCCAGTGCGCAGAATATCGCCAGAACGCAAATCATCTCCATTACGTAGAACACCACCGAGATCACCAGCAAAATCTCCAAAACGAGAGAAGAAAATCTTCCAGGGCAGCCACCCACTTCACTTACCTGAGGCCATCGCAGCCCCTGTTCCAATGCATACACATAAACCGCTCATCATTCCAGAAACAACCTCCTTGAAGAGTCTCCCCTCGATTCCGAGCCAGCTGGTGTCGGTGCCCAACAACAAACCTCTAGCTCCGCCGATCGTCAAGCCCAAGAGCAAGACCAGTTCCAAGATCGACGTGTCCAAGATCTCTGGTGTGGGCTCGCCGTACGCACATCCGAAGAACGCAGGGTCGCCGTTCGTGGCGCCGCCGGTGGGCTTCGGGTCGCCGTTCGTCACGTCCAAGGTCGACCTCATGTTTGAGCACTCGGACGACGAATCGGACATATTCATAAGAGAGAAGGACGTCAAGAAGGAAATCAAAGTGGAGATGCCGCACGAGAAGAAGATTGTGATGGAGGACGACTTCCACACAGGGCGCACCTTGCAGTTGAACACCGACAACTCTGCGCCAACGAGCAGACAAGTATCGGGCAACATCCAGCTGAGCGAGTCCTACAAGAAAACCACCACGACCACCACGACCACCACGACCACTACCAAAAACGGCCATTCTGACAAGGGAAAGGTGTACCAGGCGTCACCTGTCAAGTCTAATTTAAAGGATTTGTTTCTGACAAACCGAGCAAAGAATGAGGTGAAGTTGAGGAATATTGAGAATAGGTTGGAGGATGTTGCTGATGAGATTCTTTCTATTTAGATAATGCATTTGATATTGATTTTTGTAGCTGAAACAAGGCGACTTTCGATCATTGGTATATCGATTTATGATTTGGTAAAGACAATTTAGGTACTTTTGGTAATGCATTGGTATATTGATTTATGATTTGGTAAAGACAATTTAGGAACTTTCGGTAATACATTAGTATATTGATTTATGATATGGTAAAGACAATTACTTTTGGTAATGCATTGGTATATTGCTTTATGATTTGGTAAAGACAATTTACGTGGTAACTTTAGATCGCTTTGATACATTGATTTTTGCAGTTTGATTGGGAAAGACAATTCAGGTACGTTCGGTAATCGCATTGGAGTATTGATTTATGTAGATACTGTATTGATTTATGTGAGTTTGAATCAGTTAACTTGAAAAACTACGAATTTTGCCAATTTAGGAGACCTAAAAGTTCTTTATTCATTCATCTCATATCGCAGACGAAAGTTTTACGTGTTGGGTCTCTATTTCTACAAGATAAAGAAAAAGTTAAAAATCATAGATTAAATTGAATACTTGTTAAAAGACTTGATCAAATATTATACCTGCTAAAACGCCCACCATGCTGATCCAAAAAAACTGACAATAAAACAGAATTTCCAATCTGAATTTTATCAAGAATACCCTACCCAAACATCTCCATCAAACCCATTTTGACATGCCAACCTTTTGGCCCTAGAAACCCATAGCAATCAAAATCATGCTAATCCAAATATTATGGCATTTTGTTCTCGATAACAATGGATTTGTTTTTTTCTTATCTCGAGTATTTTAAGTTTATTGTTACCAACTGATTGATCCTTCAGCCTCGATTCGTCTCTTCCAACCAAGTTGCTCTCCCTACAAATATCATTAATCTAGTATATTAACTCTAACACCTTATTAAATTAAAACAAAAGGGCAACACCCGCAGCAAGAGCTACACCGGCGCCAGCGGCATAGGTGCCCAGGACACCCGCGGCGGCGTTTCCGGACGACTTGGAACCGTTGCCGGAGGAGTTAGACTTGTTGGAGGCGTTGGCAGCTTGGACCGCCAAAGCGAAAAGTGGAGCAGCGATAACCTTGGAGAATTGCATTGTAATGAATAAGTGGTGGGAGAAAACAAAAAAGGAGGGATCCACACCAATTTATACTCCTGATAACGCCTATGGTTGCAATGCAGGGTGCAAATAGCGAAAACTTTATTGGGAACGTAGATAAAGAGCGCGCCAAATAGGGAAGCCGTGGATCCCAAAACAGTGAGGCTCGTTGACGGATAATAGGCACAGATGTTTGGGGTCGAGATAAGTTGCGATGTAGATGGAGGGTGCTGGGCTGTGGTTGTGTGAGGGCTGCGCTTGGTGTGTCTATTATTACCCATTCCGATGACCATATCTTGTTGCGATGACCATTCGGAAAGGGTGGCCGAGGCTGTACCGTGATGGAATTTTCGGATGCGAAACATGGGCTACAAGACACGGGCTTGTCTGGGAGCTAAAAGAATACGAGAGAGTGCTGGTGTACAAGCAGTAGAAAATATTATGGTTACATCTTGGTGTTTTCTGGTCCATGTCGCTGTACCTTATCTTCACCAATTCTAGACCTGGATACGACTTTTTTGCGGCAATCGATGAAATTGCCAGATTAACGCACAGCTTGAAAAGACGTGGATAGACGAATACGAGTAGGAGGAGGGGAGCGCTCGCTTGCTTGTTACTTGAAGGTAGCAAGTTTATTGTGGCTTTCGAGTCGTCACGGCGTTCTTTGTTCTAGTAACGCGATATCAGAAATGCTTGGTTACATTTCGCGGAAATGTGACAAGGGACTGGGTTAGAGGTTAGGGATTCGGGGTTCGTGCTTGGTTATTGGTTTATATTTAGAATGTGTCAATCCTGTGAAACGAGTTGATGGGTTTTATAATAGGAGTGGACTGGTGTTGCTTTGAGTTGACAATAATTTTCAACTATGCCTTTTCTTTTATTGTTATTTCAGCTGCTGATTGGCTAAAGCTTATCAGCAGCTACCAAGTGGTGGGAGCAAGATTAGTTGAATACACCAGTTTACTACTTCAAGACGATTGCCCCAATACTTTAGAACTCCGCCATGTCCTGCTTTCCAATAAAGGGTTGCTGCCAGATTTCTGCGCCTTTGACAGCGAATCTCACTCTGCTTGCTCGAATTTTGATTATGTTTTGGGGTGTATACGGGGTTAAGATTGACTGATTTTCCTGAGATTCAGCATACTAGATATAAGTGATCATGAATTCTTCTAGGGCTGCTGGAAAGGATTCGAGAGCTAGTGAGATAGGAAAAGTATTAAGAGCTTATACTCTTGAATAATGTTTGTGAAGTTTGCATGATTGTGCACTTGAGTTAGAGCGCGCGGGTTTTGACTGCTTATGATTGTAAGGTGATGGTCGCACCTTCTTTGAGCTAGTATCTTGTATTAACATTTCAACCGGTATTTGATTTGAAATGAGTTGAAGTGTGATTAAATTAAGTCAGTTTCTACTAGCTCGTTCGATATTTGCTCAGGTATTAGAATGTCAGGGCCTTCCTAAAACAACAAACACTTTCAGCTAAATTTTTGACTTCTTGGAGGAGACTTTTGAAGCCCTTGAAACTCCGGCTGGTCCATCCACCAAATCCCTGGTGAGAAGTAAGTTCTAATGTAGTATAGGTACAAAATTAAGCTTAATTTGAATTTATGTCCAGGGTAAGTGCTGGTTCCTGAATGATTCATAAATTAGCTGGCTGCCTTCGGTAATAATACTGCTTTTGTTCATACAACAGGAAGCTGAAAGTTGAGGAACCCTTCCTTGTAGTCAAACACTATAATCAACCTACTTCAAAACCCTAAGAACACTAGCACCAGCAGACACTGGACTAAACCAAAAAGTCATGAAAGATTTGACAGAATGTAGCTGCCACAATACCGTTTTTTGCAGCCGTTTTGATTTTTGTGTCGTAATCTGAACTTTAACTCACCATCGCAATGACTGATTTCGTTCACATGAAGTAAGCATGCTGTCCTAAATCTAATAATCATTTTACCTAAACCAATGGGTCTTTAACTTGAAGGGAAAACTATAACGGTTATTCAGGCAACTTTTGCGCGTGTTTTATCAGGCTTCAGACATTCTCAAATGAACCAAATATGCGGAGAGTTTAGTTTCATTCATTGAATTCAAGTGTTTCAGTGATTGTCGTCCGTGGTGAAATTTTGCTTGACCGTTGATATTCCGAGAGTATGAAAATTCTCTGATGATCATCTAATTAGACCCGATCAGTAATTAGGTTTTGGAAGTAACCTTTCTAAGGATCCAAAAGATTTCAAAAAAGCAAGTGCATTGAAGACCAAATTAGTTCATTGAATTTTTGAATCGTCTTCCTCATTATGCCAATTCCTTGAAATTTCCCTTCAAATTGTTCCATACTCTTTCAGCTCTACAGTTTCCCACTTACACTAAGGTTTCTGACCTTTATTCGCCGTGCTGTTTGATCTGGACTCAATTTTCTCCTCGCCATTTCCTTACGTTTCTTAATACGATTCGCCGTACTCCTTGACCCTAAGAACCATTTCCTCCCTTCAATTATAAACTCATCAAACGTTTCCGTTTGACCTGAGAATGAAAATTGACTAACCAGTGAAAAATCTTGAACTTAACCAAGAACAGCGAATTAATTGCATAGTTAACTTTAAAGGTTCTCTCTTATTCTGGAGTAAATCATCAATGAAAAGCCACCACCAGAACCAACAGGCTAACATCAGGAACACTGAGGAACAATAGAGGAGCTACATATGCTTAACCCTTGCAAAGTTTCATCTTCCAGTTTCATCAAGCCAACAATAAATACATATCTCACCGGGGACCAACACTGGAACATCCGGACACTTTGGCAGACAAATTCGTACTCAAAGCATCCCAAAGAAGAACCTTCCTCTCTAAAATTGTAGCTCATTTCATCATTTCTCAAAAATCCCTTGGTTGTTTCAAAACACCCGAAACAATTTCAAACTATAAACGGCAAAACAGTTTCCCAACTGAAATCTTAATACACAGCTAATACAAATTGCAACTTAAATCTTCCCCGTCATAGAAGAATCGCAATAATGCTTCAGCGACACTCAGGGTGAAACATGATCCACAGCAGAATGCAGTTGCAAGTCTTCCAAAACGTCACTTCTGTTGTTTAGACAACTAGTAGAGAGCAAAAAATGCCATGAAATTGGAGCTCACACTCACTCCATTGGCATTCAGTTATGGGTAAGCGTGTCGAAGCAACTAAACTTTGGCAAGGGGTATATAAATAGGATGTGCGCTAGTAGGTTCTTAAACCAAGTTTCAACACTTTTGATACTGCAAAACTTTTATAAATATGGGGGAATCCAAAAATGAATGCTTGGTGGTGACAATGGTTTCTCTTTCGCAAATGCGGGCATTGGCGAAGCAGCAACTTCCCATGTCTCCACTCAAACGAACATTCAGCAATTTGCAGCTATTCCAGAATGGATGCTCCAGCATTGCAAAGTCAATTTCAAGAAAGACGTCTACTTTCAGCTTGAGGAAAAAGAAGCGGGTCGAAAACGAGGTGGAATTGACCAGTCTAGAAGTTAGAGTGCCAGATATCGCGCAGTTTATTGATATTCCAACAGTTGACGATTCGAACATCGACCAAGCGTACAGTGATTGCGAGTCAATTACCAGCCACACAGTTTTCCTTACTTCGAGTTCCATCCTCTCCGTGGACTTAACAAATCAGGACAACTACATACCACAAGGGAAACCTCCACCAGCACCAAAAAGAGTGGAGAGTCTACCTCAAAATTTTAGGACCCCTCACACTTCACCAAACCGACAACCTATTAAACAGTTCTTTCAGAATTCACCAAGTTCGAAAAGAAAACCATTGAGGTAATGAATCTAGGTGATTGGTTATGATTGTATAATTCTTGTCTTGGTTTTAGTATGGGTTTTATTTATGAGTTTATTTAATCAATTAAATTACGCGTAAAAAAACTGGAGTAAAAAGAGTACCAAATAATTGATGAACCGCAATCCGCTCCTTCCATTTGCGTACACGAGTGCTTCAGTGGATGCAGCCAGCCGCGACAGGAAGGACGACGACAGTGGGGGGGGCCACTCAAGAAAGGCACTGTTGACCAATGCCACCCCGTCGCCACAGCAGCCGCAAATACACCGCTCGCCAGAGGTTCATATGCCTGTGCGCAAACGGCCGGTGCTTAAATTCATGCCCACATTGAAACGCAAGATGGACAGTTTCAACGAAAAAGATGATGTGAAAAGAAGGGAAACGGATTTTGGTGGATTGTTCACTCCGAATACCTCCACTGTTGGTGAGAGAGACTACCAGACTATGGTGGGAGATACTAGTAGTGATATGATAGACGATTTGGGTAGTAGCATGGGAATAGAAGAGCATGAGCAGTTGCCACCAAGTTCACCACCACTCCACTCGGATTTCTTGTCGGACGATTGCATGGACGACACACAGGAAGACGCAGATAGCACATTAATCGACTCCACGGTCAACAGTTTCAACACGAATATTCGCGGGAAACCGAAATTCGTGAACAAACGTAAAGAATTGCTCCACCGGGCACTCAGCTCTGAAGCTGATTTTGGCATAGACGACTTCAACAGGTTCAAGAACCCGACTGCGAACCAAATGCCTAGTTCAAGTACTGGATTATTTGACGGGTTTGAAGAAAGCAGGCAAAATTCACTCAACAAGGCACGGCAAGTGCTTAACGACGCGTTTGAGGACTCGGTGACGAACATCAACTTGGAAAACATGGACTTGTTTGACCTTCCTGCCGAAATTAAAGACATGAACCATGTGCTAATATTCGGCCAGGATTCGGAAGTTCCAACCACATACCAATTATACTTGACGGGGAACAACTTGCGCGACTTGGTGCCGGCGCTCTTTGAGTTCACCAAGTTGAATGTCTTGGGTTTGAGGCAAAATAAGTTGGAACGAATCCCACCCCTCATTTCAAAGTTGATCAATTTGACCGATTTGACCTTGGGCACCAACAGATTGGAGTATTTGCCGTACCAGATATTGACATTACCACGATTACAGACGTTTCGTGCTGGTCCAAATCCGTACCTTAGAGTCACGTCGGACTCTACTCGCATTGATTATGAAGTAACCCCACACAAGAAGTTGAAATACATCTCTCCTATAAAGTACTTGGTTCTTGATTACAAGCAAACTCAAACTATGCCATCTTTGAAAAATTTGTGCTTGAATACTATAGCCAACTACGATCTCACGTACCAGGAGACTATAAACTGGAAGAAAAGCATCCCGAAATTGTACCATGAGGTGATTGCAAAGGCGATCAGAAAGGGAAAGTTTGAAGACAAATGCAGCGAATGTCTGATGATAGTTGTTGAGCCTTTTGCCGAAGTTGTAGAGTGGTGGGACTACTTGACAAACGGAGACGTTCCGTTCAAGAAGCAGTTTTGCAGTGGCAAGTGTGTACTCAGTTACAAAAAGTGTGTAGAGGAGCTTACTGGTGAATAATATTTGAGCATTATTATACTGTTTCACCGAAAAGAAGTAATGATTTCGGTGTAGTTTGCTGGAAACATGCCGACCGCGCCTTCCAACTCCCCCTTCCACCAGGCACCCGTTGAGTCGACAACCCGTATGATATCACCAACGTTTATGCTGAGATCATCGTCTTGTTGCGCATGAAAGGAAAACTTGGCTTGACAATACTGGTAGCGGGGATCGAAATCTTCGTTAACGTGTGCATATGCCGCCTCGCAAGGCGTTTCTTCCAAAAGCGTCAAGCTCTTTAAGATGTTTTCCCTGAAGTTGACAATGCTGATTTCGCTGATTTTCTGGTCAGGGTCCATGTTGCGTTCCGTGAACGCAAGCACGACCAAGGCAGGAAAATCGGGGTATGCGACAAACGACGCGTCGTACACTTGGGTGACGGGCTGCAAGTGGTGCTGAATCTGGTGAAATACCTTCAACTGGAGGTAGTACACTATCACCAACAAGGGCTGGAACACGGCGTTGGTCAAACTGAAGAAGTACGGCAACTCTGTTTTCAAGATCGCGTTGAGACGCTCGTAGGAGAGTTTATTTGCGCCTAGATTGCGCTCGATGTTGTACAATTGCTGTGATTGCTTGACAGAAAGCATTTCGTTCTTTTGCTTCAAAAGAAGCGACTCCTGCGCACTTAAGGACTTTTCGTAGTCCATCAATGCATTATTGCGCTGCCCAACCTGCTTGTGAATCAACTTCATATATCTGAGAACGGTTGACAACTTGGTTGTAACCACCTCATCCAAGTATTCCAATTCGTTTTCGACGGTGGAAGGGATTTTTGCGAGAATTTGGACGTACAAGTCGATGTCTTCCCACAGCTTGTAACATCTTTCGTAGGTTGTTTCCGAGTCTGCAGAAACCGATTTATCTGGATCGTGGTCAGCCAATGAACTGTAGGGATCAAAGAGCACCTTCAGGGTTTCACCCAATTCCTGACTCACCTCAAGTAGTTTTGGCACACTCTTGCAGAACTGTTTGGTGTACTTTATGATGGAGTTGATGTCTCTTTCGATGATGAGGAGGATTCCATGAAGTTCTTCGAACTCAGGGTCAGCGGTCAGGGTATGAAGTTTGGCTTTGTTTTTGATAACCTGGGATTTGCGTTTGATGGAGTCCCAGTTCCATTCGGATGGGTTCAATTTGGTGTTGTCGTCACCTAGGCAGAGGTGTTTTGAAACTAGAGTGGTTAGTTGTTGGAATGTTTCTGATTGTAAGTTCATGGTTGTTGGTTATAGGATTTGGGTACTATTGATTTTGGTGGTTTTGGTGGTATTTGGTTTTTCGCAGCCACAAATGGAACGTTATAAATGAGTTAGAAGAGGTTGGTGTAGAGAGAGTTGCAAAAGGAGAGTATATTAAGGCACACCCTGATTTCAAGAGCCTATAAATTTCGAAAGTACAATGTGTAGAATGATCTTGATTTGTATAGTTGCAGCATTTTTTGGCTGCAAATTGATAAAGGTTATATGAAAGATATACGAGATTTTTACCCTAAACAGATAACTTAACATAACATCATATTCAAACTATCCAGTTGATGAGCTATCCAGTTGATAAATACCAGTTACGTATGGCATGATCTTGGTTTTAAAAGCTGCAACAATTTTTGGCTGCAAATTGATGAAGATCATATCAAAGATATAAGGGATTTTCACCATAAACAGATAAGCTAACAAAATTCTCATTCACGTTAATTGAATATTGCCAGTAAAATCACTCAAACATTCCATTCAAATCACTAAAATCAATCTTTTGACAAATATCCAATCCAACCTTTTATCACACAAACCAAACTCTTGATGGAAAACTGAAAAATAGACTAACAGTCTAATGTTTCATCTTATTCGTCTGCTCCTCCCCGTACGCCCAAACACACTAGCCCACACACCCCAACGATGCCTCTTCCTAGCCTCAATCGGCAACCCCGAACCAGAATACGCACAGACTCGCCATAACGCAGGCCACGAGTACATCAACCACCTCGTCTCCGAGTGGAAGGGCCACCTCTACAAGGACGGCGACTACTACCGGTCGGTCAAACACCCCAGCTTGATCATCTACAAGTCGAACGACGCGCTCATGAATCTCCAGGGCCGGTTCATCAGCAAGCACTACAAGCACCTCCAGGGCCAGCACCGGATGGTGGTGGTGCACGACGAGAAACAGCTCGCGGTGGGGCGGTTCCAGGTGCGTGCGGCAGGCACCAGTGCGCGCGGGCACAACGGCCTCAAGTCCATCAACCTGTACCTCCCCAACACGTACACCAAGCTCCTGGTCGGAATTGGTCTCGCCAATACCAACGTTGTGAGACACGTCTTGCTGCAATTCCCGCCAGAGGAGTTGGAGATACTACACTGGGAGGTGTTTCCAGAGGTGACCAAGCAACTAGAAAGAATGTTAGAGGTTTAACATAAGTAATTAGAAATAATGTTGGAGCGTCATACAACCAGAAATAATGTTGAGCATTCATACAACTTGAAATAATGTTGGAACGTTATTTAATACAAGTAACTAGAAATAATGTTAGAACAGACATTTATTACAAGCAATTGGAAATAATGTTAGAACACCCAATTAACACTAGAAATAATGTAAGAACACCCAATTAACACTAGAAATAATGTAAGAACAGTCATTCAGTACAAGCAAATAGTAACAACATTAGAGTAGTAGTCATTTGAAACTAGAAATAATGTTAGTGCAGTTAATACAAAGGAAATAATGTTAGAGCAGTCAAACAACTAGATATAATGATAGAACAGTCATACGACTAGAAATTATGCTAGAACGATCATACAACTAGAAATAATGCTAGAACAGTCAAACAACTAGAAGTAATCTTGAAGCATACTATTAACTAGAAATAATGTAAGAACAGTCATTTAATAGTAGTCACTTGGTGAGAGACATTTAATCATTTGACCAAAAACTAATTTAATACGCGAACAACATGGAGTTTACACTCAGTTTGACGGCGGAGCGAGCGCTCGTGCGGGAGGCGATCAGAGGTGAGTGTGCGTGCACACGTCGAAAACAGAAGCGTACTAACATACAGGCGTGCTATGGACCATCTTGTTCCACCGTCTCTTTGGCCCGGTAGCACCAGCGACAAACGAGTTTGTCGGTGTGACGTACCCGGTCGCGGAGGGGATGCCCGAGTTGGACTCGGAGATCGAGGAGAAGATCCAGCAGTTGATCAAGCTGCGGTTCGACGGCGGTGGCACCACGGGGGCGCACATTGTGCTACAGTTCTTCGACAAGCTGCCGCAGCAGAAGAAGAAGACGGGCTGGTTCAGCAAGCTCGACTACCTGGACGAGGTCAAGGTGTGGGAGTCGTGGATCATCAGCGTGACGTGTGTTTCGAGCAGCGACGTGCCGAACCACAACGTGTCGGTGCACAGCTTCGAGCGGTGTTTGTACAAGGTGATGGAGTTGGTGGACGCGAACAAGGACCACATACCGCCGATAACGTCCTTGGAGAGCGCTCCGTTTCCGTACAACATCGTGGTGGATGGGAGCGAGACGACAGAAGAGTCGTGGGGGCGGTATATTAAGAAGATACTAGATTGATATGCATAACACTTGGGTTTTCCCACGGTAAGGAATAGAATGGTGTATAGGATTATTGTACAATAGAGTGATTGAGTGGGGGATGCTTTGTTTGAGGTATGGGAATGGTAATTGAGAAGGAATCAAAAAAGTATTTGGATATTCATCAAACATTTTAGGAACTTATATAATATGAAGAATGTACATTAAAGGTTGCGAGTATAGTTCAGATTATCGATGAATATTTTCAGATTATCGACTCAACATTCGCATTACCGTGAGTAATCTTTAGCACTGTCTTTAACATTATAAATAAACATTACACTCAAATTTGCATTCTACACCTCTTTTTATTGAATAATAACCAACACTCCCTTTTATAATTTGGGAGTATTTTTATAGTGGATGATATCATTATAATGAATCATCAATTTAAACTCACTTTTATGTCGAATAGTCATTTGACGCTCGTTTAACAATGGATTATCAATTAACCTCACATTCACAGTGAATGGACGATAAACACTCTCTTCAACACTACAAATAATCATTTAACACCTTCACGAATTAACATTCACTTCATAATGAATATTCAATTGTCACTCTCTTTTATAGTCAATACTCAATTAACCTCACTTTCACAGTGAATTGCCGATCACTAAAAATACTCACTAAACACCAACATGACGAATAAACGTTCACTTTATAATGAATAATCAAGAGAGTGAATTTAAAGTGCTGAGTTTCTGTTATAGAGAGACAGGAAAATTTAATAAATGTTAACATTCACTACTATAATGAACCAATTCTCACTCATTTCAAATGAACAACTCTATCTTACATATTGAATAATAGCTTAACACTCACTCTTAACATTATAAATAATCATTTAACACCATGGTTGTGAATAAGTTAACTATCTCTTTTTATTGAATAATCATTTAACACTCACTTTTATAGTGAATAATCATTTAACACTCACTTTTGAATAATCATTTAACATTCACTTTATACTGAATAAATAGGGAACACTCACTTTTACTGAATAATAACCTATTAACTCACTCAACTACTCAACCACTCACTCAACTACTCAACCACTCAACCACTAACTCACTCACTCACTCACTCACTCACTCGCTTCGCTCGTTCGTTGCTCGTTCGTGCTCGCTGATCGTCCCTCATCCCCCACAACCAAAATACACTCCCCATTGTATATCACACGATCATAAAACCCCATCCTCCTCGTCATCTCAATCACATCCCCATCATACGTGCCAGGCTGAAACCACAATCCCCTGATACTCTCCCCAAACCCACTGATCTCCTCAAGTATCGCAGTCGTAACAGGCGGAGAAGTGACAAAAGTAATAGAAATACCATCCACGTCACTCCCTATCACTCCATCAAAAACTAGCTTGACATTCGCCAGAACTTGCCGTCCCAAAATCTCCGTCTCTCTTCTACTAATCGGAACTACATCCAATCCACGCTCAACATACCACTTCAAAATTATATACCCAAACTTCTCACGATCCGTGTTCGCCCCTGTCACAACATACCTTCTCCGCGGTCCAAAGAATCCCTTCACCTTGGGGTTCAACGTCATGTCCATTCTGACTTCCCGTTGTAGGTAAAATGCAAATTGCAAATTGCAAATTGGATCAGGTAAAGATGGCCCGCGAGAAACGGACAAAGCCGTGCTCTAATTGCAAACGACTGAAGGTCAAGTGCATATACACAGCGAGCTTGCCGTGTGAGCGGTGTTTGAAGACCGGGCAGGCGGTGACGTGCCAGTTTGTGCCGAAACTCCCCTCGTTGAAGCTCCCGCTGTTGAGCCTGCTGCTGCCCATCGGCCACCATATTCCGCGGCAACCTGTGCTGGCAGTTTCAGGAGTGCCCCAGCACGTCCCTCCCAGACCCATTAGTGTAGCACCGTTGCCCGCAGCACCGCTCATCCCGTCACTGGACTTGATGCTCCCTCCAATAACCACCTTGGCCACGGGTTATAGTGAAACTGCTAATCTGCGAAGACAAATGCCTGCAGAACTGACCGACGACGACTGGAAATCGTCCGTGGAGAACAGATTCAACTCGTTTGACAACAAGTTGAGCGATTTGGTCGACTTGTTGAAGTCCAACCAGCAGATGTTGTATGAGAATAGGGTTCCAGCACTTCCCCAGACTGGATATTATAACGGCCATGCTACTGAGTATCATTCCTATACACAACACGACCAATTCTCGAACCAAAATGGCCGTCAAAGTCATATCCCCAATAACAACCAAAATCACCATAGTTATACTCCCCAGAAGAGTCTTCCCCATATACACCAATCTCACCCGGATTCTCCACCTCCCAAGAAACCAAAACACAACACCATTCCAGATGACTTCAGAGACGGATATTTATCCAAACTCGAGGCCAACCATCTCTTTATCTTTTTCAACTCAAACATAGCACAACAGCTTTTTGGCTTCGAAATATCCAAGTTCCTGGTGGATATGATCTGGGACTCGTGTCCGATCTTGGTCTGCGCCATCAGCACCATTGCACTGATCCACCACCCCACCCTTTCGCTCAAGTCCACCCAGCTCAAAAAGTACTTGCACGATTTGTGCTCGTCGTTGCTCTTCAAAGGAAAACCAGAAAACGAAGAGGATGGCTTGCACACTATAGTAGCGTTGGTGCTATGCAGTTTCTGGTTGAGTGACTCGCAGATGTTCACTGGGTTGGCCCTTCAGTTGGCAAAAGAGTACGGTTTGAACAATCCCTACACCAAAAATAAAGACAAGTTGAAATTGTGGTACTTGTTATATGTGTTGGATGGCCAGCAAAGTTTAACATTCAACAGGCAACCGTTAATAAGCTCAGAAGAGTACACTCTTAAGCATTCAAAAGAGATATTGTTGGAGGAACCCAAGCATTTGGAGCCTTCCAAAAGTGAAGTTGCCGAAAGCAAACCTCAGGAACCCCGTACGCTGGATTTGGGTGCTGATATGAGACTTGTATCTCAAGTTGAGTACAACCAAGCGCTCAGTGAAGCCTTCAAGGGGAATGCGTGGGACCTATTGGCCCCGTCCTCTTTTGGTATTCCATCCAAGTCCAACTTGGAACTAGACAAGTGGATGGTGTCGTGGACGGTTTTGCTTGCTCCAGGCAGCAACGGCACAGTTTGGTCGTCCAAGTCTACGTTGATCTACTACAACTTTGCCAAGATGCACATCAACTCTGCTGCCGTGCGGCAGTTGGAAGTCAGTCCCAACGAACGGAGCTTGCTCCCCAAGTGGAAGGCACCCCCGGCGAGCACCAAGCAGGACAAGGAAAGGTTCGAGGTTGTCGATTCGGAGGAGGATTCCGATACTGACGATTCGGATACAGAGGCGTCTGAGTTCATCTCCAACAAAGCGTTCATGTCTGAAGATCAAACCATAGTTTCTGCTAACATTGCAGTGAATGCAGCTGTGACCGTGCTCAACTTGGTAATAAACGACAAGGATATCTTGGATAACTTGAAGTACGTGCCGGTGCATATACATATAATGTTGTACTATGCAGCGTTGTTGATAATGAATCCTCCTTCCAAGTCTCTCAACAAATCGGTAGAGATTGACGACAAAGCTCATTACACGAGAATAATTACAAACTTGAAGATTATTCGGACTTTCCAGAAGAAGGTATACAATAACTTGCCTATTGATCCTAAGTTTGGGGACAAACTCACTCGACTGCTTGAAAATGTTGTTGAAGAAAAGATCAGTCTGATGAAGCTTTTGATACGGGAGTTACCTGATGAGGAGGATAGAGAGGATTTGTCTAACCAGCTTGTTCTGTTAGTAGATTCTAATGAGAATGTTTTTGAGGTTATTTCGGAGACTTCGAGTAGGAGTTCGACGTCTCCTGGGCCTGAGAAGATTTCGGCGTGGCCTGGATCCAATCATGGACATCCATAAAATTTAAAGAGATCTTCAATTAACTCATATATTGCATTCACAGGTCTTACAATAGTGGTTCTTATCTTGTTTCTTAGCATTAACTTCATTCATCAACATTTCACAACATAGTCCACAGTTATCATACTTTAAACATTCACATCATACTCCACCATAGCCATCCAAACCATAAACCACAGCATAGTCATTCACAATATATTCCACTATAATCATTCACACCACAATCTACCATAACCATTCACACCACAATCCACCACAATCCACCATATACCACCACTTAATCCACCATATTCCACCATATTCCACCAGAATCATAATCCACCATAGTCACCATATTCCACTAATCATTCACAATCACCTACAAATATAGAGCTCTAATAATAAATATTCACTAATTATTGTAATTCATTCAACTTCGTACTACTATACCTCTTATGTTGCGCCTTCGAAACCTTCTGCAACTCAGATAACCTCTCCTTAAGCGCAGGCAAGTCCCTCAAGTTCTTCTCCAATTTAATACGCTCATTCTCAAGCTTGAGTCTGCGGTCCGCATCCAACTTGCAGAAGGTATAGTTGCCCTTGCCGTCAAACTTGAGCAAGTACTTGTGAAAGTGCCATAAGGCCGACCTGTGCGCCACCGAAAGCACAGTGATACCCAACTCCTGCGCGTGCTGGTACATAAACTGCTCCATGTACGGGGCCACCGCCGACGTGCACTCGTCCAAAACAGCAAACTTGGGCTGGTGGTAGTACAACCGGGCCATCGCCAACCGCTGCTGTGCTCCGATCGACAACTCCTCGTTCCAGTTCTTGGTCACGTCAAGCAAGCCGCTAAAGTCGTTCAACTTCAAAATTTGCAAGATCAGCCTGAGATCGTCGTCCGTCTTCTTCTGGTTTTTGAAATCGTCGAGGTTGTGTGGGTAGATAATCTGCTCCCGCAAGGTTCCCTGGCACAAGTAAGCCCTCTGCGGGATGTAGAACATGTTCTGGGAGTTGGGGATGGTGATGGTGCCCTCCTTGCACGGCCACAAGCCACCCAACATTCTGAACATGGAGGACTTTCCGCAGCCGTTTGGCCCCGCAATCAACAAATGGTCGCCGCTTTTGATGCTGAAGTCCAAGCTCGCAATCAAGGTGACGTCTGCCGGCGTCAACAACTTGACGTGGTCAAAGGTGATCTCGTCGTTGTTGTAGACAATGTTCTGGCCGGCATACTTTGTCTGCTTCAACGAGTCCAACACGTCCTGGAAGTCGGCGACACGCAGTGCGTGGCCAATGAACAGAAGAATGAACTTTCTCGAGTAGATCAAGCGGTCCAAGGAGTCGGACGCGCTCATGAGCAACCTTCTGTTGGTGATGAACTCGCCGGCGTGGTTGGGGTTGGGCTCCTCGCCCATGTACTTGGTGATGAAGATGGGCGCGGCACATAAAACCAAGCCCGCGGCCCCCCACAAGTACTTGACAATGAAGGTCTGCGCAGTCTCGTGCACCGCACGCTTCCAGTACTCGCCCTTCAAAAACCGCTCCAAGTTGTAGTAGCAATAGTCGATGTAGTTGAGCTCGCGGTCGTGGCCCTTCAATAATGCGATTTCCTCGTTGTTGCTGACAATCTTGGAGTGCGAGGATCTCAACTGGCCCTCCAAGTTGGCCTTTTCGCTGGCCAACTTGGCGAAGGGCGGCGAGAAAAACCGCAACGCCATAGTGGAAAAGTGTGCCAACATCCCCAAGAGCAAAGTGCCCTCGCCATTCCCCACACCCGACTGACTCAACTCGCGCGCACACAACAACAAGTCCAAGGTGGGTTTCAACAACTGGCCAGGCAAGTTGCTCAACGCGAAACTCAACCGCGAGATGTCCGTCGTGATTCTCTGGTTGGGATCCGTGACTTTCCCGCCCGTCAAGTGCACGAGCGAGTAGTAGTTGGGGTCCAAGTTGTCTGGTAGGTAGTCGTTCAAGACCCCGGTGTCGAGATTGTAGCGGATCGACTGGCGGAACTTTTGCTTGGTCCAGTTCAAAGAGCTATTGACTAGTGCCGCTGGAATACCAATAATCATCCAGTACATAAGCAACTTGGCGAACCTGCGCAACCTCTTGGACACCAACGCACCCACCAACTTACCATCCAAATTGGCCACTTTGATGGTGATTATGGCTCTGACGACAAGCAAAACCAAGTGGCAGCCCAAATGGAACACTGCTGGGTTGAAAAACGACGGGATCGCGGCCTTCATCAACCTGCGGAACGCTTCCTTGGACAACTTTGGCTGTTTCTTCTTGCCTTTTGAAGCTGCTGCGACCTGTGCAACCACTTCATGGCCCTCTAGCTCGGTAGCGCTGAGGTCGCCCTTCTTTTCCTTCTCGTCTGCTTCTTCTTTGGCGCTGGTGTTGGTGGCGCCTGCAAACGCTGCGGTTAGCAAGATGATGTACGAGGTGTTCAAGAGCAACGACCTGTTGGACTTGTAGAACTTGATTATGGAAAGCGCCACAGCCTGCGACTGTGACGGACTTCCTGTTGTTGCTGACATTGTTCAGCTGTTAGTGATCTGTTCTAATTGCAGTTGTTAAAAGAGTCGGACCCCACTTTTTGCTAGCCAGGGGTTTTTTTGTGCTGTATTTCAATGTCGTGCGAGAAGGACCGAGGTAACGGCGAAATGTCGCGCGCAGGGAAGGAACGGGCCTGAGGTTTCAGAGATGAAGAATAGTGGATACAATAGGATGCGAGATAGAGACGTTATTGGTGATAGGTGACGTGGGAGAAAAAATAATGGTCACCACAACTTTTGATTTGAGCTGTGATTTTTGATTCTTAATTGGTAAAAGGTTCTTGATTTGGAGATTTTTATAGTGAGAGGTGGCATGTTTTTGTGGTTGAAAGGGCGGATTGGTTAGATTGTTTGGTGGGGTTGTTGATTGGGTTTTTCAGTTATTTAAGTGGTGGTTTTTGTAAATTATCTACAAAAAGATGAAAATGGGTGCAAATTTTAGAGGCACAAAATTTATATGAATCAGGTAGGTGAGTAGTACACCAGAGAAAGAGAAGACAATGTATGGAAATTGTTGTAAAAACTTCACTTTCATTGAATGTAATATTCTTCTAAAATAAACGTATTTGAGTGAATACACTCAATCATTCTTGATAGCAAACTGGAGAAGCTAAAGATTTTTCATTTTGGGCAATAAAGATTAGGTTGGCCTTCTACATACTCAAACACTTAAGGACTTTTTCATTTACTCTAGACTCCATAAATCCTGAATATCGAGATTCCCTTAACGACTCACTTTTGTAAACAATGCAGGTCTTTAAAATGTACTCGGCAAACGTAGATTACACATGCAATGTTCATGAATGAAAGTTTGATGTTCCACAGCATATGCAATGATTGCAATACAACACTTTTTCTTTGAATAACACTGACAAGAGAAAATCAGCTCAACGATCAGATGAATCTGTGAAAAAAATGACTTGAATTTTTGACATATTTTACAACAAAACCGCTTTATTTGCATTGGAATCGATTGTTGATCTCATCATGTAGAGTTCCCAAAAAGGGAGGAGATGGTTAACTCTTTCTGCATAGCCAGGATAATCATTAGTAATGAAAATTTTGAGTTAAGGGAAGCAAATAGACCTTAAACTGTAAAACTGGAGTTGGAAAACTTCAATAGTCCTCATCTGTTCAGATTTAAATGCTCAGAGAGCTAAGTTAATGCTGTTCTAACACGTGTACTCAGATTTCTTCGCTCCTCCTCAATGAGAATTAATTGTCCACAAGTGCCAAAAGAAGTCAAATGAGTTACAGGTTAACCATATTTGGTATGAGCTTTACGTTCACACAATTTTAGTACATCCACATCCATTTGTAGTACATCCATACCCATTTTGATATCCAAAAATCATAGGCAAAGGTATTCTCAAGTCGCACATTCGTTCAGATAGTTGATGCTCGCAAAAGATTCGATATGCTAGTTATAGACTCACTCTACTCGTCACAGAGTCACTAGAATCGATCACAGCATCATTACACTCATTCGCAGGCACTCGCTACGCTCATACCTGGCTCACTCGTGTAGTACTTTTTCAAACTCAACCCTACATCCCTCAATCACCCCCTCCAACTCACCCACCCGCCGAAAATACGCCATATTCGCAAGCTCCACCGTGCTCCCAGCCCCGTACCGCTCCATTAGCCCCCCGTACAACAGCACCACCTCCTCCACACTCGCCACGGCAATTTTCGTCCCGTCAAGCCTGTAACTCACGTGGCTCCTCCACCGCTCCATTATGTCCTCGACGAGGGGCTCTGCGCTCGCCCTGAGCTTCTCAACACTGCCGATGTTGTTAACGTGCATTAGCTGCGCCAACAAGAGCACGTCGCGGGCCTCGTATGTCGCTGGATCGCTCATCCTTCCCCAGCTCAAAAGTCTGAAAATTGCAAATTCACTTTTCCAGACCCAAAAGAGGAAAAAGCTGTGAATCACTGACAAAACAAAATAAGCTGTAGCAGCAGACAATGTCAGAAAACGTCGCGTTTGAAGACAAGTTTGCCAAGATCCGCATCGACAAGTCGCCCACCCGGAGGAAAAAGGCGTATCCGCCGTCCTTGTACGCCGATGACACGCTGCTACGCACCGGATTGGCGGGCAGAATGAACCGACCGCTCCCTCCGCTACCCTTGGAGCCGACGGGGCCTGCTGGCACGGGCGACAGAACGGCCTTCAGGTGCGCCGCGGGCCCGCTCAACTCACCCTCGAAGCGTGTCCACTCGCGCGACCTCCCCGACACTCCGACCGACGCCAAACGTGATCTGGTGTACGGCGCTACTGAGGTCACCACCCCGATCCAGGGCAACTTTTCCTTCATGAAGGAGACGTCGTCGTCGCTGAAGAAGAAACTGAACGCTTTTGCCAACTTTGGTGGTTCCAGCGGTGCAAATGGTGTGGCTGTGCCGTCTGTGCCCACCACGGCCACCCCTGTGAATGCCGCCGCAACTGGCACTTCTGCCACCAAAAAGCGCCTCGAGTACCTGCGGCAGCTCACGCTAGCACTCCGCACCAGAAGATTGGTTTCTGGAGGCGACACGGTGAAGCCCAGCCCGACGGATATCGCGAATTTGACGTTTCCAGCGCACTCGCCGTCGAAACAACAACGACCGCTCAGTGATGAGTCGCCGACAAAGCTCAAGAGTTTGAGGGGATCGCAGCAGGCATCTTTTCGAAAGCAGGATAGTGTTTTTGATCGTTTGTATCCGATATCGAGTAATGGTAAAATGATCACCAGTGTGACAACCTCAAGTTTAGCAAGTATTGCTACAAATACGAACCTGTTGAGTAATTCAAACTTGGTGAGTTCAAACTTGGTAAGTAATGCAAGCTTGGTGAATTCAAACCTGGTGAATTCAAACTTGGTGAGTTCGAACTTGGTGAATTCAAATCTAGTGAGCAATACAACAAACATAACAAACAACTCAACAAACTCAACAAACACAACAAACACAGCAAACGTATCAAACTTCAACAACTCCACCACCCTCACAAACAAAAACCTTGAACTTCGCATGAAACAACAACAGAAAAACCACCAGCAGATCCACCAGCAACGACAGCAGCGACAGCAGACTCTACTTCCCCAGCCTAAAATACAACCCAACAGCCTCTCGAGAGTCTCGTCGATGCGTTTTCGCGCATCCAAGGTGGCCACCGTGAAAGAACTCTACTCCATACTCTACGGGCCGCACCCAGACCTATTTGTACTCAACGAGGAAGACGGAAACCTGGTAGCCCAGCCGCTCCTGCCTTCAGACGTGGCCCTGTTGAACCTAAATGTGTACGAACAGGGAGAAATCATCCGCAAGAAAGAGCTATATTACGTGCCCACACACCTCAACCGCAAGGTCGACGTCAAAAACTACAAAAACAACTTTGGTTTCGACGACAACCAGGGAAACTACCAGGTGGTGTTGTCCGACCACATAAACTACCGCTACAAGGTGATTCTGATGCTAGGGAACGGGTCCTTTGGCAGCGTCACCTTGGCCAGCGACCTCAAGTACAGGAAAAAGCACCTTGTGGCGATCAAAGTGGTGAAGAACGACCTCAACTGGTCCTTGCAGTCGGTCAACGAGATCAAAATACTAAAGTTACTCAACCAGCACTCCGATACAGACAGAGATCACATTTTGAGGTACATGGACCACTTCAACTTCAGATCGCACATGTGCATAGTGACCGAACTACTTTCTATGAACTTGTTCACCGTCCTAGAATCGTCTAACTTTAAAGGTTTGGCTTTGCCCATCATCCAAGACATGAGCAGGCAAATTCTCCTCGGCCTCCGCTACGTCCACAAGCACAAAATCATTCACTGTGACATCAAACCTGAAAACATCATGTTGCTTCTTCCTCCCGACCACTCTTCTGATAAGTTTCGGGTCAAGATCATCGACTTTGGCAGTGCCTGTCTCTTCAACGAGATATCCTACACTTATATCCAGTCCAGATACTACAGAGCACCAGAGGTGCTATTGGGTGCCAAGTACGATGAGAAGATAGACATCTGGTCAGCAGGCTGTGTGTTTGCTGAGATGTTTATAGGGCGTCCTTTGGTTTCGGGAAAAAACGAAGTTGACCAGTTTGGCTTGTTCACCGAGATCTTGGGGTACCCAAAAAGGGAAATCATAACCAGGCAGCGAGACATATTGCTCCGGTCAACGCGCAAAAGACCGTCTGCTGCATCGGAGCAGACCTTCGACACCCAAAGCCAGCCGCAGATGACAGAAAAAGCTGCATATAAGACCTTCTTGTTTAAGTTCTTCGACCTGCACGGCGAAATCATAATTTCTACAGTGAACCGCTACAACAGCAACTACTCCAACCCAAGACTAGGCCAGAACGGCCAGCCAAAGCAGTATACCATTGGGAGAAACCTAGAATCCCACCTCGGTTTGGATTTCGCCAACGACGACCTAAGCCAGAGTTTCATTTCGTTTTTAAAACACATTTTAGTGTGGGATCCTACAGAAAGACTCGGATCTCAAAAGTTACTAGAAGAACCGTTCTTACAAAGTTTATAGATTGTATTTTGATTAGACGGTTTGATATTTGTAGTACAAACAACTTTAGCGAAAAGTTTAGCGAGATGATCATTTCGATTTTGAAAAGTGTACGATCCTACAGGAAGGCTCGGATTCCTGCAAGAGTCATTCTCACAAAGATTATAGATTGTAATTTGACATTATCTAACAGTAATTACAGATTGTTTTGACATAGTAATTATAGACTGTATTTAACATTAGACGGTTTTGATACTTGTAGTACAAATAGGAATTTGGGTGCAAAAAAATCAAATCTCCTAACAACCAGCGGTAAGATGTTGAATAAATTCTTTGGCAAGACAACCGAGCTCGTCTCTAATGAAATAGAAGTGGTACCAAATATCTTTCAGGGTCCAATGTCCAGTCCCAACTTGAATGAGGTGGTCGTACCACTGGAAGTCACTAAAATCAGAAGAAGCTCATCATTCAGCCAGCCGGTTAACGTATCAAAACTTGAGCAGCATGCAAACACAGGCCATTCAGCAGACATAAGCTTTGATCCTTTTGGTTCTCCTCTGATAAAGAGAAGCAGAAGTATGACCTTGAAAGGGTCGGTTCTCTCCAAGAAGAGATCTGTTCAGTTCAAAGAGGGTGAGAGTGAACTGTTCACAGCTGAAGCATTGCAATTGCCTCTGCCTCCAGAGGAAACTTCGTCCATGTATAGCGATGAAGAGTTTCCTCACACAATCCGGCCTAGTTCTCAATTCAGTTTGGCACGTTCCGCAGCGTACAATGGGTTACTGTTCCATCCGACTCTTGAAAGTGATGAGAATGAGTACCAAGTTGAAAGAATTGAGCGTGAGGTGGAATTCCATCCAACAGTTGAGAAGGAGGATCTTTTCCATCCAACAGTTGAGAAGGAGGATCTTTTCCATCCAATTGAAAGGAGAGAACATGAGGTGATCAACCCAAGCGAAAGGAGTGAGCGTCCTGAGCTGTCCCAACTGATAATTGAGAATGAGGTTGACTACTACTCCGAATCAGACGACTCTAGTTCCGAATCGATTGTCTCATCTGTTGTCAGAAAGAATACCAATGAATCGACACTTAGTGATGAAAGCCAGTTGAAGGAACAATTGTTCCTAGATCCACCAACCAAGCTCGCTAAACTAAAGGTTGGAGAAAACAATGACTTGGTTAGGTTTAGTGGAACTAAGTTGAAAGAGACCATTGTACTGCTTGCCTATGCATTAAACTGCGATCAAGAAATCAGAATTACAAACGATTTCAAGCACAACGATCAAGAGATGCAGAGGGTGGTGGACGAGTTCATCCGTATAATTCGCACGAAAGATGAACACGAAAAGAGGATGCTGCGCCAGCTTCACTCCATGCAAAGCACAATAAACCTGAGTCATTTGGAATTGAGAAGTGCTGAAGAGCGTGTCACTTCGTTGAGGAATACAGTTGAAGAGTTCCAAAAGTTCGAAAAGGCTTTTTTGCACCCATTTTTCACCAACCACAACTCAAACACTGAGTTCTCATTCACTGGCTTTGAAAATACAGTATCGAGGCTCATCAGCGAGAGCAATGTACGCATCGAGGAATCAGCTACTGGATTTAAGAGTGAGATTCATTCTCTCAATTCAGATATCCAGAAGTTGACAAACGAGAACGTACAATTAAAGCAGCACCTCGACCAACAAAATCGGGAATTGGAGGTGGAAAAGGCCCAACTTGTAACGGAACAAACCAGGTTGAAGAGTGAGTTGGTTATCATGGAGAACAACATGAGCTCTCTCAGCACAAAATATTCAAACTCATCTTTGGAGCACCGCCGTGACCAGAACGAGTTGGAACAAACGAGAGCTCAAATAATGAAACTCCAAGTTACCTTAGCTGAGGAAACAAAGAAGAGGAGACAATTTGAGGCGAGTTTCAAAGAAGTAGCATCAGAAATGAGCTCTTTAATTGAAACACACGAGTTTACAATCCAGCAGCTCAAACATGAGACAGAAAAGGGTAGGGCCGTGGAAATTGACAATCATTGGAACAAACAAGTCAACGAATTGAACGCAAGCCTCGCTGTTGCTCTGGAAGAAATCAACCGGTTGAGAGCAGACTCGCATCAGGTGCAAAGCACGAATTCAAATAGTGCCAAAATCATAGTGTCTCTCCAGGAAAGAATTAATAGGATGGAAGTCACAACGCAGGAAAATCTCAAGACCGCCGAAGTGTTCAAAAGATCCAACCAAATACTTGGCGATTTCCTGAAGCACCTTCTCCGGAGAGCCTTCACCCACTTGGAGCCAATGTTTTATGACGAACTGAAACAATTCTTTATAGAATTGTACCATGCATTCAGCAACGTTTCCTTCTTCCAGGCCAAGGATGTAAGTTTGTTAAGAAGGATTGCTGACTTTGTTGCACGCTCAATTAGAGACTTGGTGAAACTGCACCAGATCAACGAGGACTTGTTGGAAAGACACTTTGGTATTCGTCAATACAACGATCCTCCTATGGCCCAGCTTCAGCAGCATCTACACACTGACAACCAAAAATACTTGTAGTATTAGTATCTATCGACAATAATATTAGCACTTAATCTAAACCATAATACTTGTAGTAGTTTCGAAGCAAATGCTAAAGTGTTAATATAATAGTATTCTAAACCTCAATCAGTATTTAGTTTCTATAGGAAGTATCAACGAAATTACCATCCTGTAGCAAAATCGTCAATATACCAGGCAAAACCTCCACTTGGAAAGTCTCCATAGGAAACCACTCCCCATCTATAGAAATCAGCAGCTTTTCGGGATGGTCAATAAGGGGGACCAACCTGTATGACAGAATCTTACCATGTAACACCTTATCGCTTTCCACATGTGTGCCCTTGTCCGCTTGCGTCAATATATCGATTGTTTCCAATATCGACGTCTTCGTGTCCATAATCACCATATCCATAGAGTGGTCGTTTGGAAGCGCCGCCGGGAAGAATTGGATATTGTCCGAAACGTACGGCATTTTGCCAACGTAGAATAAGTTGAGGTTGCGTGTGATTTGAGGGGGAATCTCAGTCCAGTCCGAAGGAACATCTTCTGACAAGGACGGGCCCTTTAATTTGAGCGAGTCGGGCGTCACTATGGGCAACTTTTGATCTCTCAACAGCAGCGTTTGCTCCACCAGGTTTTGTTTCAGGTAGTGGTGCTGGAAATGGCTGTTGATTCCTTCGTTCGGGTCACACACATATTTTACATGCACCTCACAAGGGTATTTGGATCTGGCAAGCACGTTGAACAACGTACCCAACTCGAACCGCTTGGGACCCATCCAGCGGATGAACTCAGTTCCAAGATCCGACTCAACTATAAGCCCATAGCATTGAGAAAGGAATGTAAGATGAGTTCCGCTGTTCTGTGTTATCGCCATAAGATCAAACTTCATTTTCTGAGCCTTCAATACGGCAAGGGTGGCCAGAGCAGCATCGTTCGAGCCATGTGTACTGAGTGCAAACGCGTTACCTGAGCCACACGGTAACTGAGTCAAGGCAATCTTGTTGAACGCGTCAACTCCATTGTCCGGTTTTTGGTAGAATCCATTGATCACTTCGTGGGGGATTCCGTCACCCGAACAACAAGCTATGATATCGTACCTATCGACATCAAGCTCACGAGCAATGTCAACAGCATGCTTGGTGCGTTGTGTTTCGACATACGTCACGTCTATCTGGGCTGCCTCGAACACGGGTAAGATTTCGGAGTGGTATATCTGGACAGCCTTACCTTTTCCACCAAACGGATTAATAAGAACAAGCACTCTAGGAGCTTGTGTGCGGTGTGGGTATGCCTTTTTCATAATCACGTCTGTAATCTGATCGGGACTGATGTTTTGGTCTTCCGACTCACTGGATATTTCTAACAGTATCGACTCCAACAGGATGGAAGCGCCCAGGGGCTTTGCAAAGACGATGCGGTGGACTTTGCTGGCCACTCGTTCAACCCACAAGATGCTTTTGTAGGAAATGTGCGACACCACTGGCGAACTGGCGGTCTGGTACGGGAGGCAACAGAATACTGATGCTACGCCGGTTTTACCGGGATTATACTCCTGGCTCTGCTGTTCTTGCGACAAGGAGATTTCAATCCCGCTTTTCCCTAGAATGGCTGGCATTGCCTGTGAATGTTCGTATAATAAGTACTCTGATGAAAATCTTTGCATTGAAGAGAGGAGGTTTTGCAGTGAATTTATTTGAAAATTCCCCAGCTTTCTATCTTGCTTATTGCTCGAATAAAAGAAGTTGACCGAGAAGATGAAGAATAGGGTTCGGAACGATTAGAGGAATGATAAGCGGGTGTGAGGTGGGTAAACCTGCGAGAGAGTAATCATATACTGGGAGTGGTTTTCAATGGCATTCGATTTTGAAGTTTATTTGTGTGCTGATCTCTGTAGTTGAGGTAGATGCTGATCTTTGTAGCTGTGGCAGATCAGAATCTTGGTTCTCCATGAAGTACCTTTTAGTTTCAAGCTCGCACTTACTTCCTGTGTTGTCCGATACTGAACTATTGTCTTGTAGTGAGAAAAGCTTGTCTAAATCTTGGCAGATTTAAGGTATAACCGTTTTGAGCACTATATCAGGTTAAGGGTGACAATTGACCTGAGGGTGAGATTGTGAAGCATGGGGAGATAACAGACAAGTTGTGTAGACAAGGTGTGTTGTAGATTGAGTAAATGAAAGTTGACTCTTAATCGGCGAATTTTAATGGTTTTTCTCATATATTAAATGAGTTTCTCGTTTTAACTGTTGGTTCAACTCTAAAAGTACCAATAACTAAGGAGATTGCACACCGGAAACCTTTCAGCTGATATAATATTCCCTTCTTTTGATTCTTGTACCTTCGCCACTTTAAGTCGGTTCTAATCCACCCTTCTACACCAATTCTCTGTCAACTATCCAATTTGAATCCCCTACATTTTCCTAATCTTAAGCTTTTATTCAATACACTAATCTTCATCCTCCAATTCATCCTGTGACAAGGTAAAGGGCTCAGGCAAAGGAGCCTCTGTGATGTTCAACTGTCTCACTGTTCTAATATACTCAATCGGCTCGCTTGGCCTGGTGTCTTCTAACACAGTTATACCATTGGAAACACGGAACTTTCTCACAGGCACAAACCTGTCATCTTTGATGAACGATATATAGTTGGCTTGTGCTGGTAACACACGCGACAAGTTGGAGATCTTGTATGGCGTCTTGGAGTAGCGGATGACTGCCGGCTCGCCAGACTTCTCCTCCTCTTTCTTCACTTCCACAGGCTTGGGTTCTTCCTTGACTTCCTCTTCTTCTTCATCCACATCCATCTTCTTGCCCTCGTCCTCCTGTTTCTGCTCTTGTCTCTTTTTAGCTCTAGTTTTCGCCTTGTTGGTGGTACTCAAGACGGCAGTAGCAAACTTGTCTCTCTGCTTTTCCTTGGCTTCTTCGACCTTTGGTGGGTACTGGAAGAACTCGGGCTTGGTGTGGCAGTTCAACTCGAATTGAGGCGCCTTCAAGTCCTTGGTGACTCCGATTACCAGCGTAGGAGCAAAACTCAACGATAAAAAGTGACTCAATGGGAACCAGTACCAGCTCTGCACAAACAAGGTCAAGCCAACAACAGCCTTTGTGTTTAACGTGTTGCTCTGGGCGTTTTCCAAGTTGATGCTAACATTACGACCACCTGCGTCAATGATACCTTGAGCAAGGGTCGCGCCAAACTTGGCCAATGCATCCTCGTGCTTGTTCTTAATGGTGTCGGCGTACTGACCAATAAAGTCTTTCACCTTGGGGTAGGAGGTCTCGTTTTGCTGAATCAAAATCATCGAAGTGGCAATGAGGGCACCCTGTCTGACAAAGTCGACAGGGTCCTTGGTCAAAGGTTCCAAAACCTCAATAGCAGACGTCAAGGCTCTTCCCGCACACGAAATGCCCAACGCCATGGCAGTTCCGTAACGAACGTGTGGATTGTGCGACTGCGACAACAACTGGACAATCTGTGGGGCTGCGGTGTATTGGCGGATCAACAAGAAACCCAAACACAACACCGAGGATCTTCTCACATCGTCAGAAGGATCCGAAACTGCGTAGTGCAACAACTTCTTGATCGCACCATTGTTGCCAGTGCCTGCGTAAGCAAGGGCAATTGTGAAAGTACCACCGTATCTCAAGATTGGGTTTTCCAGCTTCAACAACTTGTCGATGATGGCGTCTGCCTTGGATTCTACCGCATAGTTGAGCAAGGCGATTCCAATAGCAAGACCACGGATAATGTGTTCGTGTTGAGTTTCCTGTGCGTAAGTCAACATATCATTGATGGCAGACTCATTACCAGATCCAAGCATTATTAAACCCATGGCGTAACCGGCAGCTTGCCCAGAAACAGCGGAGTCAGTGTACAACACCACCTTGAGAGCTTCGTATAAGCTTTCGCTGGCAGAGCCCATTCCGGCCACACCGGCACCAAGTGCTGCACCGTGCAATATAACATCCGTTTCGGCGTTGGAGGCGTTGCCGTGCTTGTCGATAAACAGCTTCAAGTACTCGATGATTTCCCTACCATGTCCAGCGTAGATCAAACCCAACGCAAACAAAGAACCACCCTTGGTGTGAGGAGAACCCAGCGCACCAGGCAAGTATGGACTCAAAATTTCGCGTCCCTGGGACAAGTTGCCCTTGTGGATGACACCCAAAGCAGCGGTAGCCGTGAACTTGGACCAGTTGGTGGCCTTGGCCAACCACTCCAAGTTGTTTCTGAAAAACGAGTCGTCCGTGGTACCAGCATGCATGAAGGCATTGGCAAACGTGACTGCATTGTGGAACACAGAAGTTCTTCCCTCCAACAAGTTTTTGGTTTTATTCAAGATTGTAATGTCGGTGTTGTTATTCTTGAACAAGAATGTGATGTCCAAGTCACAGGTTGGAACTCCCGATAAAATGCTTAACAACTTCTTGGTGCTTGGTTTAGTGCTGTCAACGCTTTCTTCGGTGGTCAAATCATTGAGAACGGTGTCCAACAACTCCTGAGATGCTGCGCTCACCAAGTCAAAAGCTCCTTGGTAGGCAATCAACTCTTGGCCGTCATTAAGTAAATCTTTGAAGATCTTGGTAGCGAATTTGGAGTCGTTCAACTGGACAATAATCTTGAAGATAGTGAAGTAGTCTTGGTTCTTCTTTAAAGACAAGAGTAACGAGATTAATGAGTTCAAAACCTGAACCTTGAAAACAGTGTTGTGCACAACGCTGTTTGTGCAGACGAGCACATAGGTTATTAAGCCCAAGGCAGCATCCTCACTGGCGTCAATCTGCTCCTTCAACAACGTCTCGACAAAGTCCAACCTGTACGAC
The DNA here is from genome assembly GCA_030556545.1 of Kodamaea sagamina. Classification (NCBI taxonomy): domain Eukaryota; kingdom Fungi; phylum Ascomycota; class Pichiomycetes; order Serinales; family Debaryomycetaceae; genus Kodamaea; species Kodamaea sagamina. The sequence goes on from JAKTUG010000061.1 coordinate 51,095, forward strand.
TCCAAGGAGATGCCCAAAGCCAACTTGATTTCGTTGGCCTCAACACACTTGTTCAACATCTTCTCAAATATACCCGTCAAGCGCGGGTCGATATCAACGCTGGGGTCCGAAAACTTCTTCTGCGACAACGAGCTGTAGAGATTGATGCACTGGGACACGATGGTCTCAATGAACTGCGACTGCTCCTCAATGTCGAACTCGTCCCCTGCAAAGAGCGAGTACTTGACGCTGGCGTCGAAGTCGCCCAAGTTGTAGTACACCTTAGAGATAATCAATGCGGCCAACGCGCGCTTCTCGAAGGACTCGTCCTCGTACAACTCCTCCAACTCGGTGATGTTGTTGGCGATCTCGGCCCACAACTGGTCCACCACCTGGTTCAAGGATGTCAATGCGTATGATCTCAAACTTTCGTCCTGCTCACCCAAAAGGGCGAGATAGGGGGCTGCGGATACTAAAGCCATCTGTGTATGATTGGTTGGTTAGATCAGTAGAGGTGTAGTGTTTATCTACCAGAATAACCAATTAGTCTAGTTGCCACCAGAAGTTGGTTTGATTTTTTGTCGACTGCCTGGAGTTGTGTGCAGGAAAACATTTTAATGGTTCTTTATGATGTGAGGTGATGAAGAGAACTGTCAATCGTATAAGGTGAATAGTGGTGATTGTATTGTTTAAAGAGGAAGATTGGGAGGGATTGAAACAATTTGATTGGAAGGGAGGAGATTTTTTGATAAGTCGTATGAGTATTGTATATGGTATAAGGTAGTGTGCGAGGGTGGGCAGTGAGTGTAGAATAGGTAGTAGGGAAGTGTCTCCAGTTGAATAAGCCGCTCAAAATTCGAACTGTTAGTATTCTTCCAAATCTGGTTCCATATGTTAGAGGGCTAGTATTCGATGTGAAGAACTCTATTGCGAGAGTCAATTCGAATTTTATAGTTGACAATGACCAACCCAAGGTGAACGACCATGTGAAATATACCACCATTATATTAATATGTGATTGATAGTCCCAATTGCATATGAAGGTCCTTTACAAATAATGATACACAATCTCTATGGAATTTGAAAGAATGGTATGACCACTATCATGTTAATCATGAACTACTTCCTGGATTGCAGTATTGTAAAAGTGTGATTATGGCAAGGATAATTGAACTGATCAATCTTGAGGAGTGTGGAGTTTGCTACTCCAGAAGTATCAGTATACGTACATTTGAAAAGTCTCGTATCTTCGGCCTCATATCCTCTGTTTATCATATTAGAGATATTCAAGTTGTAATCTTTACCTCCCAAAGTTTAAATAATCTTAACATTGTCAAACCCAATAGTGAACTGCATCTCGGTTACGTAACCAATTGATACTAGCATTGTTTAGAAATCCTTTATGGTTCTCCAAACAACTGAAACTTAAAGGGTTGCAAAATTTATACTAATTTGGTAGTTTGCATAAGAGACAAAATAAGCAACTGCCAAATGTTAATTTACGCATCGAAAACTGAGTAATATCTACTCTCATCCAATAAATTTTTCCTAGCTTTGTTCAAAGAAATCCTTTACAGTTCACCATACAACTGAAATTAAATGGTTGCAAAATTTATACTAATTCGGTGATATTAAAGCATGTAGCTACTATCAAATGTTAATTTACACACCGAACACTGAGTGCAAAGTAACAGCTATACGCTCATCTAATATAATCCAAATTCAAATTAAACTAACTCAAGATCATAAAACAAACAATAATTTTCAACTTATACTCTCTACATTAATATCAATAAATTAATTAATCATCCCTAATACAACAAACGAGTAGCAATCTTATACTCAGTCTGCTCCAACTGCTCATACAACGACTTAATATCAGCCAAGTCAACATCAGAAATATCAGCCATCAAATAAGCAACATCACCTCTCGAGTCAGTAAACTGCTTCTCAATATTGTGGTTCGACAAAATGTTGTTGACCGTTTTCAACACACCTGGGACGTTGTGGTGGATATACAAGACTCTGACAGAGTTGTGCTGGTCCAAGTCCAAGCCTCTCAAGGCCACCTCCGGGAAGTTAACCGCACCGGTGGACGCACCTTCGTTGATGTACTTGGTCAAGGCCGTGCCCACCTCGACACCAATAGCGGACTGGGCCTCCTCGGTGGACCCACCAATGTGCGGCGACAATATCACGTTTCTCAAGGAGCACAATTCCGCAGCCCACGAGTTCAATTCACTGTTGAACAAGTTCTCACCATTCTTGGCAGGCTCATGGGGGTACACGTCGAGGGCCGCACCGGCGATTTTGCCCGCCTTCATGGCCTGGACCAATGCGGGAATGTCCACCACGGTACCTCTCAGCGCATTGATAATGTAAGATCCGTCCTTCATGGCTGCAAATTGCGGAGCACTCAACAAGTTTTTGGTTTCTGCCGTTTCTGGCACATGGCAAGTAACAAAATCAGCCTTGGAAAGCAACTCGTTCAACGTGTCCACCTGCTTGGAGTTACCCAAGGACATAATCATCTGAACATCGTGGTAGATAATGTTCATTCCCATGGCTTCGGCAAGAACCGACAACTGAGCACCAATGTGGCCGTACCCAATGATACCCAAGGTCTTGCCTCTGATTTCCCAGCACTTTGCGCTGACCTTGTTCCACGTGCCCGTGTGCATTTCGATGGAGCGGTCGCCCAACTGTCTCGCCAAGGTGATGATCTCGGCGATGACCAACTCGGCGACGGAACGCGAGTTCGAGAACGGCGAGTTGAAAACAGCAACACCGTTCTGCGCTGCGGCCTCCAAGTCTACTTGGTTGGTTCCGATGCAGAAACAGCCAACCACAACCAAGTTGCGCGCGTGCTGCAACACCTTCTTGGTCAACTTGGTCTTCGATCTGATACCAATGGCGTGCACGTCCTTGATCTTCTCGATCAACTCGTCTTCGGGCAAAGACGACTTGTAGAACTCGACCTGGTAGCCCTGGTTCTGGAAAATGTTGATGGCGGTGGCGTTAACGTTCTCAAGCAACAAGATCTTGATGTCGCCTGTGGAGAAGGGCTTCAACGCCTTGGTGCGGTTGGACGGGATGTACCCGCTGAGGTACGACTGCGTGGGCGACGTGGACACCGCGTTCGGCGACCCGGAGATGTTCAAGGCTTGCTGGAACGAATTGGTGATTTGCTGGGGCGAGGACATTTGGGTTCTGAAATTTAGTGCACTTGCTGGATTAAATAGGTCCGGTAAAATTTTCAATGAGTCAACGGGAGGATGTGCAGGCTGGACAATTCTTGCGCCAGTTTGCCCATTTCCACGTGATCAGAATAGGGGACAGGGGAGGAAGGGGAGGAAGTAAATGGTGAGGGAGAGAGGAGTATGGGACGACTCGAGAGGGCACGGCTTGTGTGAGGGTGTTTGATCCCCAGGTTTGTATCTGCGAGTGATGAACATATTATTGTAGATAAGGGAATTGACTTCGTTTGACTCGGGAGGTTACACAAGGAGGGGAGTGCCAGAGAGTGAAGAGAGACGGAGGTTATCTTTTCAAGCTAATGAGGTTACCATGGAGAGTTAACCTACGAGGAGCTTTTACAGGTATGGGAGAGTGTTGTACAAGAGCATATTCTACGTATGAGGAACATATTCTACGTATGAGGAACATATTCTGCGTATGAGGAACATATTCTACGAATGAGGAACATATTCTACACACAAGTAGGCCCTACAAGAACATATTCTATGAGGAACATTTTATACGTACAAGAACACTTTCAACAAGTAACATATTCTACCTGAAGTACATTTCTTCTTCAAGACTTATTATACCTACAAGGACGTATTCTATCTTTAAGATCCATATTATACCTCAAGAACATATTCCACGTATAAGCGTGTTGTTCTGCCTACACTCGTATTGTTTTGCTACAGTTACATATTCTACTTATTCTACATAGAAGAATGTTTCTACATATATTCCATCTACAAGAATCTTCTACCTATAATGAGATTCCACCTTTAGAATGATAAGTACCAATTCTGCCAAAAGAGCATATTCTACCTGAAGAACATACCCAAGAACTTATTCAAGAATTTATTCAAGAACGAGAAACAGATTGTACCTACTAAAATCTTATTCTACTCAGTAGAACACTCTACGTACAATAACATTTTCAACCCACAAGAACATATTCTATCTCAAGAACAACTCCAACCATCAAGGATCTTATTTTAACTCAAAAACATCCCACGCAGAAGAGCATATTGTACCTGAAGGACATATGCTACCTTCAAGAATCTTCTTCTACCTCAACACATATTCTACCTACGGGAAACATTTTCAACCTTGAGAACAAATTCTACCTGAAGAGCGTATTCTACCTGAAGAACACATTTAAGAACATGTTCTACAAACGAAAACATATTCTACAAACGAAAAACATATTGCACCACAAGAATCTCATTCTACTTACTAGAGCATTGTGCAAGAACACATTCTACGTACAAGAACATATTCTACGTAAAAGAACATATTCTACGCACAAGAACATATTCTGCCTTAAGAACATATTGAAGAACTTATTAAGAACATATTAAGAACTTACTAAGAACTTATTACGAACATATTAAGAACTTATTAAGAACTTCTTAGGAACACATTCTACGAACAAGAAACAAATTGCAACTACACTAATCTTGTTCTTCTTACTAGAACATTCTACGTACAAGAGCATACTTAGAGCAACATATTCTCTCTTAAGAACATACTCTACCATAAAAATCTTATTCTGCCTCAACAACATAAAGAACATACTCTGCCTATTATAAACATATTCACGAAATGAATCTTATTCCACCCACAACATACTTCCTCCATCAACATACTTCCTCCATCAACATACTCCCTCCGACATCACACTCCCCCATCACCACCTCCATTTTAAATCAAACAAAGACCCCAACTCTCATCTCACCTACATGCCCACCTGAAACAATCCAACGTTAACATACGTTATGCATCAACGGAATTTTAGTGAATTCTCATCTTATTTTTAAGCTAATCCAACAGAAGTTTAACGTTGCAAACGTCATAATGAGAAATGATCTTGTTTAAAACCCACAACTCAAGTTAATTTCGCATGGTCTACATTGAATTCTCACAATCAGGCTCATCTCCAGATTGTTTGGTCTAAAGCTAGTTTAAACTTTGATGAATAAACTTCAGTTTGTCGTGGAGCAGTGCGTTTTTTAATTATGTTTTATTTTTGGTAGGCCGTTTGTTTATATCTTCTGTTTTGTTTTTGGCAGGCTAATTTATTTAGAGCTTCTGTTGTTTTTGTTTGGTACATCTATTTTTGTTACTGAGAGTTGGTTGTTAATTGGGTTCTGTTGTTGCTTCAGTTGTTGATATCATTGGAGGCTTCTTGTTTTAGACTTCTTTTTGTTTGGTTCTTTTGTTTGGAAAACTTTTTGTTTGGAAACTTTTTGTTTAGTAAACTTCTCTCTTATTGGAAACTTCTTATTTTCATTTGGACTGTTTTGTTGTTATTGAACTGTTTTGTTGTTATAGTTTTGTTGTTATTGGTAGAGTTGTGTTTTATTGGACTGTTTTGTTGTTGGTACTGTTTTCTACTTCATTTGGACTCTGCATTGTTGTTTCATTTGTACTTATCTATTGTTATTTCATTTGGGCCACTTGAGCCACTGCTTTGTTGCCTTTGGCTTCCGTTTCGTTGCCTTTTGAACCTCCATTTTGCTTCATACCATCTGTTTTGTTGCTTTACGGATACTCCTTCTTATTGCCATCCGCTTTGTCGCTCAGATAACCTTGCCTCACCCATCGTCTTTGCACAACCATCGCATATTCCTACCCAGATTAAAAACCACTCAGCCCCAAACTCTAATCTCATTTGTGCCACCATCCATTCTCTGCCATGGCGCAACTGCAGCCCCAAAAACTGCTGCTTCTCCGTGCCATTCCATCGTCCCTCCCGTTCCTTACATTCCCCCCTCTGACAATCTCCATCTCGTGTCGCACATCGTTTCGATTTTGTGCACGTCCCTAGCCGAGGCTGCTAACCTCCGCGCTCCCACCGTCAACCCACCAAAAATCATAGCCTGCCGCGCAGGGGACCAAACTCAGTTTCAGGAACCAATGTTCAGGTACTGGTGCACTGGGACTTTTTTTAGTGTTTCAGCACATGGGCACATTCCTGTCAACTTAAAGTTTAATTATAATTCGAAGGAGGGAAGCAGGTAATATAGCTGCATTTCGTAGCGGTGGGAAAACGTGCGTTGGCGGAGGGACGGCAGTGGCCTCATCACTTTACCATTAATACCATAAAAAAAACTACAAGCACCATTATACCCACTCTGGAACTTTAGTATCTCTAAGCACCCACTCTTATTTGTTATCCCTTGTACATTCTCCCACCCATTTACCCATTACCCACGCCAACCGCTCGCCCTCTCAACCGCTCCGTTCGCTGTACGCACCCAGGCCACTGCCGCAATTTGTCCCGCTTGGGACAAAATCCCCAGCGCAGCCCCCTGGGACAAAATCTCTGCGCTGCCCTCCCCCAAAAAATGCTGCTGCACAGTGCCACTCCCAAAAACTCTCGCTTCCTCGCAAATTTCACCGCGCTTGCACAAACAACCTTTTGTGCCGCGTGCGATCTGGCATTGTCTGGCAGGCCACCCGAGCCCACTATTGTCTCACAGGCCCTACGCTGCCC
>JAKTUG010000062.1:0-57204 GCA_030556545.1 Kodamaea sagamina
CAGGTCCAACCTCACGCGCAACCTCCAGTCCACGGCCTCGCCGCCACGCGAAAACGGCCTCCCGGCAAACCCCCCGTCCTACGCCATGGCCAGCTCCCTCACCGAAAACAAGTTTGGCGACACCCAGTTTGCGGGAAACGCCCCAGGAAACTCCTTCCGCACAACACTGACTGCGGGAGGTCTCCATAACGAGTCGCTAGGCAACTATATTCGGTCCAGTCACAACACTCCCACCGTGGTGAGTACCTCTTATCTGCTGAACCATCTGTATACGCCGTCTTTGGTGAATCCCCCGGGGTCCGTTCCTCTGGTTGGGGGTTCCATTCCCCATTTTGGGTCTCAGGGGTCGGTGTATCAGGTTCAGAATAATCAGGGTCAAGGTATGGGTATTCAGGGTTCTGTTCAGGGTTCTTCGCAGTCTATTCATGGTTCTATTCCACTGGGCACTATACATGGCTCTATTCCACTGGGTTTACATGGATCTATTCCACTGGGCACTATCCATGGCTCTATTCCACTGGGTATACATGGCTCTAATCTGGGCATTCATGGCTCAATCCATAATTCTCATGGCTCAATCCACAATTTTCATGGCTCCCAAAATTCTTTCCATGGTTCCCACAACTCCATCCCAGGAAACTCATCATTCCAATACGACCCCTCCCCCGGACCCTTCAACAACTTTGTCCACAACTCCTCAAAAGGCATAATACCCCAGGCCATCGCCACCACCAACCTCTCGACAGACGCAGCATACCCCCAGAACCAACGCCCCGGCTTCACCAGCTCGTTCCATAAAAAAGGCACGCCAGGCGCATCCAGAATGCCGTCCCAGTCGCCGTCCACCAAGCAACATTTTCTTCCAGGCGAGTCAGACCGCTACATGCTGTACGACGAGTTCTTCCAGGGCTTGAAAAAGGAACTGGAAACACCCTCCAGCGCATACGAAGAACACCTCAACATTGTAGAATTTCCGTCCGACTACCTCATCATGATGCTCTCGTGCCTTCTTCTGAAGATTGTCGAGGCCAACGACAAGCTCCACCCGAACCACTTTGACAACACGATAGCGTTCCGGTACCGGCTCAAGTTGGAGAAGAAGTTCCGGCACCAGCGGCGGCAGCGCCTCCGCGACGAAAACAGGCCCGACGACGGCATGGACGTGGACGACGACGCCGACGACGACGAAACTGACGACGACGACGCCATGAACAGGCACCTCGCCAACGTCTTGGCCTTCCACGGCATCAACGTGCCCGAGATCCCCATCTACGCGTACTTGACGAGGGTCCTCAAGTACTGCCCGGTCACCAACGAGATCTTTTTGTCGTTGCTTGTGTACTTTGACCGCATAGCGAAGCGTGCAAACAACTTGAAGCGTCGCAGAGACGATAGCGGTGCGGCTGCAGCTGAGACAGATATCGAGGCCGGCATGGCCCACGCCGCATCTCCCACCCCGACCGACGCCTTTGAGCAGCTCTTTGTCATGGACTCCTTCAACATCCACCGCTTGCTCATCTCCGGCATCACCGTGCTGTCCAAGTTCTTCCTGGACGTTTTCTACAAGAACCTGCGGTACGCCAAGGTAGGGGGCTTGTCCTTGGAGGAGCTCAACTACTTGGAGTTGCAGTTCATGCTCTTGTTGGACTTCAAGTTGATGATCAGCGTGGAGGACTTGCAGAACTACGGCGACTTGTTGTTGCGGTTCTGGAAGCGCGAGCAGATTACCCATGAGTTGAAGGAGACAAACTCACAAACGGCCCTGGCTGAGGGTGTGCAGGGCACCGCTCCCACGGGGGTCTCTAACGACTGATACGATGTATAGATAGTAAAGTAAATGTGAGGGGGTGTAGACTAACGAACGAAACTAACGAACGAAGTGAGTTAGTTTGTGAGTTCGTGTTTAGATTTTTAAACTAACGAACGGAACTAACGAACAAAGTGAGTTAGTTGTGTTTAGATTATGAGTTATGAGTTCGGTGCTTCTTGTGAGCATTGTTTTATTTCACATCTAGTGAATATTGAGTTGATGAGCAGTTCAAGTTTTTCAAGATTTTATTATCTTGTACTAGATGGTATGAGTGCTGACTAGATTTGTAGATTTATGAATCTCCACAACAAGATACCTTTTTGTCAAGGTTCATATACAGGTTATGTTCATGAGAGTAGTTTGCGTACGTAATAATGGCATAAAAGTGGTTTATTATCAGGTTAAGTTCGTACTTGTGGTTTATATCTTGATAATGGTTTATGTTCAGACTAGTTATGTTTATAATAGTATGTGGTTTATGTTCAAAATAGTGGTTTAGCTCATGGTTTATATTCATAATAATGGCTATCATGGTTTATGTTCATAATGGGTGGTTTATATTCATAAATAATGGTGTATTCATAATGGTGGTCTATATTCATAAAAGAAGATTATGTTCTCAAAAGTAGTTCATGTTCATATTCAACTTAATGGATTTTGTTCAACATATGAAGTCACCTTCATCCTATGTGGTTACACTAAGAGGTTCATGTTCACAATATATGGTTTAAGTTCATGGTCTATGTTCAAAATAGTACTTTATACTCAAGGTTTATCTTCACTAGAGTGGTTTAAATTCATTAGAGTGGTTATGTTCATGGTTTTTTCATGGTAGTGGTTTTTGTTCTTGGTCCATGTTCATAACTGATTTATGTGCATAATAGTTTTCTGTTCATGGTCCATGTTCATAATAGGTTCGAGTTTATGATTTATGTGCATAAGAGTGGTTTACTTGCATAACAGTAGATTATTAGCATAATTGTGGTCATGTTCATCCAAGTGACTTTTTCAGCAGTCGTAAATACATAAATTTTGTTCAATTCGTAATATCTTCAACAGCCGTATAAACTGAACGTTAGGTGCATTGGTATGGTCATTCGACATCATACCCTTTCACGACTGGAAAGCTCTCATAATCCTGATCTGCCTGGTTATTTTTAGGCGGGCAGATGTTCCAGACCAAAGTCCTCGATGACCTTGTTTCCAGGCAAATGACATCATAGCTATTTTCTTGGAAATGGCTGCAAATCACAGGGATAATAAAAAGCAAGCGTAATCTTTTCTTTATCGAGGAATCACTTTGCCTGTTGTGAATGGGATATTCAGTTTTATTGTACCCTGGCGTTCGCTGTGACATCAAGATTAACTTTAACTCAATCCTTGACACGGCTTGAATCCACCATAATAAAGTGAACAGGTTGCGTCTAGGTATCAACTTCTACCTAACAATCAAAAACGTCCCAGCGAAATGCCCCCTTTTTGATTTCCTTTTGTCTCCCTTTGCAGTCCCTCACAGTCCCTTCCATTTACCCTTGTCAATACCCCATTTGAATTCGAAACATCGAAAATCGAACCCTCTTTTAGTCCTAATTTACGAACCATATAAACCTCCGTGCTACGAAAAGAAAATGCGGAGGACTCGTAGTAGTATAAATACAATGAGGATACCAGGGAGAGATGAAAAAGGTCCCAAAAAGTAGAGGTCTTGAATCCTACCTCATGCTACCGTGTTGGAATTTCCCGTGTAAAGTCTGGCAATTTATATTTGAGCAGCTACCTCAAAACACAGTACATGACTTCATTGACCACCCAGTCGTTGGAGACGCCGCGTTCAACTGCTACTACTCTAAGGTATTTGTACGTTTCCTCCCTGAGCGGAAATCCAGTGCTCTTGCTGACTCAAAGGACAATTCCGCATACAATTACCAGGCGTACAAGGAGAAATACAGGGTCCCCGCAAGCAGCTACTCGCGCATAGTGACATTCCAGACGCCTGAGACCTCTATCAAGTTCTGCAAGCTCAACCGCGGCCGCTATGAGCCTAGCGAGATCCACTTCTGCTCGCCAAGCGACTTGCTTGTGGTCCACGATGGGAGTCCCCACACCCTATCATGTGCAAAATCGATTGACGTCATAGTTGAGAATTGGTTCCCATGGCCACAGATCACTGAGGAGCATAACACGTTGGTTAATACAGTGATGCTGTTGCCGTACAACATCTCCTCCCTACAAATTGGCAACTACGACCCGGGCCATTGTTCGGGGTGCCACACTATTCAACTACCACTGACCTTGCGACGTTTTATGGTCAGTTTGGGTGAGCCGCGCAGGTCCGAGGCCTTCTTCAAGTGCTCGGACCTTGGAAGTCTATACCACTTGGATGTGATGTCCCCGATTTCGAACGAAATAGTCGAGAGGTATCTCTCTCTTCTGAATCTAAAAAAGCTTGAGATTGAGGAATTAGTGTTCAAGACTCTGACTTTTAGGTTGAGTATGAGTGGGTTACAGAGCCTTTATCTTAACCATTTGGGTGGGGTGGTGGCCCAGGTAGACTTGACGGGATTGCCCAATCTCGAACGCGTGGAACTCTCTGAGTTTCTTGTTGAGTCAATTTCGTGCTTCCAGTTCCCTCCGAATATCAAAAGTTTGGAGTTGTTCAATTGTTCTGAGCTCACTGATCTAGAGGGGTTACTGGATTTGCAAAATTTGGAGTCATTTCAGCTTGTAAACAGCCCCAAGATCCGCCTGTTTCAGTTTCCTAGCAACTTGAAGAAATTGAACATATCCAGCTACTACGAGCTGCTTCTCATTTTGGACAGTTCTGTGCGATTGCCTCCTTCGTTGGAGGAATTTGAAATCCTGGGCAACTTCTTTGACCTTGCTTTTGGTGTTTTTGAGCTTCCTTCTCGTTTGAAGGTGCTCAAGGTAAGCCACTGTGATATTTATGAGCCTGAAAAGTTGGTGTTGCCAGACTCCTTGGTGAGCATTAATTTTGATTTCGTGAGGACAAGAGGTTTGAGTGAGATTAGGTGGCCGAAGAATCTTACCACTCTCCTTTTAGACAACAATGGTATTCACAAGTTTAATGGTGATAACTTGGCTGGTTTGAACAAACTAGAGTACTTGGACTTGTCAAACAACTACTTGCAGGATCTTAGCAGCTGTGACATGCTGTCGTTGACAAGTTTGATACATTTGGATTTGTCAGAAAACATAGAGTTGACGAGGTTACCGTGTTTGCCGAAAGGATTGGAGTACCTTCTGCTATTCAAAACTCTGATATATGAGGTTGAGTCGACGGATAATTTAAGGCAGGTGATAATAAGTGAGAGACCGTTGCAGAGTAAGATAATACCGATTACAGAGTACCATCAAAGTCTCAAGGCGATGTGAGTGTATTCTAATAACTTAGTTAATGGATAGTTTGGATAGTATTGGTTAGTTGGCTCAATTCTTGAGTTTATGCAACCAAAATCCATCCTGCATAATCAATTTGCAGCCAGTACAAAAATTAAACCTTTTAATTTAAAATGCACAAACTACACTCAAACATTTTAATTAAACTGTGCAAATTGCATTCAAACTTTCCAATGTACAAAAAAAACACTCAAACCTTTTATACAAAACTATACTCAAACCAATACTTTAGGAGAGGGACTGGTGGACCAGGAGGACCACCAAGGGATATTACCTCGTGTCTGCTAATAAAGTTTGTCTGTTTGAGTTAGATAAGATTTTGGGAATTAACAGATCCATGTCCCGACACTAAAGATGGGAAATGGATCCGTATTTGGTAAAGGCCACGAGGTTTATATAAGAGATCATTCATTCGTGGTGTAGTTTGGTAAGTGAATAGAAGGTTTTGTAGCGGTCTCTCATTTGTTCCCTACCCAATGTACTGTTGGGTCTACGACACTGGTGAACCTAAAAGGACTAGATGCTTGTGGTATGCACGTAAAGGAACCAAGGAATCATATTCTATGAAGACAAGAAAATAGGCACCACTTTCAATAAGAAACCTACAAATTATCACGGCACCCCAAGAGGATTGTAACCCTCTTGGGAAAGAATTAGTGTGAAATGGCCTATTTGTCATATAACCTCTGTTAGTTATCTCTTTTTTTCAAGTGAAGATAATTATCAGTTATCAATGTCCTGACTAGACGACAAATCAAACATTCTAAGTAAAAAACAATACTCAAGCCTTTCAATTAAACGTACCAACCGTTTTATTAAACGCACTCTAACCCTTTCTTTCAATGTACCCTTTGTTAAATGTACAATTGAACTTTTAATTAAACATACTCAAATCTCTAATTGAACATAAAGATAAGTAAACTCACGTACAATCAATACTAATACTCCTACACCCAAAAACCTTTACTCTTTAAACTGTACAAAAATAAACATTGTTAATTCAACAAAGCTTCGGCCATCGTAATCAACCGCTTCACACCCGTGTGCCAGGTGCCAACTTCGTCGCCGTGGGTGGTGGCAATCTCTAAGAGCGTGGACATGGCGTCCGCATACAGCTTCTGCTGCAAGGAGGCACCAATCTGCTTCAAAAGCTCAATAGTAGGCTCAGTGACCAAGTCCTGGTTGTTCAAGTGGTCAAACAAGTGGTTCAATCTGTTTTCCGTGTCGATGGCATGTCTCGCGTACTTCTCCGGCATGACAGGTTTCACTGCATTGAGCACCTCGGTGAAGGACGTGTAGACGGGAAGGGCGTTTGCTGGGATGTGCGATCTGTCGCCGTCAGGGTGTCTCGCGGGTGCTTCTGCGGGCGGTGGAACGACCGCAGCTTGCGCTACGGCCGTCGCAGCAGCGTTACTGGCCACCGGTGGTGGGGCAGAACCAAACGCTGGCTGCACTGGCTGCGCGTTCACGGTGCCAAATCTAGGTGGACCGGGTGGTGGAGGCGCACCAGCATGCCCACCAGCATGCCCACCGGGCTGCTGAGGGGCCGCCGACGGAGCGTACGGGTTTTTGGGCGGCAAGCCGGGCGAACTGGCAAACGTGGGGGTCTGCAAACCTGGCTTGGGCATGTTTGGGCTGGCCATCTGCGCCGGTGCCAGCGGTGCGTACGGGTTTTTCGGTGGTGCCGATGGTACTGATGGAGTACCGGCACCGAACGACAGCGTGCGGAGACCGGTACCGGGGCCTGGTGGTGGCGCGAATCCGTTTCCTGCTGGGGACGCGGCACCGCTCAAGTCAGAAGCGCCTGCTGGGGGCGCGTAGCGGTTCAACTGCGGTGCTGGGGGGCGTGGAGAGGCCGCTGCTGGAGTGCCGTTCTGCAACGCTGCGTTCGACGCAGCTCTACTGACCGACTTTGGTGGTGGTGCTGTTGCCATGGTGGGAACCAAGATCTTCTTGGGGGGGGCCACTGGACTCAGAATGCCAGCGGGGCCAAACGAGGTGGTGGTTGGGGTGTGGCTGGGAGACACGGTAGCGGCCGCAGCAGCACGACGCGCGGTATTCTTAGGTATGAATGTGTCTGGGACGTCGTTCCAGCCCTCGGTGTTGTCCTTGTAGGAGGGTTTGGCTGGTGGTGGTGGTGGTGGGCTCACCAATCCGCCCTGGGGGAGCACGCCAGCACCGGCAACGGGGTACGGGTTGGGTCTAGCGTACGGGTTCACTGCCGTGGCGGGCTGGAAGGGTTGTTGGAAGGGCTGTGGGGTGGCGCGTGCGTTTGGCACGAATGGTTTTTGTTGCATGGGCACTGTTGCGCCAATTGGTGGGGCCACTGGTGGTGCTACTGCTACTGGTGGTGCCAATGGCGGAGCTGCGTTGAACTGGGGTGGTGCTCCGTATTGCGATGGGTTGGCAAATCCTGGAACACCGCCATATGGAGATGGAGCTCCGTATGGCGATGGAGCAGAATTCACTGGTGCACTGTTAACCGGAGGCCTAGCGTAAATTCCACCCTTGGTTCTTGCGGTAGTTTTAGCAGTGGTTTTAGCGGTAGCAGCAACCACTGGAGTCACTCCAATGGCCTTGTTGATACGCTCCTTTTCAGTGCCCGCGTACTCCGACGGCAAAATCTGCAAGAATCTCTCGGCCAAGTCAAACTCACCAAACCCAGCAACCAGGTTGGAGTACTCCAAGATGGCCTTGCTGACCGGTTCGATGGCCGCACCGGCCAAAACACCCGTCAGCTTCGACACCGACCGGTACGACGCCACCTTCTCGACAAAGTTAGTCAACGCAGCAAGACGGGCGTCGGCAGGAGATGTAATGTCCTTGTTGTTCGACTTGAGCAACTTTTCCTCAAACAACGGTAACTCCTCGAGCCAGATGCCGGCAATCTTGTCCAAGGCGTTTCCAGCAAGGTACAAGGTGATTGCGTTGTCTCTCTTGTCTTCGGAGGAGGAGGATTCCAAGATGCGGTCGCCTAGTTGGACGATCTTGGCGCTCAAGTCGTCGGCGCTCGTGTTGTAGGCGACGATACCGGCGGCGATCTCCTTCCAGTTGTCCACGTCGGCGTTGGCGACCACGTCGCCGATGTTCTGGGCGGACGCGCTGTACAACACGCGCGACAACTCGGACTCGGTGTTCTTCTTGAAGTACTTGTTCTTGACTTGTTGTTTGACGGCGTCGGTCGAGTCTAAAGCTAAAATCAACGCTTCCACTAATTTGTCTTGGTCCAAGCATTGTGTTACTGCCTCGTCGATTTTCTTGTTCAACACTAATTTAATCAATTTCGTGTCCTCCTCTGAGGAGCTTACAAGTTTGAAAGGTCCAGAAGGAACAAAAGGTGCTTCTTTTTTGACATCATTGAGAAAACCATTGCCCAACTTTTCAAAGAAGGCATCGTCGGAAATATCAGACTCTTTTTCTTCCTCCACTTTCTTCTCCTCCTTTGGCTTTTCAATAACTCCCTCTAAAATTTTCTCCTTTCCATTCTCAGACAATCTCTTTAAAACCTCCCAGTCAGACTTGTCGTTTTCAGTCAACGACTCACCCTCAATTTTCGAGTCTATAATACTCTTAAAGTCATCCTTCTCCAAGGCCTCGCTCAAATTCTTGGAAGCCTCACTCGAATGGCCCAACGAAAACTTGGCCACATTCACCACAGACTGCCCATTGATATTCTTCACCGAAACCAACTTAGAACCAAACCCAAACGAAACAGACACCGGAACACTCAACCACTTGGGCGCCTGGTGCACGTCAAACACGGGCTGCTCGGTCTCCGCATTCAGGAGTTGGTTCCAAAACGCGTTGTCGTCGGTGGTGGCGGTTTCCAGGGACGCCGGCGGAGACGTGTCCTGCAACAGCTGGACTGTAATTTTGCCGTCGAACGACGCTGTTGCGATAATGTCTGGCGCGGCCGGCGCAAACGCCGTCTTGAACGCCCAGTTTGACGTCGCAGGGTACGCTCCCAACTTCACACCACTCACCGGGTTCCAGAGGAAAGTGTTGTTGTCCTTCCCGCTCGAGATCAACAAGTTTTCGTCCTGTTTGCACCAGTCCACCGACAAAACACCCTGTTTATGGGCATCCAAAATCTTTTCAGGCTCGTTGGAGTTACGCAAGTTCCACGTCAAGATGACGGGACTGCCGTCGTTTTCGCTTCCCGTGACCAACTTGGTCGAGTTGGTGGGGTGCCACGCCACACACGACAAATTGACCTTTCCGTTGACCACGTACGACAACTGGGCCACCTTTTTCTTGCCGCTCAAGTCCCAGACACTGGCGTCACCGCCGGCCGTCAGTGCGAAAACGTGTGGCAACGTGCTGTTCCACGCCACGCAAGTCACTTCATCGACCGGAGGCAGCGAGTGGCTCGGAGGAGCGGGCTCGCTGAACTTCTGCGTGTCCCAGACGTAAATCTGGCCGTGTGCACCACCACTGATCATCACATGCGCATTAAAAGGGTTGAACTGCAACAGGCGCACCCTTCCCGTGTGTTTCAGCGACTTGTGGACGGACGACTTGGCCAAGTCCTTCAGCTTGATCAACGTGTCGGCGTCCCAGAACTCGATGGTGCCGTTTTCGTAAGCGCCGGCAATCAATCCGCGTGCCCTGCCCTCGAACGCTTTCGACCACGCCAACGCGTAGAAGCGGTGCTCGACCGCCAAGCTGACGACCGGCTCGCCGTCGCGCCCGGTGGGCAGGAAGCTGTCCCAGATCTCCAAGTTCGACAGCGAGTCGAAGTTGGCGCCGACGGCTCCGGCGACGGTGCCGGTGGCCAATAAGGGCAAGCTGTCCGAGCTCCACGCGAACGTCGATGTGCGAGGGATCTCGTTTATCTTCACCATAGTGTTGTTTGATTTTTTATTTGAACGAAAATTGATACGTGTTGATTAGTCACGGGAGATTTTCATAAGATGAAGTTTTTAGAGAGTGAGAGAATGGGGAGGGGTTGATATGAAGGTTTATTTTAATTGGAAGAGGTATCTATTCTGATGTGTATACTTATAGTGTTCTCTATTGTGATAGTGGACACTTTTATAGTATTATTCACTTTTCAATCGTATTCACTGTTCAATAGAATTCTCTATTCGTAGTTTTCTCTGTTCGTAGATTTCTGTTCAACAGTATACATTGTTAAAATTGATTTCTCGATTCAATAGAGTTTTCTGTTCAGTGTATTCTCTGTTCAATATAAATATCTTTTCAAATAGAATTCTCTGTTCAATATAAATATCTTTTCAAATAGAATTCTCTGTTCAATATAAATATCTTTTCAAATAGAATTCTCTGTTCAATACTCTACACTGTTCACTAGAATGATCAGTTCAATACTCTACACTACCCACTAAAATACTCTGTTCACTAAAATTCTCTGTCTCTAATCACTAGAATTCTCTGTTCACTGGAATTTCCAGTCTCTAATCACTAAAATTCTCTGCTCACCAGTATTCTCAGCCCAAAAAATCCTCAACTGAATAGAATTCTCCGCTCAATTCAACTCTCTTCTCACTGGTTAATTCTATAAATGCCCAATTCAATCCCTCACCTAACTAAATTACTCCACCCTAACTATCTCACACTCAATTCTAAAAGAGAATACTCTACACTCTGTTTCAGAATTATCCTATTGCCTTACATTTTCATCCAAACTTAAATTTCAAACTCACTAACTTCCTCGCTTCAGCCTTACTTTTTCACTTTTCGCAGCAATTCTGTCAATTCTGTCAATTCTGTCAGCTTACCTGCTACTTTTAGACTCTATGCTATCCACCCTATCAAACCCACACTTAAACATACCGTTCATTCTAAACACCCACTCAATCCTGCCGTTTCGGTTTATTCTTGTTTCGCCCAACTTACTCCTCTCCCTTGTCCTATTGTGCCTTGCGGTCCACTCCCGCGGCTTCACCTTGACCTCTCTCGCAAGCATCCGGTACTGAAGCAACTTTTCGCAGCAGCTCAACTTGCTGTGCATTCTGATCTTCTGTCGGATTCGTTTGTCTGTCATTTTGGACTTTAGCAATTTGTACTCGTTGATTTCGCTTCCTTGTTGGTAGGGTACAATTCGGTGGACTCTGGGTTTTCTAGTGAGGGTCATAGTAATTGGGTAGGAGTAATTGAAGCTCTTTTTAACTGTTGGTGATCAGTTGGTGTGTCGATATTCAATTTGTGAATGGTTATTGAATACAGTGATAAATGATATGTGTATTCTCAACTAAAGTTGAATAATAGTTGAGTTAACAGTCTAATGGTTGGATAAAAGTTGAATGACTGAGTAGTAGTCGAGTTGTTGAATAAGAAGAGTCGAAACCGAAAATCAGGGCATAGAGTGGTTAAATAGTAATTATAGCTGATAGAATATGCTATGCGATTTCTTAGCACAATGAAGGAAACTCCAACAAAAAGGTGGTTTGTGGTAGGGAGGTGATTAGAGGGGCCAGTTAGCTAGCCAATATCAATCTGGGTTTGCTTCTGCTCACACTCTGGATGCGATGGTTATCTCCGATTAAGAGTCAATTATAGTGTACACTAACCAACACTACTTTTTATGGACCCACCACTCACCATTCACTGATCACCAATATCCTACAAATACCAAACTCAACACCATCCTTCTCCTTAACCCTACAATCCATTCTTCCACTCGAATCCACTTCTAACTCACTTCGTGAGTTAGAAAGCGAATTCGTGTGCAGTCCAAAATTAAAAGAACCAACTCCAATTCACAATGGAGCTAGACATTCCCATCCCCAATCCCCTAAACCGAAGTGCCAACTTGGTCAAACGCCACGCCGAAATCTCACGCATCCTTAATGTGGACCCCAAAGAAGACGAATCCGACTCCGACTCCGACGACTTGGATCTTCTGTTCGTCTTCACCACCGCCGCTTCCTTGTGCGATCCCTTCACGCAGCCAGAGGAAAACGAACGTGTGTTACTCAGTGTTGACTGCATCGCCGACTTGCTAATCTCCTTGTGCTACTCGAAATACGTGTCAAACAGAGACAAGGACGGCCCGCTGATGGAGTCCATCAAGTTCGATCTTCTGACCAAGTTCTTCGCGCTCCTCAGACTCATCCACTCGCAATTGAATGCTGACGACGAGCTACTTACCCGATACTTGAACAACGACGCAGACCACTACTTGGAATCGCTTCCCTTGTGGACTGCCCCGAGTGTCTTGCACGATGAATTCACATTGAAGCTAGTGTATCTGATAGCCTGTGTCTTGATTCTAGCAATCTACAAGCTTTTCAAGGATCCTGACGCCCCAGACTACAACTTGCTAACAAATCCGTACTTGCACTATCTCCTCAAACTCTGGAAGTGCCACACCAACATCATCCTACTCGGGTTGGAGATAGACAGGCGAATAGAGTTTGACAACCACGAAAACAACAGAAACAACGAGACTCCAGAGATAGTCAGGCTCACCTTGAAAGGTTCGTCGTCGGTGAGATATGTTCTTTCGTGGATCCTCAATCAAAATCCTTCACTGATTACGTATGAAGGCACAGGCGAACCAGACGACTTGAAGGAAGAATCACTTCTCAACTTTGTCCAGCCTTTGGGCAGGAAAAAGGTCAACGGGGGGTCCATCCTGGTGGACATGCGGTTGGTAATTATAGCGTTGTTGATCTTGAACGCGGGAACGAGTTTTGCGGCCGGCCTGTCGCAGCTGCTTAGCAAGACAAACAATGTTGAGGAAGCGGTGCGCAGATTGCACCAACTGAAACCAGTCACTGAATTGGGCGATATACTAATAGACTTGGAGTACGACGACCGTTTTGACGAGGACATACGGTATATTTTTGAATATGAGTATGATGAAGAGGATGATGATGATGATGATTATGAAGATGTTGACGAGGAAGAAGAGGAAAAGGAAGAAAGCAAAACATTAGGGGCCGCACGATATGATAACGAGATTGAATTTGACGAGTACGGGCGCGACTGGCGCGACCTTCCGCGCGGCGAGAACGACGGTTTCCAGCCGTGGTTCAAACAGGCAGAAGCAGAATGGGAGACCCTGAACAAGGAGCAGTCGGTGCACTTTTTGAAGTCGTGGCTGGTGCTCAACACTGCGATCTCGTACTGCTGCAGCAACTCGCTCGAGGGCGAGAAGGACTCGCACGATTTCTGCCAGGCCATCATCAACACCGTCGCTAAGGCCATAAAAGACGAAACAAGCGCGAAAAACCCAATCACCCCGGACCTAATCTACCAGTTCTTGTTTTCAACGGCTCTGGAGAGCGAAATAAAAGCTACAAAGGCAAACAACAAGTTGATCGTGCCGGTTCTCAACATCACCAAGTTCGAGTTGTTGCTACAGAACAACACGGAGCTTGCGCGGTGCATAATGGACGAGATGTTGATGTGCCGGGGGTACCGCAGAGTGCTTATCTGGTTTCTCACGCACAACATCAACCTCTCGGCGTTGCTCATCGACTATGTGTTTGAGTTGTTGGCCAGGTTGAGGGGAACCAAGCCGCCGTTCAAGTTCTCGCGCATGGGGGGGACCCTTGTGCTCAGCGAGGTGGAACAGCTGATGCTCTTGCACGAGTTTCTCACCAACAGCGGGGTGTATTTGTCTGCGTCGGACGAGGGAATCGAAATCGAGGGTGGCTACAAGGTTGTTTTGGCGGAACTGATTGCGCTCAAATACATGCTGCTTCTCTGTCTCATGATCGAGCTGTTGATCCGGTTGGGTATTATTGATTTGGACAAGGAGGAGGATGAGGACGACATCCACAACTACAAGACCGAGTTGCGTGTTTTGTTAATCAACTGGGTGGGCAAGTTACCGGAAGCACGCAAGTTGTTTTTCAAGGTTTCGTCCAAGTACAACGACAAAGTTGAGAAGAAGAAGGTGGAACGGGTGAAGGCAACGCTTGAGCAGCAGGAGGAGTTGTTCAACAAGTACAGTTTGATGAGTGCGGATGAGATCACCAAGGATTTGGAGACCAACCAGATGCACTTGGAGATAATAGTTCATTTCACGTCTCAAGTAGAAATGTTTATTCTGCAAGTTTTGAGGATTACCCCGAAGAAGGCAAAAAGCGACGAGGGCGCTGAAACTCCTACTACCACGGATGTGCACAATCAGTTCAGAACGTTTTTCGAGCATTTCAACACCCTTTGCAAGATTGAGTTAGTTGCGGAGTCGATTTTTGAGAAGTTTGAGCGTTTTGTATCTAATGGAATTATTCCTGAGAAGGAAGATGAGGAGGAGGTGGAAACGGAGAGTGCTGAGAAAGATGCGAATGCAGAGGAAAAGGATGTTGGTGATGAGTCTACCAAGAAGAAGAAGAAGGGGAAGAAAAAGAAGGGTAAGAAGAAGAGATAGAGTAGAGGTATTTGATTATAGATTAATGATTGATGGCAATAAAGACTACTTGAGTTCTTGAATTGTGTAGTATCATTGTTGAGGAAGTAATTATTAACCAAGAGGCTTGTGGTTACATTTTTGAGAATTTCAAGAGTTGTTGTAAGTGTTGAAGAATGGTTGCAAATTGTAATTGTTAGAACTTTTAGAGTGCTGTGATTTTAAATTGTTTGGACTTTTAGAGTGGCTGCAAATTTGACAATTTTGTGAACTCCAAAGTTTGAAAGATCTCTTTTAAAGTTTGCGGTATTAGCATGTTTGATTGGGTGGAATTGTTATTGATTAGTGGAGTAGCTACTGATTTGGTGAAACTCAGATGTATCCTTCAGTGTGTCACTAAATGTACAGCCCGCTCCACAGTACTAATAGTATCACTCAGTATCAAAAGTCTCACTACTATCAAACGCCTCACTCAGCACCAAATACCTCCCTCAGCACCAAATACCCTCAGTACCAAAAATCATCTCTTCATTCTTCACTCACCATCAAAACCACACCACCAAATCACATCCACAAAACCTCCACCTGAACCACGTTATGTACAATTTTTTCCCCCACCAACCATTTTTTCCACAATTGACAAATGTTCAGAAACCAATTATCCTCAATCGCAAGAGTCTCTAGAAGAATGAGTTCCACCATCACTCCAGTACGTTAAAGGACGGCCCCAGATCCCACGGCCCGGCCATTTTCCACGAATTGAGCCTGCCAGATACAACTCTCACTGATTGACTAACACACAGGTTAAAACCGCCAACGCGCCACCACCAGCAGCCTCCTACTCACAGGCCATCAAGGTTAACGGTACGTAATACATTGCATTGGCACCAATGCCATACTAACAGTCCAGGATTCATCTACGTTTCCGGCCAGATCCCATACACCCCACAGAATAAGCCATTGCCAGGGTCCCCAAGCATTGAGGAGCAGGCCGAGCAGGTTATCCAGAACGTCATCAACATCTTGGAGGCCTCGAACTCGTCCTTGGAGCACATTGTCAAGGCCAACATCTTCTTGACCGACATGAAGACCCAGTTTGCCCCATTCAACTCGGTCTACGCCAAGTACTTTAGCGAGCACAAGCCTGCCAGATCCTGTGTTGCTGTCAAGGAATTGCCTTTGGGTGTTGATTTGGAGATGGAGGTTGTTGCTATTGAGAAGGAGAGTTCTAAGTTGTAGGTTCTCTGTAGATATTAATTGATATTAGCAGTATTATATGTATGAGTACATTGTAGACTAGAATTTGAGTGGTTACAATTCATTAGAAGTTATAACTTTTGAGTGGTTGAAGGAAGTTGCTATTCTGTGTTGTGCCTTTCTAGTTGCGTTGTACCTCCAGATTCATTATACTTCCAGTTGCGTTGTACCTCCAGATTCATTATACTTCAGTTGCATTATACTTTTTTAGTAGCGTTGTACCGTTAAGCCTTTAAGTACAGTATGGTGGTAATGGAATCGAAAGTATAGGGCTCCAACCCTACTCACATGACCACACTGCATACAAAATCCCTCTTTTCGTGAAAAATTCAGCTCACCCATTACTGCAGTGCGGACCTTTTTTGGGTCTGCGCGGAAAATCCTTCCAGCAGCGACTGCCACTTGAATAAAATATAAAAATTTGCTCCTCTTGAAATCACTAACCAGTATCATCTTCCAAAATGGCTCAACGTGTTACTTACAGAAGAAGAAACCCATGTATGTAAAGGTATCGGTGCGGAGACCGACAATAAGAGATTGGGGATATGAGAGAAAGTGCGATTATTGATGGGTTTGAATGAGAAGTGGACTGAAAGTTTAAAGAACTGAAAGATTCAAGATTATAGAACTGAAGATTCAAATTAGAGAACGAAATGAAAATTGAGAATCAAGATTATAGAACAAGATGGACATTACAACCCATCTTAAAATCCATTCCATCGAGCGTATCATCCAATCACCACAACGAATTTTATACTAACAATTACAGACAACACCAAGTCTAACAAGATTAAGGTTGTTAAGACCCCAGGTGGTAAGTTGATTGCCCACCACTTGAAGAAGAACGCTTCCAGAGTCAAGTGTGGTGACTGTGGCACTGCTTTGCCAGGTATCACTTCTTTGAGACCAAGAGAATACGCTCAGATCTCCAAGACCAAGAAGACCGTCCAGAGAGCCTACGGTGGTTCCAGATGTGCCAACTGTGTCAAGGAGAGAGTTGTCAGAGCTTTCTTGATTGAAGAACAGAAGATTGTCAAGAGAGTTGTCAAGGAACAAGAAGAAAAGGAAAAGGCTGCTGCTAAGAAGACTGGTAAGAAGTAATTAGATTTACAATATCAGAACTCTGTAAATTTAGTCATTGGTTAATGGTACCATTTATGTAAAAGTCTTTTACTAATACACAAACGATATAAATGATGTTGGTGAAGGCGATGTAGGTGTCATTGATGAAGTGTTATAGTGATGAGATTATTCAGTGTATTGTGGCAGAGAAGTGGACTCGAGCTATAATTTATGAGCAGAATGCTTAACAATGACTTCAGAACGTCTTGTGTTATAATTATTTACAGAACAAATTTCAGAGCAGATACTAGTATTTGGATAAAGACTTCAGAACTTGGAATGAAATCAGTCAGGATAGAAGTCTCACGATCACAAAATACGTAATTCATTCACAATTATAATCTATGAGTACCTTACAACTAAATATTCATTACCACCTAGAAGGTTACAATATTGTAAAAACTGTCAAACTTTTTGCACAGTTTGTGAGTCAAAATGTACGCTTGGAACTGGAAACTACTCTGCACTTCAAATAGATCTGCACCACCGCGTACAAAGAACCATTCTTACCGAAACGTCAAAGTAAACAAAGATCTACGTATCTTCTCGTTAACCTTTTCTAACGCCTACACCAAAAACACTCTTATCTCTATTGACACTCCAACAACACACCCAAACAATAGCCAAAACAACTAAATATCACCACGAACAACAATGTGAAATATCACCAATCTCCTGACACTTTTCACTCATCCCCAACATCTTATCGTGCGTGATCACCCAACTACCAGCATCCCTTGTCCATAAATAGCCGCACTCGTTTCAAACATGCCGTATCATGATACGAAAACTGAAAACAGGCCCACCATTTAGTTATCTCACGACGCAGGCCCAAACCCCCGCGAAAATCCACCCAAATGCCCAGCCAAAACACCCAGCCCCCTGTTTCCCGATCGAGCCGTCCAGGCTACACGCAATCTACGTCACCGACACCTGAGTCATCAAATCCCATCGGAAACCTATCAAACTGAAGTCTGTATCGCGAAATTTCTTTTTCCGCGTCTGGCGGAGCCACGCCTCCGCCAGCATACTGATAAGATATAGGAATGATTTAAATAGCGAGAGTGTGCCTTTGGGAGCAGGTATCACTGAACAGACCACAGACAATAGAAAGTCACATTAGCAATGGAAGCTACCAAGTTAAACCAATTGAAAGAGAGCGTATATATTCCTCCTACCAAGCAGGGCCCCACTGGAGGTATACCCCCATACCACCCATGTCTTATAGTCCAGGATTCGCAGACGGAGACCAAATTGAAGGCCTGCGGGTGTGCTGATGTGTATTGTGTGAAGGATGCGCCTAGTTGGATACCACGGGCAAAGTAGTGGTGAATTAGGGGGTATGACATTATAAGTTAAGGAGATGCATTTGGTCTTGAGGTGATTCTTGTGGTTTGGTTTGTTTCGTAACGTATAGATTAATATTAAGAGATTTAGATTTGGGGGTAGTGAATGGAGTAGTAGATTGGATGGTGAGATGTATAAAGAGTCGTAAATTGGGTGATGGATGTATAAAAGGGCAGTAGATTGGGATGAGATGTACAAAATGTTGGAACGATGAGTTATCAAAGGTAGTGAAAATTTAATGGTAAGGTGAGATTAAAAGAAAGTGATTTTGTGGAGAGATGAGTGAACTAGTGACATGACTTTTCAAAGTGAGAGAAATCAATGAGAGTGGTGAAAAGTGAGGAATGCTAGTATAGGCGGAAAAACTAACTACATAGTTAAGTTCTCCAAATGAATATTAAACCACAACCTAAAACCCCTCGGTATACACGCAGTGTAAAAAAATCTTCACCCTCAGAACGGATATCAGTAAACCTCTAAATCAGGTACTGCATATAACATTTGCAGCCATTTATGCGGGGCAAAGTATATACAAGTAAATAAACTTTTCAATAAATGGAATAACTTATTAACAAACCTAAAATGAATATTTACACCATCCTACTTAATTCTTCTCAACAGGCCTGTCAGAAATAACAGTGGAATTATCACTCCCCCTCAATCTCTTCTCCTCGCTGTTCTCAGCATAACCCTCTGCGTCAACTGTATCCTCAGCTTGCTTGATCTGCGTGAAATTCAAGATGTTGTGCGACCCCAACACAACCGCAGGGAAGAAAACAGCAAAAATAGTAGTGGTGATCAACATCATAACCCCATCCAACACCCACAAGTAAGCCTCATGAGTAATCAAGTCGCCAAACCAGCCTTGCGAGAGCTCAATAATTCTGTACACACATCTCACATACACAAACGAGAAAGCCACAAGTATGATGAAAGGCATGTAGTTGTATGCCTTGTGGTGCTTTCTCACCTCTGCAAACCTCACGTCACAGTACTTTTCCAGCTCGTCTCTGTACTGCTTTCCCCTCTTGGTGACGAGGAGGATCTCGAAAAACGAGCGGATGGTTCGTGGGGTGGCCTTGCTGATGTAGAAACTCCTGATCAAGAAGTCCAGCAAAAAGTATAAGAAGAGCGACATGGAAATGACCTGGAAACAAATACCAGCCAACATAATGTGTGTGCCGTTGGTGGTCTTCTTGTTCTTCTGGTTGGCTACCGCGGCGATTCCGCCACCTACGGCCTGGATAAACAAACTTACGCAGTCGCACCCGATGAAAATGTACGAAAACCACAAGGGCCGCAACACGGAACTTTTCTTCAGGTGCGTGTAGACGATGAACTGCGCGAGTAAGTAGTAGATGCCGGCCATGATGAAGGCCGGCGCGATGGTGAGGCAGATGATCTGGCACAAAAAGTAGTTTCTGTTGAGCTCGTTGCCGTTCGAGGCCAACAGTCGGGCCAAGTAGCCTGCAAACTCCAAGCCCACGCCAAACACGAAACTGAGAGAAAAGTACCAGTTGCGCGACCACGCGAGATACGCAACATGCACAAAGAAAAGCACCCCGAAAAGCCCCGTCATGGCGCCGTTTCCAGCCAAACTCAAATCTACCTTGTACGGGTTGTTAATGTAGAAAAGATTCTTCAAGTTCAAGGTGGCCTGGATCATGTTCTGAGTGACCTGGGGGAATTCCTGTGTTGCTGTTGCCGTAGCCAAGAACTTCTGGTCCTCGATAAGTGTGAGCGATGCAAGCACACCTCTCAACGACTTGGACATCAACCACAAGGAAAGCGGTTTGGTTTCCGTGGCCACGGCACTGGTGATACTGGCAAGCTCCAGCAGAAGAGACAGTGCAGCCTTGGGGTTGATCGAGCTGATCGCAG
Source organism: Kodamaea sagamina (assembly GCA_030556545.1). Classification (NCBI taxonomy): domain Eukaryota; kingdom Fungi; phylum Ascomycota; class Pichiomycetes; order Serinales; family Debaryomycetaceae; genus Kodamaea; species Kodamaea sagamina. Next base: position 20,160 of record JAKTUG010000062.1, read on the forward strand.
TTGCTGTGCTAGTGGTGAGCAAAGTGGTCCACTGTCCGATTCCAGATGCCATGCTAGGATGATGAGTAAGGAAATTGATCCCGGAAGCTATTCATTTATATATAATTGACTTTGTGAGTGGATGCGAGACGGAGTTAATTGCGGCGTATTCGACCGCTTCAACGAGATTTACACAAGATACAACGGAAAATAAGGCTGTTGCCAGCGCCACCGAAAGGCTGTATGAGGTGGCGAACCGTTGCAACGCTCACTTCCACTGTCGTCCAGGCCAGGATTTTAAAGGTCCAGGACGGTAGTACCGGAAATGCAAGGATTTTAATGGATTTTTTAGATACCAAGATCTTTTGAGATAAACTTTCTGCAGGACTCTGCAGGACTCTGCCTGCGGAAAGAAATCGAATCTGTTGGAAGTCTGTGGTGCGTTTAATGGGTTGGGCTGTGTTATTGAATTCATTTCGATTGCTGCAAATTATGGCACTCCACGGGTGCGTTCACCGTTTTCGCTCTCACCCCCATTTTGGGTGGCTGCAAAAGTTCAGCCTCTCGATTCTACGGATGATGGGTTTAGCGGGTCGTCTATGCAGATGACGTTCGGAGACAAACCCGAAGGCGATCTTGATTTGGTGGTGTTTAGGGTGGTGGGTTAATTATGATTGGAGGTGGTGCATTTTTTTCTACTCAGAACAATTTTTAGTTCATTTTGATTTTACTGGAGGCCAACTTTTGGTTATTTACTCGAATGTGGTTATGCTAGTCAAGTGTGCATTTTGATTTTACTCATGGGCACAACTTATGGTTGTCTATTCAAATGTGGTTATACTATTCAAGTGTTCGACTTTTGATTATTCCACTCAGAAGCACAACTTTTGGTCACCTATTCAAATGAGAGTTATTCTATACAAGTGTGTATTTTGATTTTACTCAGAGACCAACTTCTGGTAATCTACTCAAATGTGAGTTAATCTATTCAAATGTGCAACATTTCATACTCGGAAGCACAACTTTTGGTTATACTCAAAAGCGCAACATTTCATCATTCTACTCAGAAACAAAACTCACCATATTCTACTCAGAAACACAACTTATCATATTCTTCTCGATACTTTTCATCATTCTACTCAGATGTACAACTTTTTCTTTATTATACTCAAATGCTACGCATTACATTTATACTGAGATGGCGCAACTTTTCATTACACTACTCAGATGCACAACTTTTCATTTATTATGATGCGGTACCTTTTCATTTATACTACTCAATGCACAACTTTTCATTTATTATGATGCGGTACCTTTTCATTTATACTACTCAATGCACAACTTATCATTATTCTACCCAAATTCACAGCATTTCATTACTCAAATACAACATTTCATTATTCTACTCAGTAAAAACATTTCATTATTCTACTGACATTTCATTTGTTGTGCACGAATGCACATCCTTTCACCACTGGTAACTTCGATCTGGCAAAATCATCACATGTTGAATGTTCTTATCGTATTTGTACAAAAAAACCCTATGCAAGAAATGTTAAATCGTACATTGAACCATACATTACATCCTTATATACTTTCCTTCCTTCCTTCCTTTCATAATTCAGCCTTAAACTGATTTCATACCCAGATATCCTCAAGCACATAGAAAATCCTAATAAAGAACAACCTCATACAACTTGGCCCCTCCAGTGTCATCGTCAATCACCTCCGTATTCTGTATACCCTCAACCTCGAGAAGCAAAAACCTCACGTCTGATGCAGAGACATTAAACGTGGTCACATTCCACCGTTCCGGCACAATCACCTCAGCATACTCCTGCGCACTGAACGGCGCGCTAATCTCAACGTCCTCACTCACAACATGGCTGAAAACATCGCTCTGCGGCTTCGCCGTCTTGCCCAAGTACAGGTACGCCTTGTACAAGTCGTTTCCAAAGTCAACCAGGGCCAAGATATCCGAAGTCGTGGCTCCATCAACCGGCTGGTTGTACGTGGACAAGGTCCAGTTCTTCGCAGGCTTGTCGCCCCAGTTGATCAACCCACGCGTCAACGTTCTGGGCTCTTTCAAGTCAATCAACACCTTTCCAACCGTGTCGTTGTATCTGACCTGCCACCTGGTGGTGTTGTCACCGTCGTTGATGGAGATGGGTGCGTCTCCAAACGCTCCATCGGTGATATTCACAAACGTGGCGCTGTTACACTCAGAAACAGCATTCGCATACGTCTGCTGAGGTGTGTAAAGAGGTACCACCAAGGAATCGCCAACGTTTATGGTGTACGTACCCGCTTTCCTATTTCTGTCGCCAATCTTGACCCTAATACTCTCATCAGGACCGTGATTCACAACAGTAAAGTTTTCAGCATCAACGTAAAACGATAAAGTTTGGTTGGTGTACTTGATACCCTCATAAGTGGCCTCACCACCAAGACATGGAATTGCCACTGGGTCCAACAACAACACCCTCGTCAACTTGGTGTCAAACTCGTAGCTGAACCTCAAACCCGTCAAGCCCTGGATCACAGACTGCAATAAGCCACCATGGGCAGTCATGAATGGGAACGCTGGGTGTGTACCCCCGTTGGTCACGTAGTTGTCATTGTTCTGCTCGGAGAACTGGGCGAACGGTGCCCGTAAGAACGGCTGCACTCCCTTGTGCAAGTACGACTGCAGTGCACATCCACTTGTGGACAAGTCGCTGGCCACGATCGAAAAGATGGGAAACGTCATCGCAGGGCCGTAGCTCACCTGCTTGGACGAGTAAAACTCCATGTTGTTGTACGCAGTTTCGGACGTGATAAGTTCATTTTCCAAAGGGTATGTAATCATGATTACATCGGCCTGCTTGATTCCAACACTCGAGTTCATTCCAGAGTACTCCAACGTGATCGAATCCTCGTTATCTGAGAATGGAAGTAAAACGTTCCCAGCAATATGTCCAAACTTTTCTGGAACTTGCAATCCCAAGTGCTCTCCCATCATTATGGCCCACTTCATGACTAGCGATATTCCTGCGTTGGTGTACGCACCGTTGTCGACGTGGTTGGCGTACTCATCTGGGTCGGTCAAGTTGTGGGTTGTGTACTTTTGAACAGTGCTGTTGTAGCGCACTAGGTAGTCTGCGAAAAAGGTGGCCGCGTCGTTGATCAACGGGTACGCAACGTCGCGCAAATAAGTGTCATCGCCCGCACCACTTATGTACACCTCCCACGCAGCCATGGCCACGGCCTGGTTGATGTGGTACTCGTAGTCCAAGCACGGCCCCGTCAGCGTGCAGTTGCCAAATCTGGCCGAGGTCCACGGGTAAACGGCACCGTCTGTGTTGTTGGGGACGTTCTTTCTGGCCTGTTCGTGGGTATAGCTTCTGTAGTTGACGAAGGATCTGGCGTGCGACGGGAGGAACGGCAAGATGCCGTTCATCATCCACAAGTCTACGTCCCAGAACACCATTCCGGCGTAGCTGTCTGAGGATAAACCGCCCACGGACATTGCGGAGGAGACGCCGGTGGCATCGGCACGGGTATTTGCAGCCAAGTGGTAGAGCGACGCGCGCGTGGTCAACGTCAACAAGTTGTCTCCGGGGAAAGTGACCTTGGGTGAGCTTCCCAACACATCTGTCCACGCAGAAACATGTGAAGTGATCACCTGGTTTGGGTTTGAGTTGGCTACTGCGATTGCTTTGGCTTGGCTCAAAACGGAGGATGTGGTGGAGTGGTCGGGGTCCAAGTCTGAGGAAACGATACCGACAAACTTGGAAACAACAGTCGATTGTTGGGGTCCAACGCACAAATCGACAATCTGGGAAGCATTGAACCCACAGGTGGTTGTTTTTGTATTTCCTTCCAGAACCAACTTGGAATATATGGCTCCGTCGACGTACGCCAACTCGTGGGGATGGAATTGGATATAAATTCCACTCTCATCCGAACCCACCTGATTCAACTGACACCGTTGTGTTGAGTTAAAAGACAATTTATCCTCCACCGTCAAATCCACAGAAGAATCACCAAAATTGGTGATTTCCAAGTTGACCAAACCCAAGTTGATCTCGTCCCTATGGGCAACAACTTCAAACTTAAGGTATATCAGCTCCAACCAGACAAACTCAGTAGTGACAATTCCATCAGATAAAGACAAATTTTGGAAATAGTTGGTGATAGAACCCTGCTCATCAGCACTCAAAGAAGGGTCCAAAACATAGCATTTTCCATCCTTTTCAGTGGAAACAGTCAACGTTGTCCACTGCGGCACCCCCACAATAGTCGACTCATACCCATTAGCATACAACTCCGGAAAGTTGGTGGAGTTCACCTTTTCCTCAATGTCAAAAAAACCAGCAATGAACGCACCCGAGTACCGTTCGTTGTACAACGGCCACCCGCTGACCAAGTTTTCCGGCACAAAGTCCGGCTTGTTGGTGGCCTGGTCGTACGTGAACCCCTGGCCCAAGTTTGGGATTCGCGAGCCAATGTACCCGTTGGCGACGTACGGCTGTTTCTGGAACAGGTTGTACTGGGGCATCTGCGCGGTGCCGACGACGTTGCGGTCTGCGTCGTAGTAGGCGTTTTCGGCCTCGCCCAACTGCGAGAAGATGGCCTTGTTGCCCGGACTGTCGATGAGGCTGCTGATCCAGTCGCGCTTCTGCGCGACGTCTTGCAAGGTAACGTTCACGTGTGAAGCGGGAAATCCGTAGCAGCTGAACACCTGGTAGAACAAAAGTAGCGTGAACGGAAGCATCATCAATATCAATCGCTTACGTCTGTTGAGCCTGTTGGCTACAAACACGATTTTGGACGTTTCGAGCATTATATATATTCATCTTGTTCTTTCCAAACATGTTTGGTTTTTCTGGAAACTTTCCGATATTTTCAACGAGGGGTTGGCTGCAATATGGGTTAGCAGAAAAGGTGGGGTGTTATGGAGAATAGTTGGAAGAATGGTTATGGAGTTTGGATGACATGATGGTTATGAAATTGGGATTGGAAGTATGATGGTTATGGAGAAGTGTTTGGAAAACACGATTGTTATGAATTACATGATGGTTGAGGAATTTCTAGTCATGGAGGAGCTGAACTTTGGATTGCTTTGGCTGGAGTTATGGCATATGGAAATTTAATGAAAATAGTGATTGATAATTCGGGTATGACCGTTATGCATATTGAGCTGGGGTGACCTTGACAGTATAAGGCTGGGGTGGACCTAGACGTGCTAATTACAGGAGTGGACCTTGACGATTCTTACTGTTGGGTGGCCAATACTGTTTCTAGTTTCTAAAGGCCTTGGTTGGGGTAACCAAAGATGTTGCAAATTATTAGGTTCGTAATATTCTTTAGGGGTGCCTTTAATACGTCTCTAATCCTGGGGTACCTAAAAACGTTTCTAATTATTCTTTAGACATTTTAATTATTCTTAAGATTCTTAGGACATTTTAATTACTCTTAAGAATTCTTTTATTCTTAAGAAATTCTAATTATTCTTAAGAGTTCTAATTATTCTTAAAAGTTCTAATTATTCTTAAAAGTTCTAATTATTCTTAAGACATTCTAAATTGTGTTCTTAACACCTTGCTAATTATTGATGGGGTAGCTTCACTAGCTACATCCGGTCGGAGTGACCTGCAAGATAGCTCTGAGCATCATCCTTACTACCTACATGAACTTCCAATAGCAAACAAATACAAAAGAAAGATGAAAGCAAGCAAGTTTGGCTTGAAGGTATTGTAAAAGTGCAGTTGTGCTCCACGCTCAAAATTGAGATTCTCTGGTCATATAGTGGATAATCTGTTCTGGCTTACTAGAACTGATTTTACGTAATTTCTCAATTTGGAGTATTTTTTTGGAAATTTGCAGCCATTTTAGATAAATATTAGCAGGATCAATTGTCCTCAACCAACAATCTCGCTGACTAGAATCATGTGTGAATAACCGAAGATGTTTACCCCTCTGGAGTAGAAGAAATTTACCGAGCAGAAGTAGAAGATGTTTAGATAATGCACAAGTACTAGAGTTCAACGCATTTTACACCATTCACAGGCGGATAATTCACCAAATATAGGAGGAATTAAGTTTTACGCTGTCCTCGACTGTTTCACTTTCCAAGAAAGAATGGATCAATTTGGATACCTAGCTCTCACGATAGGGATTCAATTGTACTCGACAGCCGAGGTCGTTGGGACTTAAAGGAACACCACATATTCGTTGGTCGACTATTTCACGACCAACTGTAACAAGGAACCATAAAATATATTGCATATAATTATGAATTAATATTGCAAGTACGAAAAACTATCACAAGGAATAATACAACAAGAGATAACCACGTTCATCAATAAAGAATATACGATCGAGGAAGGTGGAACCTCTTAGCCAAGATATGGAATGATCCAATTATAAAATATATCCCCCGTGTAGTCCTCTAGTTATTTGAAATATTTAAGATATCAGCCTATTCCCAACAAATTATACATTAAATTATAAATACTTCTAATTGTCTTAATCTCATCTTCTAAGATTATATGCTCATTTTTACTCCACCTCATTTACCGAACCTCGCACTCTCGTCAAACTACGAAGCAAATCCCTCGTGTCAACCCCTCCCAGTTCACTAACATACTCCCTTAACCTCTTCAGTAACCGTCCCTCAAATTTCTTCTCCTGCTGCCCCACTAGCTCCACCGCCTGCCCCAACCTGTACGTCAGATGGTAAAGCTTATCCACCACCGGCTCCACCCCCGCTATTTTCTCCACAACCAGCCTCTCGTCAGCCTCCAACCCCCCCAATATCGCCTCGTCCAACAAGTGCGGGTACTGCGAGCCGTCCGCGGCACCCACCTGCGTGTCGCTTTCGATCCTGCGGATCGGCTCCACGGCCCGCCGGTGCGCCTCCTGCCACTGCTGCTTCTCCTCCACCAAACGCCGCAACTTGTCGCTGTATATTCGTATGTTCTCCAAGTTCTGTGTGTTGAGCGGGTTGGGCACTACGACTTCAGTTACGGCCTCCTCCACACCTGTCTGCGAAACTCCATACCAGCTCGCATTCACTTTTTTTTGCATAAGATCTCGCAACACCTCCTCTTTGACTACTTTGGCGATGTTTACGACCGTCTGGTCGGATTCTCCACGTCGCTGGCCTCGTTCCATCTCCATTTTCTTCTTCATACACCAAACCAACAACTGCCGCATTCGGTCTGGCTCGGGAAGTGAACTATCCAACAACTTGTAATAGTCCTGTGCAGGGATATCCTGGTGCGGTTCGCCCACAAACCCGTTTCCTATCGACAGAACACGCTTGCCGCGGTTGAAGTACGACGAGCGGCGCCTGCTGGGGTCGTTGGTGCTGTTCGCTGCGTTGCGGCTGGTTTCCACCACAACTTTGGTATCCTTGATGGGCGAGCTCAACTGTAGGCTCAGCTCGTCGATAAAGTTGTGTCTTTTGGGTATTTCGAGCATGGCGTCGTCGTCGCTCTCGAGCTTCTTGATTTCCTTGTGGAGGAGCTGGATGGGCGTGGTGCTCTCGCCGTCTCTCTTGCTTCGCTTGTACAAGAAACCCTCGTCTTCCTCGAACGGTTTGCGTTGCGATTGTTGCAGTGAGGTGAGGAGGTCGCTGAGCTTGTTTTTGCGCGTGAAGAGCTGGCTGCTCTGGAGCACAGGCTCCTCGTCGCTGTCGATGATTTGGTCAAGAATGTATGCATTTTTGGGTGGAGACGTTGTGGTGGCATTCACACTCTTGGCTGTATCCTTGGCAGAACTTTTGGCATTAGTTATCCTTCGTTTAGGTCCCATACGTTTGTTTTGGTTATAAGTTTTGGATCTAAACATTACGTAATTTCGTACGCCAAAGATTCTAATGTTATGTAAGCGAGAAAGATCAGATATTCAAGATGATAAATATTACATAATTTCGATTATAAATATTACATAATCTCCCAGATGATAAATATTACATAATCTCCAATTACGTCAAAACGAATATCAACAACCAATGCTTTCATGTCTCTCACAATGTGGAAGTTACGTTGCTTCTTATGCCGGCACACTCAAGATCCACGAGCTCAGCAGCAGGATCCTATTCAAAGAATATTCAATTGAGGCGCGCGTGGTGCTGCTCAACTGGGAGCCAGTGGCCGAAGGAGACAGCACCAAGTTGGCCGTGGTGACTGCTAACATAGTGTACATTTACCACTTTGAGGCCGAGGAACCGATCGAAATCCACCTGCCCGAGCGCATAAGCCACGTGCAGTGGATCTCCCCGTTGAAAAACCCACTGGAAGAAGGGTACTCGCAGGCGAAACAGATTTTGGTGTTTTCAGACGGCTTGTATGCCAAGTTGTACTCTCTCGACTGCACGCACATTTTGCTCAGTGTGCTCAAACCTGTTTCTGCGGTGATGCAGCGGACCCCCGAGAGCCTGGAATGGTGGTCGTTGGTGGCAGACCCGGTGGAGTACACGACGCTGCGGGTCTTGTACACTTTCCAGAACCTGGGGCTGGAGAGCAGATTGGTGTTTAGTACGCGTGTGGAGGGGCAGGTTGCGTGGTCGCTGGACGGAAGGTGGGTGTCGCGCTTCAAGGAGCTGCCGTTCGGGTACGAGTTGGCGGTGGGGACGCTGTTGGGGCACAATTTGTTGGACGTGCACGGCACCATCGAGGGTGCCACGCGGTACTTGGGCTGCTGGACGGCTGGCGAGTGTTTTTTGGTTGCTGGGGGACGCGAATTGTTGGTTATTTCGGTGAGCATGTTGCGCGTGGTCGAGCGGGTGCATGCTGGTGCGCGTTCGGCGAGAGAGTACCATAAAGTGTACAGGCAAGCGCAACCAGTGGTCCCACTCACAGTAACCAAGGTGTACTCTACAGGCGAGATAGTGGTTGCCGAGTACGGCAACTGCGTGATGGTGTACCGGTACACCGGCAAACTCGAGGTGGTGACGCAGCTTTTGGTGCTGCCGTTGAGTGTGAAGGCGTACAAGACTGAAAAGCGAGGGTATGAGATATTGGTTGTTTGCAGGGACCATGTTGCGATATACAATTTGGGTGCAGATGAGTTTAGGGTTGTTTTTCGGGATGGTGCAACCAAGATGGGGTACATTGTGATTGAAGAGGGAGAGAATGAGCAGGTTATCATAGAGAGGGAGGGCGAACCTCTGATTGAGAACTGGGAGCGAATAGACGTAGGGAGTTCGAGAGGAGAGAGTGGAGATGAGAATGGCGACAGTTTGAGTGAGTTGAACAAGGTGTTGAAGAGGAACAAGGGTGGTGTTGAGAGTAGGTGGGATATTAGTGTTGATGATGTTACTGATACTTTTGTGCGAAGAAAGCGTGATGTGTGATGGATGGGGGAGAGTGTGAATAATGATGGGGAAGAGTGTGAATAATGATGAGGAAGAGTGTGAATAATGATGGGGGAGAGTGTGAATAATGATGAGGAAGAGTGTGAATAATGATGAGGAAGAGTGTGAATAATGATGAGGAAGAGTTTGAATAATGATGAGGATGAGTGAGAATGATAAATGAATGTTAATGATAAATGTATGAATGGGAACAAGATGTTAACTAATCAAATTAGAAGTTCAGAAATATGGTTCATGGTTCTGATATCTCACAAGAGGAAACCAACAGGAGGTCGTATACCTAAGTGTTTCAAAGTTGGAGAGTAATCTGAAAGAAGGCAAACTAAATTAACTTGCTATTTAATTGGCAGCATTGAACTTTTCATGCACTTCATTGTGGAGATAACTGATTAGGCAACTTAAATATCTTCTATTGAACTAATCAGTTACTACAGAGGATTTGTCCTTTAAGCCATTCCACCATTAAATCTTGACTAAAACACTTTCCTCTTGGTCATAGTTTCTTGATAGTAAATAATTTCTTGCTCCCTTTACCTAGTCACTCAGTGTGGTAGCCATTTAGTCTCAACCTAGCTAGGTTTTGAACTCCCGTTAATGCCAGCTTCACCAAAAGATTGTAAATACTCTAGAATTTGTTTGTACAATAAAGTATCCTACAATCTCTTTACTAATCTGTTATTATACATATTTACATGGTCGTCTAGATAGAATGCCTATCATTCAGTTTAACACTATGCTTTCAACTTCAAGCTCAATCAAATCTCAACTTCATTCAGTAGCACTCTAAAATTAAATCTTAAAGTTGAATCAAAAATCCCTTATTCCCTTAATGCTCAACTAAATATCACCTCCACTCATCACTAATATCACCAAATTAACATCAAACCAAAGTCCAACCAAAGAACCAATATCATCACTCCGACTTCTTCTTTGGCGCACCCTTGTTTCTCTTCTTTCTATCATTCACCATAAACAACCTGAACTTCTCTCTGGGATCCACCAAACGCAACTCAGGAAACCACAGCTTAAAGTCCTTGAAGGTGGGCATCAGGTTGTTGTCGCCGTAGTACTTGAGGCGCTCCTGGCCCCTCAACGGAGCGCGCAAGATCTTTGCGCCGTTTCTCCTGTTGGCGGGGTTCCATGTGTGGCCGAAGATGGCGGCGCTGGCCTGCTTGGCCTCGTTGATTCTGCTCTGCGCGGGCAACTTCTTTAGGAGGGACATGTTGGTTGATTTTTTTTTGAAAAATTTGTGCGAGAAAAGTGAAGAGTGGAGGGTGGAGGTGGGGTCTAAGATTTGGGAGAGTAGGGAGAGTAAAGTAAGGGAAATGGGGGAGTTTAGTTATGCTTTATACATATAATTTGAAATTGAGAAAGGGTAGAATCGTTGGGAGGATTCTGGGAAGTTTGGTATTGGCTTGATTTAGATGTAGGTTTTAGATTTTCGGGTAAGTGAGGATTGGATAGAGGTATATGAATACGAATTAGGTGGACTTTCTACAAGATTGGAATACGAATTTAGACTAGTTGAGTGGAGTCTGAAGTGATATAAATGAATTTAGATGAGAACATGAAAGGGGTATAAATTTGTTAAAAGGAATAAGACTAGCTGAGTGACTTTGAATCCTATGAATGAGATTGGTTGAGTGAAATATGAGAACAACAAATATAAGGAGATAGCATTCATGTTAGTTGAGTAGAATTGAAAAGAATGCAAGAGTGGACTAGAATGAACGGTTGAGTAGTTATGAAAGGAATGGCTATTGAAATGAGACTATTTGGTGGAATATTAAATACATGTAGATTAGTTGAGTAGAATTGAGTACATGTTGGTTGAGTGGTATATGAAAGAAATTAGTGGGTAATTGAAATGGGTATTTGAAATGAGTCTAGTTCAGTGGAATATTTAATAGAAGTGCATATATTTTAGTTGAGAAGAATTGATAGAATACACATTAGTTGAGTAGAATATGAAAGGAATGCTAATTAGTAGGGAATTGAAATGAAACTAATTGAGCGGAATATAGAGGGGGAGTACAGATCATTTTAATATAATTGAAATGATAGGAGTAGAGTTGAGAGGATTTTTAGCTGAATGAACAATCAAAAGGAACATTACCTGAATGGATTTGAAAGGATATTCGGAGTAGCGCTGAGAGGAATAATAGAATTAAAAGGAATAACTGAATAGAATTGAAAGAATGAACTAGGTAATAGAAATGCTGCAGATTGGCTAACAATTGAAAGGAATGGGTTAATTAAGTGGAGAATAGACCATATAGATTAGCTGAATATAATAGGAATAATTGAGCAAAGTTGAAAGGAATCGACAGGTTGAGAGGATAAAAGACTATAAATTAGCTGATTATTGAAGGAGTCGTTGAGTGGAATAAATGAATTAGGTACGGCATACGAACGAATACAAAGGTGAAGTTTCAGTTTACGAATCCAACTGGCGATTATATAATTCAAAAGAACAATAGAAAGGAATGGACATTTTTAGTCCCCACGCAGGCCCATGAGGACTCATTATCACCACTACTAAATATTACTCCCACTAAATTGAACATTCACTATGCAAAGCAAGTCATAAGATACCTGAACCTTAAACAGTTCTCAAACTTCTGTAAGCATTACCACCAGCACATTCCCTGCATGAAAACTATTCTGTTCATGCCAAGCCTGGTTGCAAAATGGAGGGGTACGTCTAAGGAATGGAATGTTGGTTCGGTAAAGCACGCAGATACTTTGGTTCATCCGATAATGAAGAAATATATTAAAGAGATTAAAGAGAGTAAATATATTAAAGAGATTAAAGAAAGTATAGATATTAAAATGAGTAAAGAGAGTATGTAATGCATATAAAATGCTCATCCCACAACAGAGCCCTGCTCAAACTCTTATCAGCACCTAAATTCCACTCTCCTCCTAAATTCCATCTATCCTCATCCATCCTCCCGAATTTCTTCATCCATTGTTCAACGTTCTCAGCCTTCTAGAAACTCGACAGTTTACATTCACCCTCATCACATAAGAACACGATTTTACTCCTTATTCATATATACCCTACGGTATCCTGAATATCTAATTTATGGTGACTATATGTATAGTAAGTATACTCTATGATAATCTATTGTAACCCTACTCATTCAACCTTCTCTACGCCACTTCATAGCCACTTATTCACTAATTCCCGTGACTATAGTTTCTCTCACCCCCAAATCACCAACCAACTCTTTTCAATTTCATTACAAATACATACTACTACCAAACCAAGCAGCAAATACCGAACAGCGCATACCAAACCACATCCAACCATCAATCACAACCACACTTCCATCCACACCCACACAATTCCCATCCGGAAACAAAACCCAAACGGAGGCTGTGCATTCCAAAACCAAAGTAAATTTTCATAGAAGCAATGCTGCGTCCCCGGATCCCGAACATCACGGTGCGGGCGCCGACGGACCTGACAATGGCCACGGCGGCCGCGGCGGGCGGCGACGACGACGACGCTGCCAGCTTGCACTCCCGCAGCTCGCCCACCGACGCGTACTCGCCCGTCATGGGCCGCTCGCCGCAAGTCGCTGCCAACACCACCGCGCTGCCCTCCCACCACAGTATCGCTAGCGGCATGCATTTCCGGCACTGGAGTCACCATGGCACCCAAGATCACGACCACGAACCAGATTTAGAGGCTGGATCCCACCACAACCACCACCTATTCCACCAGATCAGAGACGTGACGGAGGAACCGCAGCTGCCACTCGAGTCCAAGTCGTATATCGACGAGGCTGCCGGTAGCCAGAACATTGACGAGATCAAGCAGGGACTTTCTTTTGCGCTCGGTGCAGAGGGTCGGTCTCGCGACGCCAACTGGTTGAAGCCGGGGGGGCGTGTGAGCGAGGCGGCGGACATGACGAAGGACATTCCGATGAAGGACTTGACGGTGCGGTACAGCCAGCACAGCGAGGAGGAGGTGGTGGACGCGCCGGTGACGAGACGATTTCTGACGATTTTGGCGAGGATGTCGGAGAGAATTGCTGGGGGGGGGAATGTTAATGGGTCGCTGGATACTTTGGGTGAAACCCGCGAGCATCGCGAGCGGGTTTCTGAGCGTATTCATCTGAATCAGCCAGATCGGAGTGAGCGTATTCATCTGAATCAGCCAGATCGGAGTGAGCGTATCCACCAAAATCAGCCAGATCGGAGTGAGCGTATTCACCAAAATCAGCCAGATCGGAGTGAGCATATTCACCAAAATCAGCATGATCCTAATAATCAGTTATACCAAAATTATGATCCAACCAACTTATACCATAATCATGATCCCAATTACAATTATGATCCTAATGATCCCAACACCTCACACCAACATGATCCAAATACTTACAATCATATCCCCAATACCTTATTCCAAAATCAAAATGATGGCCCAACCTCAAGAACAACCTCAAGACAATCTTCAAGACCTGAAACACCAAACATCCAAATCATCAGCAGACTGCCCTCCCCCTCAAGCAGATTTCTGCTCTTCAGAGATCAAGACTTTGCATACTACAAAACAGGCCCCGACCCTCCCGAATCCCCATCCCCCCAAAACGTCCGTTTCGAGTCCGACATCGACTCCAAATCATCCAAATTCAGCGAGTCGGTGCTCCTGGACCAGAAGTTCCCCATCAACTACCTCTACGGCAACTCGCTCCGCATCTTCCCCCCCCACCTGGCCGTCCGCAACTGGTGCCACCGCATATCCTCCCACAAGTCCGTCAACCTCGCGCTCTTAGCGATTCTTTTAGTCCAGGTGGCTGTCTTGTCGTACCGCCAGTGGAACCCGATGGCCCTCGACGGTTACTACTACAACGGCTACAACTGGGGCGACTACCTCTTGATCATGATCAACTTGATCTATACTGGCGAGATTGCCATCAAGATTGTGGCCTACGGTCTCTATGACGACAGAATCATGTTTGACACGCTCAACTTGGAGTATCCCACGCATGATACCAATTTTCGCAAAAACTATGTAAAAGAGTTTATCTTTTGGCTATTTTCCTCCAAGAGGTACGCCAAGATAGGGTCTCGCGATAGCAACACTGTTCACGAAGCACCACTCAAACCCCGCGCACCGTACGGCAAACGCAACTCGGTCGGTAGCGTCGCCAACGTCCCGGCCCCCGCAAGAAGACTCGAGCTCAAAAACACTTTGCTTCTTCCCAGCGCAACAAACAGGTTCGGCCTGCTCGACTTGCGCAGGGCATACCTCCGCAACTCCTGGCACAAGCTAGACTTTTTCTCCATGGTTTGTTTCTGGATCTCGCTCCCGTTGCTGATTGGACGCTACGACGCTAAACACCATATAATGTTGTTTCGTGCCTTGAGCTGTGTGCGTATCTTGCGCTTGTGCAACTTGACCAAGGGTACCACCACGATTCTTGAGGCATGTCGCTTGGCTCTCCCACAGTTGGCAGACGTTTCCATCTTCATCCTGTGTTTCTGGGTGTTTTTCGGTATCATTGGCGTGCAGTCTTTCAAGTCGTCTTTGACGAGGCACTGCGTGTGGGAAAACCCACTGGACCCAACAGACACCTTCATCAACACCAGTCTGTACTGTGGATCGCATATTGGCCAGGACAACAAGGCCCAGGCGTACATTCTACGCGACGGCACGTCCTCTGGCGTCATCAAGGGCTTTAGGTGCCCCAAGAACTCGCGATGCATTTCAGGAGACAACCCGTACGGTGGAACTGTCAACTTTGACAACATCTTCCAGTCCATGGAAATGGTTTTTGTCGTGATTAGTGCAAACACATTCACCGATATCATGTACGACACAATGAACTCAGACAATTTAGGGGCCTGTTTGTTCTACATCTTCTGCATCTTCATCCTTACTGTATGGTTGGTCAACGTTTCCATCGCCGTGATTGTCGCGCTGTTCCACACCATCGAGGAAAACGGCAGAGACGACCCCCCACTGCGCTGGTTTGGCTGGCTCAACTTTATCAACGACGACTCCACTAACTTTGAGAAGATGGAGCAGCTCAAGAAGCAGAATGTGTTTCTCAAGTACTACTACCGTTTTGAGTTTATCTGGGCCATCGTCATCATGGCCAACTTGTTTGTGCAGTGCTTTCGAAGCTACGACATGGATAACAAGCGCAGACACACCTTGTACCGTTTCGAAGTGGCCTTCACGTTGACGTTTTTCGCCGAGATTGTGCTTCGTTTTCTCATCCACTTACCCAACTGGAAACGCTTTTTCAAATCCAAGCGAAACGTTTTTGACTTGTTTTTGGCTATAATCACCGGCGTCATCATCATCCAGCCAATAAAAGACGCTTTGGGCCACACATACTACTGGTTGACCGTGTTCCAGCTCATGCGTTTCTACAGAGTCGTCTTGGCCACCAACATAACACGCAAACTTTGGCTCAAGATCATGAAGGACTTCAAGGCCATCTTCGACTTGGCCTTGTTCTTGTTCATCTTGACCTTCTTGTGGAGTATTATCATGGCCCGCTACTTTGAGGGCGTGGTCCCTAGAGACATGATCAGCAGTGTCGAGTTTCCCATGCACACCTTGCCGAACGCTTTTATTTCCTTGTACGTGATCACCTCCACCGAAAACTGGACCCAGATCTTGTATGGCTTGCAGGAGTACCTGGGAACAACCTCATCCCGCTCCTTTGGTGCTGTCTTTTTGATTTCCTGGTTTATCGTGTCGAATATGGTGGTGCTCAACTTTTTCATTGCCATTATCGCTAGATCTTTGGAGGTGACGGAGGAGGGAAAACGTAAAAGACAGTTGCTTCAGTTTATTGACAATATGACTGCTAGGTTGCAGACGTTGGAAACAGGTTCGGGCGTTCTTTCCAAGTTCAAAACTAGGGTTTTTAAGTCGTCCACAGAGAAGGATGAGTTGGAAAAAGCCGTGGTGAACTTGTTGTTGAGTGGAACCGCCGTCAACGACTTTTTGGAGGACGCTGACGAAGAGTTGTCGGACATTGAAGACGCTTCCGTCAAGAACCTCCCACAGCAGTCGTGGAGACGCTGGCTCAAGGTCAACTATTGGCGCACCCAAAATATGGTCAAGAACCCGTTCAACCACCAGAAAAAGGTGCAACACTTGGACATTCTGAATTTTGACCCAGCTCTTTTTGCTCAAAACGTCATCAGTGAACGTAACGTTCTTATCCTGAGACAAAACAAGTTTTTGCAAGAGAACCCCAACTACAACAAGGTGTTCTACGTCATGGACCCCAGACACAATGTTCGCCGTTTTTGTCAGAAACTCGTGGCCTCGTCTCACGGAGAACGTATTGATGGAGTAGAACCCTACAAGCCGGTTTCTGAAGCATTTGTGATAATCATGTTCTTGGCCACCATAGGCTTGGTCGTCACTGCAAGTTACCTCACCCCGTTGTACAGAAGAATCATGCTTAACGACTATGGCTACTACAACTGGACATTCTACATGGAGATAGCATTCTTGGGCTTGTTCACCTTTGAGTTTATTATCAAGATCATTGCCGACGGGCTCATTTTCACGCCCAACGCGTACTTGAGATCGAGTTGGAATTTCATCGACTTGGTCGTCTTGATTTCGCTTTGGGTCGAATTCATTGCTTATGTCAAATACGACGGTAAACTCTCACGTATCGTTCGTGGTCTTAAAGCCTTGAGAGCTTTAAGATTGCTTACAATCAGTGAAACAGCAAAGAACAACTTCCACAACACTATGATCTCGGGTTTCGGTAAAATTTTGAACGCAGCATTTATCTCGCTTTGTCTCTTGTTTCCCTTCTCTATCTGGGGCCTCAACATCTTCAACGGCCGCTTGGGTTTCTGTGTGGACGGATCTTCCGCTATGAGCGAGTGCTTGAACGAGTACCCCAACCAAGTGTTCAACTGGAACGTCATGCTGCCGAATGTGTACACCGAGCCCATCTTGGAGTTCAACAGGTTCGCAAGCGCGTTTGCAACCTTGTTTGAAATCGTGTCATTGGAGGGATGGGTCGATGTGTTGACCAACGTGATGAGCAGCACCGGCGTGGGCACACCCAAGGTTTCGTTTTCCACCCCATTCAACGGGTTCTTTGTCATTCTCTTCAACTTTTGCAGCATCATCTTCATCTTGACCTTGTTTGTCTCGGTCATCATCAGTAACTACTCGAAGACAACAGGCAGAGCGTACATGACCAATGAACAGGTGGCCTGGTACCAGGTGAAAAAGATCTTGCTCCAAGTCAAACCTTCCAAGCGTAAGGACTTTACTCAATTGTCCTCGCTTGCGAGGTTCTGCTACAAGATGACCGTCGAAAAGAACATTGTATGGTCGCGTTTCCAAGGGTTTGTATTGTTTTTGCATTCCCTTTCGTTGCTCATGGAATGTTTTCCGCTGCCAGATATCTTGTACGACGTTCGTTTTGGTGTTTTATTGTTCACCTCAACCATGATTTTCCTCAACTCAATCATGCTTTTGATTGGCCAGGGCTTTACAACGTTTGTCCGCTACAGATGGAATTGGTTCAACTTGTTTGTTTCATTCGGTGCCTTTATAACTACAATCATCGGCTGGTTTATCGCACAAGACTCCGTTTTCACCAACTTGAACAAGTTGTTTTTGGTGGGAATCCTCATGTTCATAATCCCCAGAAGCAACCGTTTGAGTCAGTTGTTGAGATTTGCAAGTGCGAGTTTGCCGTCCTTGTTGTCGCTTTCCTTCACGTGGATCATCGTGTTTTTGGTGTTTGCAATCGCCTTGAACCAGATCTTTGGTCTCACTAAGGTTGGGCCAAATGGAACCAACAACATCAACCTCAGATCCGTCCCCAAAGCACTTATACTTTTGTTCCGTTGTAGTTTTGGCGAGGGCTGGAACTATATTATGGTAGACTACACGTTGGAGGCACCATTCTGCACATCTGCAACCTCCATAGAGGACACCGACTGCGGAAGCAAACAGTACGCCTACATCTTGTTCATTATGTGGAACGTCATTTCGATGTACATCTTTTTGAATATGTTCGTGTCGCTCATTTTGGACAGTTTCAGCTACATCAGACACAAGTCCGGCTACCAGGAGTTGATGAAGCGTGAGGAGATTCGTAAATTCAAGCGTGCCTGGCAAAAGTACGACCCCGAGGGTACAGGGTACATCAAGCCAAACAAGCTTCCAGTTTTAATGCGCTCGTTGGAGGGTGCGCTTTCATTTCATTTCTACATGGGAGTGTTGTCGATCCCAGAGCTCTGCAAACATTGGATCACACGCAACGACCCCAACGATCCCTACGACATCGAAGTGAACTTTGATGCCATCGAGGAAACAACCAGCCAAATGGATATCCCAAAAATCAGAGAACGGAGAAAATTGTACGAGATGTTTATAGAAGAAGCCTTGCTCAATATGGAGCTCAACAACGACCCAGGGATTTCCTTCTCGAGACTCCTCCTTCAGATTCCCCTCTACAACTCGTTTGAGCCTGGCCAGTGCCTCAACTTGATTGATTTCTTGGAGAGGCGTTTGCTTGTGCAAAAGGTGGAAAGAAGAATGCACACCAAGCGTGTCTACGAAACTATCGCCACATACGCTTGCCGCTGGAAGTACAAGAAGGACCAGCACTTGGGCATCAGAGACACCGACTTGGAGTTTGGCAAGGTCTTGAGACGTAACAGCTACCTCCAGAATGAAGACCTCCAGATCAAGTCTGCATCGTTGAGCGAGAACGAGGAGTTCCCCATCATGGAAAAGCTTGAAGAACCAGTTGTGGAGCTTCAGGGCCTTGACAGTGGGCAGTACATTCCTAGTGCTCCTCTTAACACGTACACGGGAAGAGACAGATCCCGCAGTGGTAACCACTTGGACATTGGGAAACCAGGACTCCGTATCGACACGGATCGCAAGTCAGACAGTTCTTCTCCACTTGTTTCGCCGGTTAGATCTATCAGTGATGAAGCCATGGGGTCGCCCTTTGCAGACAGTTCCAACAACGCTTCGCTTATTGACATAAGCACGTTGGGAGAGACCTTGGAGAATTCGTTGTGGGGTGATGCTCTTCGTAAGGTGAAGTCGGAGAATCTGAAGAAGCTGAGATAGTATTTATTTAATAATTTTAGGTTAATTGAATGTAAAGTTTTGTAATTTGAAGGAGTGTTTTAATATGCTTTTGCAGCCATTTTGAATTTTAAGAGGAGAAGTAACAGGATTTCAAAAGGAGAAGTGTCAGGTAATTCTCCTATTGTAAATAAGAACAAGAGATGTGTTATTATTGAGAATTAATATTCAGAAAGCGAGCTTCAAACCATTTTGAAACCCGAATTCCAGCTGTTATATATGAAGTTATCATAAATTTATAATCGTGAAACAGATCTTGTATATGAAAAATTTCAGAATGATCATTACGTAATCAACTCATCTCAACTCATTAACCCATTCAAATCCTCCCAGTCGCTCATAAACTCCTCCAATCTTCCTTCATCAACCTCTAGAATATACCACTACCACTGACCTCAAAACTCCAATCCCCTTACCATAAAAACCAAACCTTCTCCCGATTTCCAGAAACTTCCAGAATGCCAAAAAAAAAAGTATAAGATGGAGCACATCGACAAGAAACAGAAAACCATGAGCAAGGAAGAAGTTTTCACGAATGTTGGCGATCAGGCCGAACAAGCAGACCACGAGGGCTCCACCGAACAAAAGAGTGATGCTGAGGGACACCCTGTCCAGGAGATTGAATCTCTTTGCATGAACTGCCACGATGACGGTATAACCCGTTTACTCTTGACCAAGATCCCCTTTTTCCGTGAGGTGATCTTGATGTCGTTTGAGTGCCCTCACTGTGGGTTCAAGAACAGCGAAATCCAGCCAGCTGCCCAGATTGCTGAAAAAGGGTCTCGTTACATACTCAAGATCGAAAACAAGACCGACTTCAACAGACAAGTAGTCAAGTCCGAGACTGCCACCATCAGATTCAACGAGCTCGACATCGAAATCCCACCCAAACGAGGACAGTTGACCAACGCAGAGGGTATTCTCACTGAGATGATTGAAGACTTGGAGCTGGACCAGCCAGCACGCTTGGAATTGCAGCCAGAGATGCACCAGAAAATCCAGCAGGTTATCGAAAACATCAGGCTGTACATCGAGGACGAGTCGAAGTTGCCATTGACGTTCTCGGTGGATGACCCTGCGGGCAACTCCTGGATCGAATACCTTCCTGGAGAAGCAGCACACAAGTGGTCGAGCTACGAGTACGAGAGAAGCGCAGAGCAAAATGTGTTTTTGGGCCTCATTTCCGCTGACGACGTTGCCCAGCAGCAGAAGGAGAAGTTTGAGCAGAAACACAAGGAGGAGAGCACCGAGACCAAAAACCCTACCGTCTCTGGGTTCATTTCCGATGCCACCGAGATTGAAAACTTGGCCAACGAAGTGCAGACTTTCAATGCCACATGCTCCTCGTGCAACAAGGAGTGTGCTACACACATGAAGACGGTCAATATTCCGCACTTCAAGGAGGTGATCATCATGTCCACGGTGTGCGACCACTGTGGGTACAAGTCGAACGAGGTCAAGACCGGCGGAGAGATCCCAGCCAAGGGCCGTAAAGTCACCTTGAAGATCACCGACCCAGAGGACTTGGCCCGTGACATCTTAAAGTCGGAAACGTGCGGCATGCAGATCCCTGAGTTGAACCTTGACTTGACCCCGGGCACCTTGGGCGGCCGTTTCACCACTATCGAGGGACTTTTGACCCAGGTGAGCGAGGAGTTGCACTCTCGTGTCTTCACACAGACCTCGGACTCTATGGATGTGAACACCAAGAACAGATGGACCACCTTTTTTGCTCGTTTGGGTGATGCCGTGGAGGGCAAGATTCCGTTCACCATCCACATGGAGGATCCGTTGGCGCTGTCGTACATCCAGAACTTGTATGCGCCTGATGTTGACCCAAACATGGAGATTGAGGATTATGAGAGAACCCATGAGCAGAATGAGGATTTGGGTTTGAATGACATGGTTGTTTAGTGTAGTATAGAATAAAGAGTAATTTTGTTTGAGAATTTTGGCTGCAAATTGGCAAATGAGTTGAATTGTAAGAAACTTCTATCAGAGTATAGGTTATTTATTTTTAATATGTTTCTTTTAGAGTATAGAGGTAACAATATTGGGGGATTGTCAGGGACAACTAAGTTTCAACACGTCAACTTGACCAACTTGGTGCAATCAAATACTTAACTTTTGTAAAAAGATGCGAGGAGAGCAAGTCGATGAAGTTTCTTTCTACTAAGTGAATCCAAGCACCACCCAACTGTACAATAACCAGCCAGAGATACAAGTAAGGATATCCTTATAAAAATACCCACATCCGTAATCCCCAATTTCAACTGCAAACTCAATCTACTATTCACTTTTTTTTTGAACTTCTCAGTATACTTCCTAAAGTTGTCAACATACCCATGGAATTTACACTATTCTCTCCAGAAGACTACGTATGTAGTCCTCTCCACTTACTAATAGCTCTTGCAGTTTTGTAAAAACTGAGCAAATTCTGACATTTCAAAGCAAATGTCACAAAACAAAATTTTCTATTCATTTGCAGCCAAATGAATACAAGTTAAAAGTACAAAAACATCAATTCACTTCTCTCTATCATATCATCTTCTAACCACCAATCATGAGAGATATGGAGTTTGAAACTTCAATTGTTCGTCTTGGTGTTACTAGAACCTTTGGTTGACACTTCTCGAACCTATGCAATCTTCTACTTTCTCACTCAAGGTGCAATTCCATCAAGGTTGTCACCAGAAGGAACTTGAAGTCTAATACCAGGCTGAAATACACGAAGTACGACTTTTCAGATCCAGCTCCCTTCACTGAACTTAGGGTGCAGATGCTCACCCTATCATCTTATCCACTGGAGAAGGTCCACACGAATATGAAGCCAAAGCTTCACAGTTTTGCGTTGACCTCACTTCTGTTGAAAAGTATACCCCATTCTTGTTACGCTCAAAGCTTTAAGATTCCAAGAGCTTGGGAATGGAATAAAAACTAGAGAAGAGAAAACTCTTCTTGGCATTCAGGAACGCTCTTGTAGGGAGGGTGGTGCTCTCGGCGTGGAAGCGACTCAAAGATCTTCATTGTTTGAGAATATCAACCAGATGATCTCTAATTCCAGATTCCAGAGTTTGCAACATGTATGCCGTGCTTCTACCCAAACATCTTTACTGTGTTGGAGTTCGCAGCGAATTTGACTCTCAAGCAGGTTAGAGAATGATACGAGAAGTGCAATTCAGTTGACTCAGGATAAGGATTACAGTGGAAATGAGTGGTTGTAGCGTTCAAGGGCGCTGGGCGAAAGGAGTTGACCAGGTACAGAATACTATTACATGCACGTGAATCCTTCCAAGGAGTTCGCGCTTTCCTGAGAATGAGATAAGGTGTACCCTACAGAAAGCTTTTGGCCTGGTGAGGTTGAAGAAATGTCGTTTTCAACTGAATTGTAGGTGGGTGCTTACAATGGTGAACCACCTTAAAAACTGAGAATCCTTGAAAGGCTTTTTGTTTGGATTGTCAGATGAATACATAAAACCTCAAACATGTGGCTGCAACTTGTCACAGAAAAAGCTTATCTGCAAAACATTTCAGCCAGCCACGCCAAACACCTCCATACCAGCATGATTCAAACCGTTTTTTGCACCCACCCACAAAGAACGATGCAAGTGATATAATTAGATGGTAGAACAGTGGCACCTTTCAGTACGAACAATTGAAAGGAAATGCCTCACACCAAAGTTCTAGACCAGTGTTGGAATGTCCGAGGTGTACATCCTCCGTGTCTACTTAACATCTCTTGCATTTACCATGGGCCTGTCCTCACAACTGGCGAGACACAAAGGGCCAACAGACAAGTTCAAACGGCTGAAGAAACGACTCACACCCAAACAATCGCCCTCTACCCCCACTGCACCGGGGCCCAGGCCAACTGCAAATTGCGTGCTGGGCGATCTTGGGTGCAAACGCACAAAATAGATGCCTTACAATGCCGAAAGTGGAGATAGAGGGCATAGATGTAAGATGATATAGTCCACACAAACTGTGATCAAATCAGACTCAGAACTACATACTGTGATAAAAGCGAAGCAGACTTGCACTCGACAACTCACTAACACCCAAACCTTAAAATCTTAGAGAAAATTAGTAAACTATATACAATAGAGTCACGTAAAACTATCACAGCAAATCATAATTTTTCACATCCACACTTCCGACTTAATTTAGATACAAACAATCAGCACCATTCCAGGTTTGCTGTGCCACAGCCTATTGTCAGGATCTTCAGGCTTGTTTCTCGAGTAGCTTCCAGGCATTGTGTCACCTGGTTATCGATCGTCTTGATCTTTTGTGTAAGTACATACCATCGCCTTGACAGATGCTAGCTATCTACGAATTTTTCAGAGGTAAGCAATGCCACAGCATCGTTTAAAGTTTCACATCTCTGTCTCATGAAAATCCTGCTTTGTCCACATGAAAAATAGACCCTTTATGTGGAGGTGCTGGGATTGTTGTGCTCTTCAGTTCTCATTGATGCTCTGCCTCAACTACTTCTACCAATTCACTCCACAACTCACTTTACATCCACACCCATAAGGTACACCCAGAACCAATTCTACCATTACCACCACCACCACCAGAATCATCCAAACTCAAAACATCCACCACAACCTCCTCTAACCATTGTCATTCTCGTCTTCCCAAATTGCACTACGGATCTTTTTAAAGTCTTCACACTTTTTCTCAGAACCACAGTTTTTTCTTAATTTATAAGAAGCGATTCCTCTCCATTATGAACTTACAGGAGGAGTGTGTACCCAAAGAGATGTCTGCCGATGTTTTGAGCAGCGTTGTTTCACAGAAGTCGCACCAGACGGAAAACAGGTACCACGAGAGACCCGCCAGCAAAAGTGTGGCGACCGAGAACGGCGAGACCACCTTTAACGCCATAATCGCAGACCAGCCCGCACAGCTCCAGGAGATCCTGGAGGACGTGTCTGTGGTCACGCCCTTCTTGATGAAACACATTCTGGACCAGAACCTCATCCCCAAGGACAACTTCCACAAGTACTGCTACAGACACAACCCAGACATCACATGTAACAAGCGCACGGACGAGGACCGCATGCAGAAGATCCAGGGGATTTTGGACACGCTTCCGTCGCGCGACCAGGAGGCCATCAGCCACGTGTGGTCCATTTTCAGCGCAGCTCCAGTCAACCACAGACAGCTCATGTTGCAGGGAATACTAACACAGTGCTGTTTCCCACAGCTTTCGTTTATATCGTCAGAAGTGTCGAGCTTGATCCGAATCGACTTCTTGAGCATCTTGCCGATAGAGATCTCACTCAAGATCTTGTGTTTTTTGGACTGCAACTCGTTGTGCAACGCCGCGCAGGTCAGCCGCAAGTGGAAGTCGTTGGCGGACGACGACCGTGTGTGGCACCACATGTGTGAGCAGCACATTGACCGCAAGTGCCCCAACTGTGGCTGGGGTCTCCCGTTGATGCACATGAAGCGTGCGAGGGAAATGGCCGAGGACGAGGTGAAACCCATCTTGGCCAAAAACGAGGCCAAGCGCAAAATCGAGCCGGAAATGGCGCCAGAAACAGCTGCTTCGAAACGAAGGAGGCCCTGGAAGTCGGTATACTCAGAAAGATTCAAATTGGAGAAGAACTGGCGCAAGGGTGTGTACACCACGAAAACACTCATGGGGCATAAAGACGCAGTAACGTGTCTACAGTTCAACCGCAAGTACTTGATGACGGGGTCGTACGATACAGATATAAAAATCTGGAGCACAGAGCTGGGTGAGTGTATTAAGACTCTCAGCGGCCACACCAAGGGTGTGCGAACGTTGGTTTTTGACCTGCAGAAGTTGATTACGGGTGGACTCGACTCCACCATCAAGGTGTGGAACTATCATACTGGTCAGTGTATTGCCACGTACCGTGGGCACGAAGATTCCGTGGTGTCGGTGGACTTTTCGAAGAAATCGATCGTTTCAGGCTCCGCAGACCACACCGTCAAGGTGTGGCATGTGGACTTGCGAACGTGCTACACGTTGCGCGGGCACACCGACTGGGTCAACTGCGTCAAGATCCACCCCGCGTCCAACACCGTGTTCAGCGCCAGCGACGACACCACCATCCGCATGTGGGACTTGAGCAACAACCAGTGTCTCCGTGTTTTCGGCGGCATGGACAAGGGCGGCCACATTGGCCAGGTGCAGTGTGTGATTCCGTTCGTGTACAAGGACAAGCTTGTGGACGGCGACGACAACTCGGAAAACGAGGGCGAGGAGACCCAGTGTGAAGACGACGCCAAGGACTTGGACATCCCGAACCTCCCCACGCACCTCATCACCGCATCGCTCGACAACACCATCAAGTTGTGGGACGTCAAGTCGGGCAGGTGCATCCGCACGCAGTTTGGCCACATTGAGGGTGTCTGGCTGATCAACGCGGACACCTTCCGCATAGTGTCGGGCGCGCACGACAACTTGGTCAAGGTCTGGGACTTGCAGAACGGCAAGTGTTTGCATACGTTGGGGACGAACTCGAGTGTCAACTGTGTTGGTTTGGGCGATTCCATGGTTGCTGCCGGTTTGGATAACGGGGCAGTGAAGTTATATTGTTTTGAGTAGGTTTCTTCTTTATTGTATTAGTGAATGTGGGTGAGATTAAGATTAATGGGTGAGTGGGATAAGTGTAGAGTGTGATTACTTTTAGTGTAGATTAATTTTACTGGTGAGATTAAGAGGAGATTAAGTTTGAGAGTAAGGATTTGAGAATAGTGGTTTAAAAGTAGTGAATAAGAGTAGTGATCTAAAAGTAGTAAAAAGAGTAGTGAGATAAAATTTTAAGAGTGTGAAATTAATGGTAGTGTGAGAGTAGTGAGCTTGGAGTAGTGAGATAAAATTTTAAGAGTGTGAGATTGAAAGTAGTGTGAGAGTAGTGAGATTAGAGTAGTGAGATTAAGAGTAGTGGGTTTAACTTTCTAGAGTGCTGAGATTATCTTTAAGAGTAGTAAAATTAAGAGGCGTGAGATCATCTTTAAAAGTAGTGAGATTAAGAGTTATGAGACTAACTTTAAAAGTGAGAATATATTTAAGGTAGCGACTTTAAGAAGCAGTATGATCAACTCTCAAAAGAAGCAATTAGATCTTAGTGTGATGAGATTCGTTCTTTAACGAAAGTAAAGATGAAATATCTTGGAGAATACTTCAAAGGAGTTCACCAACAAACTTGCTCTTTTCTTGAATCCCCACATTTTAGAACATAATGCACCAAAGTTGAGACATCTTTATTTTCGGGTATTCTTCTTAATACAAAATACTAAAAACTCATGAAATACAAACGAAACGCCTAACTTTGTTGACAATACAATTCGCTAACAGTGTTCACATCACAATTCTCCTAACATTGTTCCCATTCTAGAAACCACTAAAGTTCTTGTTAGCGACTTCTAGGACTCTACTAATTCTACCATCACTAATCCTCATGTACAAGGCATTAAGTTGGCCCTTTTGTGAACATTCTGAACTTTCTGTTTGTGTAGTCAGTTTTTGCAGCCATTTTTTGATTGGTCGTGCTGAAAATTTACATGATATTGCGTTTCCTGTGGTGTGTTCTGTATCACTGTAAGAATGCTACACGAAAATGAGATGCATATGGTTGTTTCGTAAGTGTTTCCTCGTAAGTGTTCCACTCTAAGGATCTCTTCCGCCTTTCAGTGAATATTCCTCCTTTTGAACACATTGGCAATGGTTCTGGATACGGCAGTGTAGGCATCACATCCGCATGGCTCCGTAGTTCAACACTTCTTTGAATCACACCACATTCAAATATGACTTTGTCAGACATAAGGATAACTTTCCAAGAACAGAACAACAGAGTACCAGCGACGAGACTATAAAAAGGGCCAAATCTCCATTAGTTGAAAACCAATCATAAAGTATAAGTGAGATGACCAAGAGGTTACTACTATCCAAAAATCTCATGACTAGTGTCCAAAATTCTCATGATTAACATCCAACCATCTCATGATTATCATCAAAATACCACAACCATACGGACCAAAACCTTCATTACAAATCCCCTCACTGATATTCAATTAATCTACAATCACATATATACAACCCTCTATAAGCTACGCACCCAAAAACGAAGAAACGGAAAACGGCTTCTTGATATGGTCGTCAATATGGCCGGTTTCCTCCTTCTTCTCATCCGTCGAGAAGAAACAATAATTCTCCAAAAGCTCCTTGTACGACTTCGAGTTCATAAAGCTTCCGCCCAAGAACTGTTCTCTCTCAAGCATCTTCTTCGACTTGGACTTCTTGTTGCTCTTCTCATCCGATTCTGTCTTGTCAGTGAAGATCAAGCTGTCATCCATAGTAAAGTTATTGCTCAAGGTCGACGCTGCCAGCGTGGGTGGGGTCAACTCGGGCTCAATCTTCTGGGTTTCAAGCTGCGAGTCAGAAACACGACGCTTCAAGTAGGACGAAGAGTACTTTGGTTTCTGTGTGTGTGCTCTGATCTGCTTGCTGCCTTGGCGCGCCTGTCTCTTTGTCGTTTTGGTCAACTCAATCAAGTAGTTTCTGAACGAGTTGTTGTCCCAGTACTCCGTGGTGCCGGCCTTGAACTTGACGCAGAGGTGGTACAGGCGCTTGTGCACCGACTCGAGCTCCTCCTCGTCCTCGCTCTCGTCGCTCGTCGCAAACAACCTCTCCAACGGGATCTGGAACAGGAAACGGTCGTAGTTGTGCTCCTTCAAGATGCCCGGCCGCTCGGGCACATACAAGGTGGGAATCTCGACAATCGTCAGCCACAGCCCGTCAGGTGAGTACCTAACACAAACATGCTTTTCAAACTCCAAGTTCTCCACCGCAACATGGCCCACCACAAACCGCTTGTCCATGCTGATGAATATCCGCTCCAAAAAAACGGGCACCTTCTCCTTGATTTTGGTGGGATACGAAAGCACGGGAAAATTGACAGTTTGGAGCTTCCAGTCGACAGATTGATAGGGGTACATGGTGATCTTCTTCAGCTGCCCGTATGTTTCCTCTTCCGACTCCTCTTCCTCCTCCGAATCGTCCTCCCACTGGAATTGGGCTTCCAAGGTGGGCGAGTTCAGGGCCAGGATCGCAGTCGGCTTGTCTCTCTTCTTGAAGTAAACCACGTCGTTGGAACACCCGAAATGCACCTGTTTGTATGTTGGTGTCGACGGCAACGATTGCGAGTGCTCCTTGAGCAGCGGCTTCAACACCTCGCCGGATTTCTTGCGCACGAGCTTATACCCAAAGGAGTCGGGTGAGAGGGGTGAAATTGGAGACCTGGGTTCCTCGTCCTCCACCTTTTCCACTCTCAGCGGAGCGAGAGTGGGCAGCGCAACAGGCAGCAGTCCAGGCAGCAGTCCAGGCAGCACACTGGGCAGTACGTTTCCGCGTCTACTTCCGTCCCTGGACAGAATACGCAACTTTCCAATCGTGGCGTTCCACAAACTGTTCTCCTTTGTTTTGTCCAGCGCCTTCTCTAGCATTTCGTTGGATCTGCTTGGTTTGTGAATAAACCGGAGCGAGAGAGGCACACCACTGGTGACTTCGACGGGGTCGGGCAAAGCACCGCCTGCGGTGGCTTCTGGACTCTCGCTGATTTGTTCGTACGTCAAGCTTTGTCTTCTTTGGGGTTCATTTTTCAACTTTTGTTCATTCTTGAACTTTTGTTTTCTTTGGGCTTCATATTTCAAGTTTTTGGGTTGGGATTGAAGCTTGTTGTCTGGGTTTTCGTTGATTTGATCATCTGTCACGATTTGTGCATGTGTCAAGTTTTGGTCATATTTCAAATTTTGTTCACCTTCATATTTCAAGTTTTCTTTTCTTTCTTCATACCTCAAATTTTGACTTTCGGGTTGAAATTTGTTGGTTTGCTTTTTTCGGGGTTGATAATTTTGAGTTTGGTCACCTTCAATTGTTTGGTGACCATCCGATGTTTGATGACTTATCTGTGTGTTGTTATTAGTGGTGTTATCAGACACATTATATCTCCCATTTTCAACATCCTCACTTTTATTAACTTTTTCAGTGGCACGACTTTTTGCAGTCTCCACAGCGGGTACAACACCACCTCTCACCAATTGATGGGTTCCATTGGCTTCCCTGTAAGAAGCGCGTGAATTTTCAACTTGGGCCGGAAGATTACTAATGTAATTCTCGAAACTGCCAGCTTCCTCCTCCAAACCCCAAGCTCCACCACCATCTTTCACACCAGACCTATCTAGCAATCCACGCAACATCTCCACCGAATACCCATTTCCTGCGCCTTCAGCACGCGCAGTCGCACCCTCTCGGTCGTTGGACTCCACACGCGAAGTCGCAGTAGTAGCAGCACCAGGCTCACTCACTTTGGCGCTCATCTCGTTTGGTCTCTTCCTAAATGTAATGGCTATTTTTTTTATTTAGGACCCCTTAAATTTATATTGGTATAGGTCGGTTTGCTCAGCCAAGCACAGATTAGTCAACTTTTCGTAGCCAATTAGGACTTTCCGCGGCCGATTCAGTAAGAGAAACGTAACTTATGACTAAAGAACGGGTTTTATATGATCGTGGGCTGTTGTTGCTCTCCGATCAGTCCGAGAAGTGAAAAGAAAATTGAGAGATTTACTTTAAATACGAGCGTCGCACAAAGCCCGCGACTGAGATAACACTTTTGCCAGAGGATCAGGCTGGGGCCTGGTCCACGCCTGTGAAACCCTTGCTTCTCCTCCGCACCCTTGCGATTAACGCTCGACGCAGTCCGTATCAGCAGGCTGCGTAGCAATCACAACAGTCACTCAAGAAAAACCCAAAATAGTATAATTAAAGTTTGAGTCGCGTAAAGTATAGGGAAGTGGAGAGAGCCATGGCCGGGAATAACACTGGGTCCGAATGTATTGTCTTCCGATCTATTGTGTCAGAAGGGCGATTGCGAACACTGTAGAAGCCAACAATTTGGTGGTGCTTATGCTTTTGGGGCAGACGTTTATGTGGAGTCACGAAGATGGACGTTCGGCCTGGGGTAAAATTTCACTTGTGGGGGCTGTTTCGTCTAGTGTGCTGAGGGGAGTGCAGCGACGGTGGGCGACCAGTGGAGGTATTGTGAAACACACGAAGGGCCGTGGGGTTTCAGGACTGGAGCGTCTGTAGGCTATGCAGTGCTAGCTAGCAAAGGTTCGGTGGCACAAACGGGTCGATAACGCCATTTTGGAGTGCGATGAATTGGGAGCGCAAGCAGGGGCATGGCTCAGTGAAACTGCATTTGGCAAAATGGGTCGAACTGGAGGTGAATCGCCGCGCTGTGATAGTAGACTAAAAAGGCGTGAGGTGGGTGGTGAGTTTTGTGGAGAGATAAGGGGGATACCTTGAAACCATGTGGAGATTATGGGTGAGATGGTAGGGATATTGTTGAGGGTGAATTGACCAAGTATGGACATTGTTGAGTTGAAAGAGAGACATTGTTGAGGTTTCATTGAGATGCTGCACCTTGTCTGTTTTATTTTTAGGTGGCATCAATAGAGTGTTTTTGTTGCTTGGTGAAAAACCTTGTTGAAATTTAAATCTTCGGTTCGAGAGACCAACAGGCATAATTAATGGGTGCAAATTGCAACCTGAAGTGAATGAAATTATGACAATTAAGTATGTATTTGCGCGTCTTATCGCTTAATCCCCACAAGATCATAATTAGTGGATTAAAGCATTATACATTCCAAGTACATTAATATCATAAATTCCTCGACTAATAATAGTGATAAATTGCTTGACTAATAATAGTGGTAGTATAATCTACGAATTGCCTCATTTCTTGGTGGATCCTACGAAGGGTACTTTTGGTTTGATCTAGAATCAGCGGGAAAATAATACTTTGTGTTAAGACTTCTAGCTATGTTGAGTTTAGTGGGCTGACTTGATGTTTGAGAGACATGTGTTAGTTTGCAGAACTGATTGCATTCCATTTGGGTGTGAAATTTTGGTTGCGAAATTAGCAAAGTACACTGAATAATACTCCTCAGGTGAGATGATATACCACGTTTGACATAATTGCTGTAGCAGGATCTAAAAGATAAGAATCAACGTGGGATATCGGAAGCAATAATAGAATGGTTAATATTGTGCTACAAATGCGGAAAGAATCGGTAACTGGTGATCCCATAACGTGGAATCACAATCACGAAGGGCATGAGCATAGGTTCTTAACTCCTTGATAAGGATCACTTATTCACTAATATGATCTGAATTTTAGGAAATTCCACTGTACAGATTAATGCCCTCGAATTTGTAAACCTTCATGGAAATTAAACCTGTTTAACTCATCATTAATAAATAAAAACTTCAATAACTCATTTAACTCATCGATAACTCATCACTTACAAAACTCATCTAAAACTCATCTTACAAAAACACTTCACTTATGAAAACTCTTCACTTATAAAAACTCATCATATAAAAGCTCATTATATAAAAACCCATCATATAAAAGCTCATTATATAAAAACTCATCAAATAAAAACTCATCATATAAAAACTCATCACTTACAAAAACTCATCACTCACAAAACTCACCGTTTCTAAAACTCATCTAAAACTCATTGAAAACCTCACTACGCTCTTTCACAAAAATCATTCACACAATCTAAACTCTCATTACTCTATAACTCAAAATCATCTATACCTCACCAAAAATCCGAATCTTGAACAACTTATTATAAAAAGTTCCAAACGAATAACACACCGCTCCTCCCCCAACAACAACAAACTCACTCTCATTCACTTGAACAAGCCTCGACCCCACAAACATCATTCCACGGTGAACATCAGGTGTAACCTCGCATTTTTTCACTGTTCCCCGTACCGTATCTAACGTAACTATATTGTAATCCCTGGTAAGTTGCAGTGGACTAACCCCTCCAACTATCATGAGCTTATCCTTCCCGATGAAAGCGCATTCTGGCCCAATTCTCTCAAGCACCTTTTGTTCGAAAGTGGCTTGTTCGACTTCCACTTGGTTTCCATTAATCGTAAACCTGAAAACTGCGCCGTTCACCGTTGGCGCGGTCTCATCGATCATTCCGCCGACTATAAATCCGCTTCTGCCATCGTACGAGAGACCACAACTGTGAAGATTGGGAATCTCGCCAGCCACTTCTAGTTCTCTGGCGGAGTTTGTTTCTATGTTGTAGACCGAAAAGGACATTTTTGCACCCACGGTACCTCCACACACCAAAACTTCTG
Source organism: Kodamaea sagamina (assembly GCA_030556545.1). Lineage (NCBI taxonomy): Eukaryota > Fungi > Ascomycota > Pichiomycetes > Serinales > Debaryomycetaceae > Kodamaea > Kodamaea sagamina. The sequence continues at coordinate 52,830 of JAKTUG010000062.1, forward strand.
AGTCGCTTATTGCGCACGCTGAGTGTCTTGAGCGTGGCTCTGCAATCGGAGCAACTTGTGTCCACGCTCCATCAAACACCCACACGTCCCTGCTGAAATGTTGAGGACGGGTTCTGCCCCCGATGAGCACCAACTTGTTTCCTACCCTCGTTAGTGTGTGGCACATACGAGGCGATGGCCCTTCAACCTCAAGCTCGGAAATGTCACCATTGCGCAATTTGTATGTTTTCCCGACCCTCGTCTGCTGTAGTCCTCCGTGCATTATGATGTCATCCCCAAGAATTGCGGCCCCAGGGAACTTAAGCTCAACAGGATTGCTGGTTGCATAGAGCTCGACATTTACGCAAGTTTCGCTTTCCAATTCTTCCGTTCTGTCCGCACTTTGTGGATAGAAAAGTGTATTATCGTTGGTGGCATGTACAATCACGTAATGCTGGCAAAACACAATAAATTCTTCCCACTCATCAAATTCCTCCACCTGTGCAACACCACGCTTCAAGTCTTCACCCGTGAGCCACAACCAGCTCTCAAACAAGTTTCCAATCTCCACCTGCGGGAACCACCGCTTGAAACGGTCGATTTGGTCTTGAGGTTGCGGGTATGTCTCGACACACTGTAACGGGGAACGTAAATGGCTAAAGTGGTACAACATTTTCTGCGCAAATGCGTTGTCCACTCCATCTGGAAGCACTTGCTCAAGTATAATAAAGTGCGAATGAGGTACCTTTGCTGACTCTTCCACAATAGGGTTCGCAAACTCGGGTTTCATGTACGCCAAAGAAACTTCTGCGACAAAAACTGTAGTCGTGTCTTTGTCGAGCAATGTACTTATCTGTTTTTGGTATAACTTCTGGTCCTTCAAGTCGCATCCAATTAACTTGTAGTTGGAAGTAGAAAAAATGAGACCATCTCTAGCTTCTGTTGGTGCACCATCGTACTTCAACACTTCCAAAATCTCTTTGCTCTCCTTAATCATGCGCAATTTGTTCTCAACTAGCTCCGGGTAGTCAAAGTCCAAAAATTTGATGTTTTCCTCCGTACCCAACAACTGGAATGGCAATGGGTCAAACCCGCAACCAAGGTTCACCACCTGTACAGGTCGCGTGCTCAGTTCAGCACACTTGAGAACCAACTGTCTTATCGACTGCATTCGGATCCAGTAGCCTCTGTTGATGGCAGGGCTTCTTCTCTTCCCTTTCTTGACAAAATACTGGAACCACTCTCCAAGCTCAGGCTGCAACTTTGGATTGTACAACATTTCCACTGAACGTTTAGAGACGATCGAGGAATTGTTGGTTCCTTGGACTTGGAGATCATCGTACACTTTTCTTCGTCTGTCTTTCTGGATCTTTTTAAGCTGACGTGCCGCCTGGTTGGCTAGCTGGCTGGCCAGAGGTTCCATTGTATTGTTGAAAAGGCATCTCAAAAAAAATCAATGGTTGCAAAGGTGGTGTGCATATAAGATGACTATATACTTATGAAATCGAGTCTTCTGTAGATACTACTCTGAGGCCTCTCCTTCATATCAATTTTCCATTAACCTTGCTAACGACCTACACCCTCAATCCTCAAACCTAATATTATACACTTCTAAAGGCCTCAACTAATACCTCATCAAACTTATCAGGTGTAACAGTCTGACACTTTGTTATATACTTGTAAACAGCTAAAGTAGCCTTCAAATCCTTGACATTAATATCCAGTTTCATTCTTACATCTCCATCATCATCCTCGTCACCCTCCTCATTTTTCTCCTCTTCTTGCACCTTTTGAGCCAATCCCTCGCCGCACTTAATCCATATCTTACCATTGATACCAATTGCTATCTCAAACTGACACCTAGAGGCCACCTTCTCCAAGACAGTCGAGCTGGGGTTAAATAAAAGCTCACGGGCAAAATTCAACTGCACATCAAAAATGTATCCAGCTTCACTCAAGAGCCCGAACCCTCCTTCCTTTCCTGTGTCTGGATCGATGCACTCCAACTCTGTCTCCACATCAACAAGTGCCAGTAACACGCGTGCGTACACAGCTTGCCCAACCTTCAAGTTGGGTCGGTTCTTCTTGGTGGCATTGGGGAAGGCCATCATTGAAAGTAACACCGGCGGCGAAAAGTTCTGGAGTTGCACCTTGTAGGCTTCTCCCAACACCCCAATCACCACTCCAATAACAAGATCATTTGCCTGTGGTATATAGCGCTTCAGGTTCGAGTCGACGTACACCACCTGGTTGGTGTGCTTCTTATTGACCTTTGTGTGTAAAATGCCGGCAGATGTTGGTACAATGTCCTGTTTAATAGGATTCTTGTAAATACCTGGCCCAATAGTGGTGTTTATGGCTTCGGATTGTAGACCTATTGAGTCTCCGGGTATTATTAAGGTCATCTTGAAAAGTATGCTATTTAGCTGCTTTTTTCATTGAGCTGATTTTGAAGATGAGTGTCGTGATGTCGTTAAAATGTCGTGACTTATAGTCCCTGTTACAATTGCAGCCAAGGATTGGAGCAGTTGGGTTGTGTTTAGAATGGCCCATAGACTCGATTCATTTGTTTCGGTTCTCCTTATTCAATCTAAAATTTTTAAGCGCAGTAAGATGAGAACTTTGTTGGGTAGTAGCAGGACAGAATCATCGAAACGTGGATCATTGGAATGCATAGCAATACAGTCTAGTCCAACATCTCTGAACATCTGGGCACTCCAAGGGATGTACAAGGAGTAAATCCTCCTTTTAAAATCAATTTCTTGTTTATTCAAGTTTTCGGTATGTTTGTTTGATTTGCTAGCAGCCACATTTGCAGCCTAATGCAAAGCCATTATAAAAACGCCAGCTAATGCGAGTTTACCCTTCTTGGCACGTTCCAAGTAGGAAGTTTTCGCTTGTTACGTTACTATAATTATATCAAGGATTAAATAAAATTCGAGCATAAAGTCACAGAAATGGTGGGGAAGTTGTAAAATCGTACCTCTAGAATACCAGAAAGCCCATTCTTAAACAGTTACTGTGGATTAACTACAGAGGTTCTCGATTCAACAAGTAGATAGAATTTGATATAAATATGACGTCTTTTCATTCAATTGTTCTCATCAAATCAAACAACATGAAGTTCTATTCATCTTTACTCTTTACTGCTATTACTGCCGCTACCGTTGCTGCCGACTTTGGATTAATTCTCATTCGCCCTGGCACTCCATACCAGTACCTCTCTGTCGTCACCAGTGACGGTCAATTGAGTGCAACCAGCGGAGAGGGATCTTCCTTCCAATTTAGAAACAATTCTTTGTGGGATAGTCAAGCAAATACTTACTTTAAGGAGGAGGACGGCCTCATTGAAGCTGTTGGCCATCCTGCCGGAGGATTCTATCTCAGTAATGGGTATGTTGGTCTCACCGATGGGCACGCATTGTATGCTTGTCCAGTTGACAGTGCCGTGAGAATCACTACTGAGTGCTCCGATCCAAATGGGTCCCCTGTTGCTTTAAAGGTTGTCAACGAAGACGATGATTCTGACACCAAGACTAAGTTCACCGTGGTTGCAACCCATTCCGGTAGACCCAACCACTATTCTCCAATTAAGAAGAACTATGAGAACGTGAGTGCTTTTACTGTTGGAGGTGGAGCAGGAAGAGACGTCTCCTTTGTTTTGAACCCAGACTCCACCTTGACTGATGATGAGGGCAAATCAATTTACATTAACCCTGCTAATGGCCAACTTGGCGATGGTAGTGGAGACTTTGTTACTTTTGGCTTTGCAATCCAGGGTGGGTACTTGATTCATGGAAACCAAACCTGGAAGGCGTGTCCCGTTGATGATCAGTATTTGTTGTCCGACAATTGCCCATGGGGTACTGATGTTGCTTTACGTGTAGTTGAACAGCACCATTTTTAGGTTATATATTTCAAATACATGCTGGAATTTGCAGCAAAAAATGGACGAGTCAGGAATCGAACCCGAGACCTTACCCATGCTAAGGGTACGCGCTACCAACTACGCCACACGCCCAACTTCTATCCTCAAAATAGTCAAATGATGTACCTATGTTAGCTTGAAATTAGCGAATCGTAGAATAATAATATTCTAAGTGAGCCTGGATGTCAATTCGGTAGTTTAATAGCGTCCCAATGTTAGTTTGTAGTAGAATAGCAGCCAAAAGCGGGAGTGGTTACGATAGTTGGTTGAGTGCGACGAGCGGGTTTGGTTGATTTAGATCGAACGAAGATGTATTTTGAACTAAATACGGATGAGTGGTTGGTAAAACCTTAAAGAGTAAAAATATAAATAATGGGCGAATCTACCTGGTTAAGTATTCCAGCCTGAATTGATAGCGAACAGTAACTGAGTCAATGAATCTACCGATTGGGACTTAGCTGCAGCAGA
>JAKTUG010000063.1:0-52229 GCA_030556545.1 Kodamaea sagamina
GTGATACGTCTCATGCATGAAGAATGTCCGTATGGGGTGGTGCCGGCGCTCAGGATGCGGAGGAGGAACGGGCATTACACGCCCTGGAGCGGCGCCGCGAAAGCACGGCCAGGAGGAGAAGCTCGGAAACGGAGCGTGGGGGGGCCCAAAGTGGCAAGCTGCTGTGAGGTGTAGGAAAGTCCCGGGCATTCTGCTGATCCCAGGGAGCATTCGGCTGAAGACCCTACCTGTATACGAGGTGACACAGTGCACCCTGCGTGCCGCTTATACGGTGAAAGGAAGGTGAAATTAAGCTTGAACGACACTTGTGGCCCGTTTAAGCAGAGGGATCGCCTGTCACCTCCGAAGGCCCCATCACGAGCGCACGTCTGGCGGTGGTAGCCCTATGGTGGTTGAGCAGAATAGCCCTGAGTGCACCCCCCTGTCACAACCAAAAGCCAAAAGCGCGCCAAGCGGTTGTGGAGAAGGGTTCCATGCAGGGCGGCCGGAGGTATCTCGAAGAGTGCGTAATGCCGAGAAGTCCGACGCGATGGCCGAGCGTAATTGGGAAGTGGGTGTGTAATTCTGCGGCGGCGGGGGAGAGGGTGCGCGATATTAGAGTCTGAGGAAAGGCCGGAGCCGCGCGCGTTTGCGAGGAGCTGCTTTTGTCAGCCGTGTGCGACCCCGTTCGCGCGGGAAGCCTGTTTGAAGCGCCGGAGAAGTCGCTTTTAAGGTCGGGCTTAAAGGCCTGATTTGAGCTTTGGGAAAATAGCCTTTGCTTTAAGCTTTTTGTAGGGACTAAGTTGTGAGGAAGGGCACCGATGGTGGTTGTGAGTAGCCAGGCAATATTGAAGTTCGAGAAAGATGGGACAAAGGGAGGATGCAAATTGTCACTCCTGTATAGACTGTTGACATTGATGAATGAAGTTTACGATGTAGGAGTGATTTGGGTTTTGGATGGGGAAAATGTTGGGGTGAACTGGATGAGAATGATTTAGGAATGGGTGATTGAATGAGATTTGAATAGAGAATTGAATGGTGGGGGGGGGTGTGTTTAGTGTGATGGTAGTGGTGTATGATTATCTTTGAAAGTACTATGATATTGGGGTAAGATATTGGAGTAAGATTTTGGAGTAAGATTTTGGTGTATGATATTGGTGTATTGGTTTGAATGAAGTATGATTGAAGCTTGATTGCAGTAATGTATGATAATATCACTAATACATGCTGACAAGTATTCTAAATAAAACTATTATACCCAAGAATAGGAATACAAGATTCAAGAGTTATGAGGCTATATCAAAGTAACCTCAGATCAGCAACCAATGAGTTCTAGATTCAGCATATACTAAATCAAAGTCACCACAGATCCATTCTTCAATCATAAACCAATACAGCAGTATACGTTTCCTCGTTATCTTTTCACGAGGCTACGCCGCACCAAGGCACAGGTTTTCTTTTTACTGTCAAACCAAAGGGATACTTCCAACTCAAAAAGATCTGTTCCATAAGCATTTGGGGCGGTGATTTGTGTAAAGAGTTTGTGTGGTTAAGATAACATAAGGTTTGTCATTTTGAGCAACAACCTCGGAGCACAGCGCTTTTAATCTCAAACAGATACAAAGGTCCGGGGTGACGGACATCCATGTTCTTCTAGAACTCAATTGGAAGTACTAGTTGCAAGCGTAGGTTGCACCAGATACGACGTAGGTTGCAACTTAATGGTTCATGGAGTGGGTTCTGTTGGTGTTCATAATAGTTTTAGATTTGATTTTGATAATTCTATGGTTATTAGTTTTTTGATCCTTTGGTGTTTTATGGGTTGCTTAGTTTATTGGTTTTAGTTTATTGGTTTTAGTTTATTGGTTTTAGTTTATTGGTTTTAGTTTATTGGTTTTAGTTTATTGGTTTTAGTTTATTGGTTTTAGTTTATTGGATTTAGTTTATTGGATTTAGTTTATTGGATTTAGTTTATTGGATTTAGTTTATTGGTTTTAGTTTATTGGTTTTAGTTTATTGGATTTAGTTTATTGGATTTAGTTTATTGGATTTAGTTTGTTGGTTTTAGTTTATTGGATATTTAGTTTTATGGGTACATAGTTTTTTTGGTCAGTTTATTGGTAAGTTTATTGGTAGTTCAATAAAGTTATTGGTAGTTTATTGGTATTTAATTTATTGAATAATATATTGAATACTTATTGGCTTTTAAGTATCCAATTTATTGATTAGTTTATTGGTTATTTAGTTCATTGTTGGTGCTTTAATGGATATTTAGTTCATTGTTGGTGCTTTAATGGATATTCAGCATATTGATACTAGCATATCAGTTATTCAGTGCTTCCTCGCTGATCAGCCCAATTTCAATGTTAGCTTATACAACACCGGAAACTCCCAGATCGAGAACCGCTTTTCTTTTAGACAAAATATTATTAAGCTTTGATAATTCTTTTAGGCCAGGCAAAAAAAAATAACCACCTGCAACAGCGGCAAAATATTTCTAGCCTTTATTTTCAACTAATGACAGTGATACAAATCTTTACAAGCCTTCAAGTCTCAACAATATTTTTGTGCATCTGTCTCTCATAGCAGATGGTCTGCAGTACCAGCGAGTGGATGTTCCAGATGATATATATATGGTGATTTCCCCAGAAGTGTAGGGCAAAAAAAATCGCCCACATGTTTCAAGCCAGATCCTTCCGCAACACACCGTTACCGTCGTTCAACGAGTTGGTGACGTCGATCCCGTTGCCACACGAGTTCACCAGGGGGATGGGGGGTGCGGGCGGCGCGCCGGAGTTTGCGAAGAGCAGCGCGACGAGCTCGCCCGGCGCGTGGGCCCCCGGCGAGCGCGACGCCGCGGCCACGCCGCCGCTCGCGACGCCGCCGTACTTGCGCACCCCCACAAGCTCCACGCTGAGTATCCCAGGGAACAATTACCAGTATCATGCGAGTGGTAGTCTCAGCAACAGTAGCACTATTAGCAACATCAACATCAACTCCACCGCCACCACACCATACTACTTGCACCCAGTGCAACCCCAAACCCACGGCACACACATTAGCGAGAGCGTGGCGAGCCCGCCGTACGCGAGCCGCCTGGCGTCCACTAGCTCCGCGAGCCTGTGTGCGTCGCCGCTGCTGCTGCTGCTGCTGGCGCCGCCCGAGGAGCTCAAGCGCAAGCATGTGTGCAAGGTGTGCACGCGGCTGTTCACCACGTCGGGCCACTTAGCGCGCCACAACAGGATACACACGGGGGAGCGCAAGCATGTGTGTCCGTGGCCCACCTGCGACGCGCGTTTCGCCAGGCAGGACAACTGCATGCAGCACTATAAAACACACACCAATGGGAAGAATAAGAGGAGCAAGTTGAGTTTCAAGAGCCCGCGGTTTTCTTGATTTTATTATAGATTTTATTTCTTGTGTGTTTTGGTATTGGGTTTGGTTATAAAATGATGAATGAGGATTGAATTGAATGTAGAGATTGTATGAGGGATTAGAGGTATAAGAATATTAGGGTGATTTTAGATTGGGGTGATTATTAGAGAGGTATAAGATTATTAGATATAAGATTATTAAAGGTATAAGATTATTAGATATAAGATTATTAAAGGTATAAGTTAGAGAGATTATTATAAGCGTTAGGAATATAAGAATAGGTATGAAGATATTCAAATAAGGGGTGTTTACTAGAATAGTATTAAGGTTATTAGAAGATCAAGAATATTAGAATAAGTTTTAAGATATTGGAATACGTAAGACTAGTAGAATAAGTAGATGATTTTTAGAATAAGTTTTAAGATATTAGAATACGTAAGACTACTAGTACAAGTACAAGATTTTTAGAATAAGTAAGATTACTTGAATAAGTGATTGGTAGAACAAAAGGTTTTAGAATAAGAAATATTAAGATGAAAGAACTAGGGTATATTTTAGTAGACTATCGATTATAAGAGCAAGTGGTGTTGGTTAGCATAAGTATGAAGATTTTGAGAACAAGAAGTTTTAAAAAGAATATGATATAAGAACAAGATACTAACTGAGAAAGTATAAGAATAAGAGATATCAAGATTATAGGTACAGGTTTGGTTATTAGAATATAAGATTTAGAATACGTTTCAAGATTATAAGAAAAGATATTAAAAGAATACGAGTATGAGAACAAGATGTTAAGAGAATTGGAAGAACAAAATACTAGAATAAAAGAATATAAGAATATATATCAGATCCTACGATATTAAAAGAATACGAGTATAAGAACAAGATGTTAAGAGAATTGGAAGAACAAGATACTAGAATAAAAGAATATAAGAATATATATCAGATCCTACGATATTAAAAGAAAACGATCATAAAAACAAAATACTAGAAGGGAATATAAGAATAATACCAGATCCTAAGAACAACATAATGTGGATTAAGAAGAAAAACAAAAAGAGTAAGAATAAGAGATCCAAGATTAAAAACCAGAAGAAATAGAATACTTGACAGAATAAAAACCGAACAAAGAATAAATCTCAAGTCTTTAAAAAAATGAACTATTCGTTTTTTCCAAAATAACCAATAAAGGTTAACAAAATCCTAACCAATTCCTTCAAACATTGAGAATGTAAAAGAATGTCAATGTGGACATCACAAGCCTACTCTGTATTTGTACCATCACCGATGAAGCCATGCCATTGGTCACCGAGTCCCTATTTCTCTATTTGTTGCTGTTTCTAGCGCCTATGCTGCGTTTCTAAAGCTCAGGAACCTTAATTGCGGTGCGAATGCGGTGCGATTGCGGCACGGATTCCTCTTGGGGCGACAAAGTCGGCCTGGTGACCCGGTGGGCAAAGCCTTGAGGTGGTGACCCGGTGGGCAAAGCCATGAGGTGACCCGGTAGGCAAAGCCATAAGGTGGTGCTTCGCGTAGGCATCGGTGGACTCACCAGATCGGTCAAAAAACGGCGAGTGCACAACAGCACAGCCGCCACAAACCTTGACAAACACAAACCAGAGTTTATGGATACAGCAAAACTGACAGCTTTATACCCAAACATGTACTCAAAACTTAGACTCAAAACTATACAAACTATACAAAAGTATACAAATGTATACAAATGTATTCCAAGTTCATACTCAAAACTATACCAAACCCATACTCAAATACCAAACCCATACTCAAAACTTTACCCAAAACTATACCCAAAACTATACCCAAAACTACCAACACAAACTACAAAACCAAACCTTATAGCTCCACACACAAACCTCCCAAGCGATTCAGGGTGTTTCAATACTCCAGCCATAACCTCGGTTGTAAACATAAAGGATCTATGTTTAGCGGTAAAACCCTTGGATATATGTACTTGGGGAACTTGCATACAGTATATGTAGGTTTACGCCGTTGGTGACCAGTGTTTCTTCGAGCTTGCTGTTGCACAAGAGGGTTTTGCGCCGCCGGCGACACCGCTCATCACGTATTTTGTTTGGCCGGCGAACAATGCTAAAGACGTTGCGCGAGGGCCAGCAAAGGGTGGGCCCTGTTTTGGTGCCGTACGGGAAAAGCGAGAACAATGCAAACGATCGAGCGGTCTAAAATGGTTTAAAGTTTGCTTTGTAAATCATGATCGTTTCTGGCTGCAATTCTCGTTCAATAATCTTATTCTCGTTAATTTTCCACCCTGTTGTTCTGAATCTCTATTTTAAGCCTGCCTGTACCCAAATCATGCACCCAGTCTTGATAGGACTCTGCATTCCCGTCTCGCCTTCTAAGTACCCTGACTATCTGCACTGCTGGCCCTCGCCAAATCATATGTCATGTGGGGAATCCACTTTCTCTTTCAACATTTGCGTTACGAGCATTTCAGTCAACGGTTCCGCGTTCTATTTTTTCTCCAATTAACCCGAATTCACAAACCTGGATCGGCCTGGACTAACAAAATCGTTTCGTCTACCCTGGTGTTCGGCTCACTCTATGTCGCGATCCCTGGCCGCGTCCATATTTGTGTCAAATGCCTTGAGATGGACTTTCACATTGTTGCAAATTTGAGCCATTTCTTTTGTTTGCAGATCCTTAGACTATCGGGTAGCCTAGTCGACACAAGCATGGACAGGGGTTAGCAGACGGTGCTAAATCTGGTTTAGTGCCGGGGAGATGCAAGGTCGGATGGATACGAGGTACGTGGTTGGGATGGGTTTTGATCTTCCAGTTGTTCTGCTATTCTTGTTATTCTGCTTTTGTTATTCTTGTATTCTGTTTTTGTTCTCCTTGTATTCTGTTTTTGTTCTTCTCTCTTGTTCTTCCTAATCCTATCTTGTTATTCTCTACTTCTTTATTGAACATTCCCAACGGTATCACTAGAGAATGGCGTAGTTTCCCTGCTTAAACTTCTCTACTGTCAACTCCAGCATTCCAACATTGTTATGTCCGCTTTTGAAACTATTGTTGATCCTTCACAAGAACGATCTAGCGAGGTTTGTGCTCCACCGCGAGATTGTTTCCGTATATGCTCAGTCTAATGTTGCACAAGGCAATGGTGCGATGAAACATCGGCACTTCCGAGCCCTTGTGGCTCTGTGTGCATGCCCGCGCATGAGTCCCTTGCTCCAATTAGTGTCGCTTTTGCCTGTGACTCCTGACGCATTGTTTCTGCTGTGGCGATTCTCTTCTACACAGCGTTTATGGTAAATCCTCACTATTTGTGACTTCTCGTCAAATGTTGGGCAATTGTATTATTCGGTACTGGTTTATTTTGATTGTTAGCTTAGGCGTTTTATGAACGTTTATGTATTGGCTGGTTCGTAAATTGGCAATGGATTTTGGCATTCCCAGTGCTGACCATGCTCAGCATTCCTTCGATCGTTTCACCGTAGAAGATCATTTTATACGAAGCGCAAATCTTCAAATCGTCAGTTATTTATTACGGCTCACAAATCAGTCGTATACACTCGCAAAATAATTTGTGCCATTCAACTCCTTGCCCAAATTGTAATTTATACCGTTGAGAAGAACCTTTCTCAAAGTGCACGAGTAGTCGTTTTCGTCCCCTCCATCTCTGAAATCGTGCCCGATGTCAATTTCCTCTGCATTGCCCCGGTACAAGTTGACCATCGACGTCACCACCTCGGTGTTTAAAAAGTGCGCTACACATCTCGCTAGTCCCAATTCTATGGGCCGATTGTAGCGGCACGCTACCGGCTCGGAAACGCTCTCGAAGAAAACCTCCTCAACTTTGTCTTGCTCTGCCTCGTCAAATTCAGCCTGGTCGGCAACGTGAACGTCAAAGCATCGGAATGGAATGTCCATCGGCAAATCGTGCATATTCCATACGGTGTTGACCAACGGAAGCGGCCAGAGACCGCTTACTAACAAATCTTCGTTGGGTTCCCTTGCGCTGAGGTAGTACGCAATCGTGGTGAACATTGTGGAGCAGTTTAGGTCTCTCCACTCGCCGTCCCTGCTGTTTTCCTTGCGCTTGTAGTGTTTGTGGAACATGAGAAACTGGTCAATGTGTTCCAAGTACGTTCTGCAGTGCATGCATTTGCACCCATTCCAGAGCATAACGTTCATCCGTTGCTCGTAGTGCGCCAAGCTGTGAAATATGTTGGGCAACGTAAGCTTCACCGGTTTCGTGACCCTCGAAAGTATCAGTGGTAGGATCTTGTTGTAGAGTCTTAGTCTGCGGAGGTAGTTGCCTTCTACGCCGTCGATAAAATGGCCGTGCACTAACAAAAAGTGCCGGATCGAAAGACTTTTCAAGAGGTTGTGCTGCGTTATCTCCTGGATAAACCCAAATATTTGCAAGTCAAACTGTTCCATCTCGCTGTGCGTTTGTTTTGCAGAATTCTGCACTATCGAGAGTCTATGGATGTATTCGGTGGGGATCGAGTCCAACCACCCTGCCAGTTGCAAGTTCAATTGAACTTCTAAGTTGCGTAGCCTCGACCAGTCGAGTTTCGATATCAACTCTTCATTGTACTTGCCATCTTCATGTAAAACCAATCTAAACGATTCAACAGTTATTTTTGGTAGTTGAACGGCCAAGTGCCAGAAATCGTGCGATTTTTGCGGCAAAATGAGCGTTTGAACTTTCAGAAAGTCAAACGGAGGGAACTTAAAAGGTCTGGCGATTCTAAGGTCTATTATCGTGCCTTTTAAGTCCTCGGCACAATCTACTATGACACTCTTGACATTGAGCAGCTTACGTAAGCTCTCGTCTCCAACACACAACCTTGCACCCTGTGTCAACTCCACTAACGGAAGCAAGTCGCTTGCACTCAACTGCGCAGTACTCAAAACAGTAATCTCTTGTATATATTTGGTTAATTCTGGATTGACTTTCAAGGATTGTACGAGAAGTTTCAACTTAGCCTTGATCATTTGATTTTGGGTCTCGTCCAGGTATACGATGCTGTTGTCGCCAAAAACGTGCTGGAGGCCCAGGATGGCTGTCCATCCACAATCGGTAAAGTCGCCTCCGGAATTGGTTCTGTGACCTGGAGCATATAGGCTATTTTCACTGTACTCCAGCTCCCAACGATTGGCACGCAATAACGGATCAAACAGTACCAATATTCTCTTGTACAACTGTTTTGAACATGGTTTGTAAAAGTGGTAGTTTGTAAGAGCTAAGTTGGCCAAACTTTGTTGAGGAAGGAACTGTAGAAGACATTCTTCTAACAACTTCTGGGGAAGATCCAAGAGTGACATGTAGTTTTTAACAGCCATTTCAAAAAAAAGGCAACTACGACATTGGAAATCTTTTGGGTGAAATGTCGTTGAGAGGACCCTACTTTTAATGTGTTGATAGGTATAACCTAAGGATTAAGTGACGAGTTGAACTGTAAAAGCGATGGGTTCAAACGTAAAAGTGAAGAGTTCAAACGTAAAACAGGATATCAAAGGATACCCATAAACTCGAAGATCTCAAAATTCGATCAGAGAAAAATTGAAGATTCTAGGAATTGTACAGCTTCTTGGAAAATTCTAGGAAACGAACAGATCAAGGACAAGTTTTGTGGACCCAACCAACTTCTTGCCGTCTTTCCACAACCGAGAGCTTGGGGCTTAGAAGAACAATAGCCACATCCATTATGCCTAGAATTCAAAAGTATCCCTGGTGCATCCCAGCTCAACACTTTCATTCTCGATGCTAAGCTTCTAAAGCACTATAATATACACAAATCACCAATTTCACAAAGGAAGTAGAACCTGGTGATATGGCTCCTAAGGTTCTGAAATGGAGCAAGGCAATGCTCAACTTGAATGCTCTGACAAGGATGCATGTCAAAGAAACACCTTAACGGCTAAAGATGCCAAAAGTTAGAGAGTTTAAAAAGCTTGAAGATCTCAAGTAGAGATTTTATTGTTGAAGTATACGGGTCCGTCCGTGCTTTACGACAACTTTGAGTCATGTTGGCGAAATTTTGGTCAAAAGACTTGTGAAGAGAGCCACCATGGGGGTTGTGGTGAGGGTACTCGGAACTCCAGTCAGAACCAAAATTTGACAAGCTAAGTTGCACAAACAAGCTGCAGATCTTCGAGTATGGGGAATAATATGATAAGGTGTCACAAGGAACTAGCCAGATTTGAGAAGAATGGCATAGACCAAGGAGAAAATATTGCGGAATATCCTGGACTAATACGAACAAAGCACTAAAGCAATCACGCAATGAAAGAGCAGAGCGCACTGAACAACGGGTCATGGAATGCATTGACATCTCCGCAGTCATGTTTCTTTGCAATAGACAAGCTTCTGGGCATGCGGAGAAGAAGGTTATTGCACCGAAACTCCAAACTATAAACTTTGTATGGACTGAGTGCTAACCTTCAAGTTGCAGGGTCAGCCGTCTTTGAAAACGTTTATGTGCCATGGCAGTTATTTTGCCTGGAAAGAGAAAAGGAGTGGCCTTTTGAGCCTTGCCGGTTCCGCTCGGGACATGCCGAGTTTCGTAACCTTCCTCACGAACTTCCTAGCATGAAATGATATTTCTTGCGTGTCGTTCCAACGCAAATCCAAGCACGGTCCCCGACGTGCACTAGGTTATAAGAATGCTGCGTTGCTTCTTTGCTGTCAGTCCCTCTTTTAGCCCTGGATGCATGGAAGTAAGCAAAGATTATTTTGTGCACTTGTCTTGTTCAGCGGCAGGAATTTCGGTGTTAGACGTAAACTCATAACACCTAATTTGAGTAAGCTTTGTAATGGGGGTAGGGACGAGTTAGTGCCCTGGAAATCCTTTGTTTGGTAGACACTTGGGGTCCAGGAGTCTGAAACGGGAGCAATTGTATGAACGGAGAGCGTCACTCAAAATTGTCCTTGACAACTGCTTTAGAGTTTGCTACTAACAGATCCTCGCAATTTACTAAGCATTACGTTAGTAACCTTACGACAGATAATCCTCTGGTTTATGGTATGATATTTCTGTACTTGCGCTTGTGTGAAGGGTCTTTCAAAATTTGGCCTGAGGCGGAGGAATGAGCCGGTGTTTGTGTAAAGAGGCCTAGCGAAAGGATACTAGGGAGATTCTCGCTATTGCGGAGCGGGAAATTGCAGAGGAAAGAGATGTACTGGATCTAGGGGATTCAGGTTGTAGAGGCGAAAAGGAGAATGCCAGAAAATCACCCAGAAGAGATCGGAATGGAACACTCGGATCGAATTATGCACCAGAGTTAAAGAGCATAGGAGAGTGTCAGGCTTGGTTCTGCGTTTATTGAGTGAGGAGAATGTGTTTCAATGGTACTTTAGTTTGCAGTGTTTGAAGGGCTTGAGGTGAATGAGGTAATTTTTGGTTGGTGGTTGAGGTGATTAAACTTGAGGTGATTGTTTAGCTTTAGGTGATAGTTAAGCCTGTTAAAGATTGTTAAGATTGAAGTGATCATCCAGCTTGACTGTTTGAAGGTTGAGGTGGTGTTGAGGTGGTGTTGAGGTGGTGTTGAGGTACATCGAAAACTTGTCAAATTAGGTAAGTGGTACGTTTTCTTATTCTGTTGATATGGCAGAGATAGTTGACATGGAGAGTTTGGAGAGGGAATTGACACATGAGATTTTAGAAAATGTCATTTTGAATATTTTCAACAACGTTGGACATGGGGTTTGATAGAATTGGTGTGTGATGGTTGGTCTATTATGACTGGACTACGATGCTGGTGCATGATGATTGGTGCAAAATGGCTAGTCTGTGAAGACTGGACTATGGATGGTCTATTATGACAAAATCAAAGCTCACATAACAGAATTCCAGATAAGCTAAGAAGCTATCCTTGTATTGAAATAGACTTGAAAATGTGAATAGTATTCACAAATAGAGAATGGCCCAGGACCACGCGAGATCAAGGGTTCAGTCGAATCCAAGATTGACGCAATTTAGCCGTGACTATTCTTTAGGCTAGAAGTAACCACGATCAAATGTTAGACGTAAAAATAAAGGTTCACAACGAAGAGCTGGAGAGAGCAAAATAACCGTTCGGTGAGACACAAGTTGCAAGAAGAACCTGGTCCAAAATTAGAATTACGATCTATGTGGTGTTGATCGTATGATTCAGGATCCAACTCAAAAAGAAAAGTCTTCCACTACAAAGAAAAGAGTAAGATGAGGGCTGTTGAGATAGTTTGTGTGGGATTTTGAGAGGAATTTCATGTATCTGGTATGGACATTCTTGGAATAACATGTATCTGAGTGGGAGATTCTTGAGTGGAATTACATGTATCTTGTATGGGAGTACCTCTAGTGGAATATCATGTACTTTGCATGAATATCTGGTTTGGATATCTTGTATAATGTCTTGTATGAATATCTTGTATGGAATATCTTGAGTGAATATCCTGTATGGATATCTAGAGTGGAATATCTAGAATGGAACTTTTTGCAAGAATATCTTATGTGGTGCTTCAAAGAAAATCTTGCATGAGAAAATCTTAAATGAGAATATCTTGTGTGAGAATACCTTGTATGAGAATATCTTATATGGGAATACCTTATATGAGAATATCATATAAAGTAATAACTTACATGGATCTTCAAGAAAATCCTACAACAGATATCACATGAAACTCAAACATCTTTACACAATCCAATTAAAGAATAACCAAGATCAACCCATCTCGTGAATTGAGAATGGAAGAACACTCGAAAATGAAGGTCAAAAATGAAATCCTTCAAAAGCTCGGTAATAAAAAAACATAATCGTCAATCGAATTATTTCCGATGAAAAAATGTCTCTATTCTCTGGGCAAGTCTCATCAACATGGCAAGGCTTTGGTTTGTTTTGGTGCTGTGGGCATTGTTTTATCACTTTAACACTTTAACACTTATCACTTATCACTTATCACTTTATCAATTACCACTTCCACCACTTTGACACTTTTCTACTCTTTAGCACCCTCACTCCAATAACAACGTACCTAAACGCACTTTTGACACATACAAAAAACCCACACCGCAAACCATTACTCATCTCTTCACCCGCGCCTCCATCTTAAACCCGTTACTGCCTGTTCCTGGCATCCGCCAGCACCCACCAGAACTTACTAATACGGCACGGAATGGAAGCAGCCCGAAACAATCCTTCTCTGCACACCCGCGGCCAGATTTTTAGCCGTCCCAACCATCAATGCCAAGCTGCGTCGGGGCCACCCCATGACGTTTCCGAGTTACAGTCAAATATCCCCAATAACCCCCCATATACCACTAGCACCCTACACTCTTAACTCTCCCTAAATTTCTTACCTCTCCTTCTCTGCACCTCTCGCCCATTTCACAGCCTTACCAAATAAAACAATAGTATTGCACACAAACATCGGCACTTCTTTCGCCATATTCACCGACAGAAGAACAGCCTCAACAAGCACACCCCAGTGAACGGTCCCCTCAGGTGACGGGGGTGACAAGTGTTCGGCAAGCCGTTCCCTTTGGCCGTGCTCTCTAGCCGTTCCGTTCTCAGGCCCAACCATCTCAAGTCCAAACCCCCAAACGTTAACGTTCCGTCGCCTCCTTTGTTTGTTTGCTTTCCCATTGCGGACCCTGAAAATTTTGTGTTCGCGGCCTATATAAAACTGTAGATCCCCGTCGTTTTTCCCAGCTGCAAATACTATTACCAGATGAGCGCTGAAGAAAGACACAGCAACGACAGCCACGGCAACGAGTTGTACTCGAACGAGTCGACTGGGGACCAGGACGTGCAGGCGTTCACCGGAGGCGACTTGGAAAAAGGAAGCGGTGCGACCAACGAGGCTGGCCACTTGATTGACGGCAGTGTTCCTGAGGGAGGAGATGAGATGTCGCGGTACGAGTCGCATGTGTCGTCTTCCAGGACATTGCTGCGTCGGTTGACGGGCGCAGACCGCATTTTGGAGGAGACCCTAGACACAGACGAGCCATTGCCGGTGATGGGAGGGGGCCGTGGGTACCCCCCTGCGTTGCCAGAGAGAGAACAGTACACGGTTCTGTTTGACGGACCGAACGACCCATTGCATCCCCACAACTACACTTTGAAGCGTAAACTCATGTACTCTGCTGGAGCAGTGTTTTCTGCCTTGTGCTTGACCATGGGGTCGGCCATGTTTTCGCAGGTGGGGCCACAGTTGATAGCGGAGTTTGGCATTAGCGAGGAGGTGTCCATTTTGACCACCTCGTTGTACGTTTTGGGGTTTGCTACCGGTCCTATTCTCTTTGGGCCTCTCTGTGAGTTGTTTGGTAGAACAATTGTTTTGTTTCCGTCAATGCTTGGGTACACCTTATTTTCGTTTGCTGTTGCTACCGCTAAAGACATCCAAACGGTAATGCTCTGTAGATTCTTTGCTGGCTTCATTGGTGGTGCGCCTTTGGTGGTGTCGCCAGCTATTATGGCCGATTTGTTCTCGACCAAGGCCAGAGGCAAGGCCATTGCGATATTCGCGATGGTTTTGTTTGGCGGCCCCATGCTTGCGCCGATTTTCAGTGGTTTCATCGTGAAAAACCCGCACTTGGGCTGGAGATGGTGCTCGTACTTGTGTGGAATCATTGGAGGTGCCTCGTTTTTGTTCATTGTGTTTACGTTGGACGAGACCCACCACCCGTTGATTTTGGTCAGAAAGGCGGAAACTTTGAGGAGAAGAACCGGAAACTGGGGTATTTTTGCTCCCCATGAGGAAGTCACTCTTTCCGTCAAGGAAATCGCGGAGAAGAACGCAACCAGGCCAATTGTCATGTTGGTTCGCGAACCAATTTTGTTCTTTATCACTCTTTACAACGCTTTCATCTATGGTATGCTTTACTTGTTCTTGACTGCCATTCCTTTGGTCTTTGGTGGTAAGTACCACTTTGAGCAGGGTGTCAGAGAGTTGCCTTACTTGTCGATGCTTGTGGGTATTCTCTGCGGTGGTATTGTTATGATTTACTTTGACCGTAAGTATTCTGATGCCATGGACAACAATGGCGGAAAGCCGGTTCCAGAGGAGAGATTGCCCCCTATGATGATTGGAGGCTTTTTCTTCCCTGCGGGCTTGTTCTGGTTGGGCTGGTCCGGAAACTACCCCAACCACGTTCACTTCATGGTTCCCATCGTGGCCGCCTCCTTTGTTGGTTTTGGTTTGATTTTGATTTTCTTGCCGTGCTTAAACTACATTATTGATTGCTACTTGGTTTTGGCTGCGTCTGCGTTGGCTGCAAACACCTTTTTGAGATCGCTCTTTGGTGCTGCGTTCCCATTGTTTGCGCGCCAGATGTTTGTCAACTTGGGCATCCAGTGGGCCCTGACCTTGTTGGGCTGTTTGTCCGTACTCATGATTCCTGTTCCTTTCTTATTTTATTCTTACGGTAAGAGGTTGAGAAATAGATCAAAGTATGCCTTTGTTTTATAGTTATATAGATCCGTAAGAGAATTAATAAATTAATGACATTGAATTGAAAATGATTGTAGTGGTGGATTTGTTTGGACTTTCTGCTATTGGCTGAAATTACTTGAATGAGAGGAAAGGAGAGAGGTTCCGGATGATGTGGATGTGGCAAATAAGCAACCCAAAGCGAGAAAGTTCGCTAGTGCATCGTAGGTAATGAGGAAAATATGATAGCCTAATTAAATATGAAAGTTTATATCAAAACATTCGAATTTGGAAAAATTTGTATTTCAAGAAATGGCTGCAAAAATTTGTATAAATGGCTGCAAAAATAAGTGAAGGGCTACAAATTGAAATTCTGAAGTAGAAATCTATGTCACTGATAGTGCATATTGGTTGTCAAGGTGTTTCGGGTAGAGATATCTTTAACTTTGGAGGTTGCTTCGGGTCTTCAAGCTGGTGCTTGAATATGGCTTATGCATGTGCAATCAGATGTGAGGAAGTCAGGAAGAGCTAATAAACTAACATTTAGACCCTTCGAAATGAATGTACTGTGAGGAGACTTTGGTACTCTTGGTGGATCAGGTGTAAATGTACCACGCTTATTAGAGTGCTGCACGAATAATGAATCTTAGTAGCTAATAAAATCATTTGAGGAATCGATATTTTTCTAAAAGTTTTAGCGGAAAATATGGCTTTCCTAAATGTCCCATGAAAGTTCCGGTGATCATGGGTTTCCCTGCGTCTGCCGATCTCTCTGGTCAAACCTAGTTTATACGAATTGAGCTAAAAGTTGTACTTTATCGCTCTCATTATTTTATAAAATGGCTAATACTGGACTTGAGTTTATATCTTAAAGAGATCGCGCATCGGAGATGGTCAATATGTAGTAACCATCCTCGTTTTAGAGCCGTCCTGTAATAATTTTTACCAAGAAATGCTGGGAGGAGACAGCTACCATCGTTCAAAAGTCCCCAAGGCTAACAACATTATTTTCCTGGCTGGGGTTCAGTTTAAGAGTTCATTATAGTCAATGGCAAGGGAAGAAACACGTTTGAGTGAGTGGGTGTTATGATATACTAGAGATATCACTTCTCGTTTTAGAGAATAAAATGTGCTGCTTTGTTGGATTTAACCTATCAAAGATTTCTTTGAAATTCTGCAAGACTCAGGTTGTAGGATGGAATCCGTTACACTGGATCAAGAAAGGAAACAAGGGAATTGATCCTAATACCTCAAGCAAGAGGAAAGGCTATTACTTCTTAATGTTTTGTACTCTACTATTATTCAGTCATGCTTTCAAATAGAATTCGAGATGAAGGCCCTACCTGAGCAATTTGAAGAGGAAGCAGTAATCACAAGTAAATAGAGACAAAAGATCTTCCTATTGACTCATAGGGGTGGAGGCCACCCCTTATGCGTGTCTAGAGTTTAAAGATAGTCATGCTATTCTAGCTATACTGCTCTATTGTGTAAGTCAGCCTTTCGACAACCCATCCACTAATGATGTCATGTAATCTCAAAATCTTCCTACTATGACACCATACTCAATGATCATTAGCCATCTTTACCAATGTCTTGACCACCATTTAAGAAGCTTCCTAGTTATATCACCCCGTCAACTTGAACACAGTAATTTTTAATTTTTAAAAAACCTACTTAAACTACTATTATTCTCTAAGATGGAATAGACTGAATTAGCCACCTTGTTAAATCGAACCAAGGAAAAGTTCCCTCCCAATCCACTCCAACATACACAAATCATTGAAAATCAATAACCCAGAACAACAACTTTCGCAGTAATTCACACTCTCAACCAAAGCACTACTACACAACTTCTGATATATAAAGGAAATCAAACAATGTCACCGCCATACACAAACCTCATTCATCTAACCCTCACCTGACAATATACCCTTAACATCACAACTCATAATACAGCCCCACTTGTCCGGCAAAACCAGTCTAACATTCATAACCGTTGATAAGAAAGTTCAGCCAATCTGAGTGCAAGACTACAACAAACTAAAAAGTGCACACCACCAACAGCATCACTCAACTCACCATCAAACACGTTAATCTGCACAGATCAAAATCAAAGCTAAACCAAAAAAATCATTCCCAACCTGTCAAATTCTCTTTGTAAACATGAGGCCAACCCAGTATCGTATATCTCTAACCACACCGTATACCCACAACTCATCCATGTCGTATATCCACACCTACATCCATATCGTATATCCTATCCCCCATACCCCATCGTATATCCACATCCCTCCCTGACGTCACGCCAAGGACGTTGGCCTGCCCACTGTAGTTGTGAATCGTTATCTACTACGCTTATCAGTAGATCAAAAGAAAAGATATATATAGCCGTAGGCGTCCAGCTCGTGTGAGCAAAAAACTACAAAACCGTGCTACGGGCGACGCGCCAGAAACTTTAAAGACTCAGCACACTTTTCCCAGACACTCCGGAGCACAGCACCCAGTACAACAAACACACCCAAACAAATCCAACACAATTTTTCCAACAAACGAAAAAACGGTAATGAACGACCAGTTGCGGACACTCATCCCATCGTTGAAGCAGCAGCTAGGCACGTACAAGCACCAGATAGTCGGAGAACTACAGTACCAGTTGGTTCTATTCCCATTTGCACAGCAAGACAACAGTATCAGCGGGCTCTACTTGTACCTGCTTTTGTTCTACGTTCTTGTTATCTATTTGTTAATGTTAGCGCTGACGCGGTTTTCCAGAGCGTCGTACCCCAGCATCTCCAAAGCGATCACTTTGCAAGTATCGCAGTCCGCACAGCCCGTCAGAATGTTGCTGTCGATCTTCCGCAGCTTCCAGGGCGGCGTGGCGGCCGCCACGCAGCCCCGCCAGAGCTTCTCCACCAATAACCGGCCCATGGAGCCCGAAAAAGAGGCCAGGTTCCATCCTCGCTTGCGCACCATCTTCCAGCAGTTGGACGCCATAGCCCCCAGGTTTGTGTTGAAGAAAAACGACATCGAGATCCTCACCCTGCCCGCAGAATTTTACTCGCTCTTGAAAGAAAAGATCTCCACCGCCAAAAGACGTGTTTTCTTGAGCTCGCTCTACATAGGCAAGGCACAGACTGAGTTGGTTGCATGTGTGGAGGACGCCTTGAGCAAAAACGAGGAGTTACATGTTTCCATTTTGACGGACGCTCTTCGTGGAACGAGGGAAGCACCGGAAAATGTATGTTCAGCATCGCTTTTGGTGCCTTTGGTTGAAAAGTTTGGCAAACACAGGGTTGATATCAGAATGTACCACACACCACACTTGTCTGGACTTAGTAGATCGCTTACGCCTAAAAGACTCAACGAAACGTACGGTTTACAGCACATGAAGTTGTATGGGTTCGATGACGAGATCATTTTGAGTGGTGCCAACTTATCGCAGGACTACTTTACCGATAGACAGGATAGATACTACTTGTTCCGCAGTTCGAAGCTCACGCAGTACTACTGGCTGATCCACAATGCCATCAGTCTGATTTCGTACCAGGTTTTACCGACAACTAAGTTGAAGCAGGGTTTCCGCCTCAGCTGGCCCACTAGCAACAAATCTTGCGAGCCTCACATGAATGTGCAGAGGTTTATCAGCGACTCCTCGCACATGTTGGACCCGCTCTTAAAGCAGCACGACTTGACCAGTTTTGACGAGTTCAATGACCAGGACGAGTTTGACACTATTGTGTACCCCGTTTCGCAGTTCACACCGCTTTTTCCACAGGAAAACGACAACTCGACCGAAAAACCGGCCGTTCTTCGTCTTTTGCTGTACTTGGACTCGCCCAAAATCCAGTGGTGGTTCACCGCGGGCTACTTCAACATGCTTCCTGAGATCCAGGAGAGGTTGATCAACGGCAAGGCACACGGCTCCGTGATCACCGCGTCACCCAAGGCAAACTCGTTCTACAAGTCGCTGGGTGTGTCGTACTACATCCCTGAGGCATACTTGCTTTTTGCAAAGCGGTTTTTGGAGCTGGTCCACCGTGTTGGAAAATCCGCCTTGATAACCGTGTATGAGTGGCAGAATGGTATTGTGAACACGCCGGGAGGGTGGTCGTACCACGCAAAGGGCTTGTGGATTACGGTGCCTGATGATGCCAACCCTAGTATCACTGTTATTGGGTCGTCAAACTATACAAAAAGAGCTTATTCGTTGGATTTGGAGAGCAATGCAATCGTGATAACCAAAGATGAGAAATTGAAGAAGGAGATGCGTAGCGAAATTGAAAACTTGATGACTTTTGCAAATAAGTTGGAGTTGAAGGATTTTGAGAAGAAGCCTGTGACGGAGGGAGGCGAGATTTCGGTGGCATCGACGTCGGAAGGCCATGATAGGCATATTTCGATGGGAGTTCAGTTAGCTGTGAAGCTTCTTGGAGGAAAACTATAGACGATAGGTAGGTTAGAATACAAAATGAAGGATACGATCTAGGGAGATGATGCGTGGTTAGTAAGTAGTAATTGAGTGAGAGTGGGGTTTTGCTGGGGTAAACTTTTAGGCGATTACTTTTATGTGGTTACTAGAAGGTGATTCTGAGTCGTTGAATGATTACTGATTTGCTGAGAAGTTTACTGAGGGTTTGGGTGGTTACAGAGTTACTGTGACGAATACTGAGTTATTGAGATATGTGAATGAGATGGTCCCTGATTTCAACTGAATTACTGAGATCAACTGAATCGCTGGGATAACAATCGCTGAGACAATGAGATAGTTACCAAGTTCATGAGATGGTTTCGGAGTCCCTTAGATCGACTGAATCACTGAGAAAATAATCACTGAGTTAATGAGATAATCACCGAGTTCATGAGATGATCCCTGAAACTCAGATGAAAAAAATAACTAAGGTTAGTGACGAGTTCGCTATCGTATACGAACCCAAAGATAAATTGAATGGTTAGTTCATCCACTAACCTTCGAATTAACTTTATGCTAAACAACTCCCTCAAATAAAAGTTAAAATATGCTTTAAACATAATATCACAGGCTTTATGAGATGAACTCTAGTGCGTTAAAACCTAATTCTCTGGTTTGTTCCAAAGAGCGCCAGGTTCACTTTAAAGTTACCATGAAGTATAAATAATCCAAACTTTAGCTTTAACTTTTCTGACATATTACAGGGAAATTACCGTTGAGAGCTCGTATTATTTTAAAGTGGACCCCGTGTACTGAAGATATTATTCTTGTGAGCATACAAAATTCCATCAACAGGCCTGTGATTTTATCTTGGCTCATTCTTCCGAAAATCGTCTCATTGGAATTTAACTTTGTCTTATCATCTGATTTTCATGTTATAATGTATAATGGTGGTTGGAGTACCTAGACTGTCTCTTCAAAGGAATGCAAATAAATGCTTGATTCTGTCCAGCTTGATCCTACATACCTTGTCATTCCGACCAGTTCTTCAAAAGTGAAAGAAAAGCTTAACTGGGGTTTGTTAAACCTCTACTTGACCATTATTTCGGTATTATGGCCTGAGGCGCTCCTCGCCCAAACCTATACCTTTGCAAACACAATATCACCACCGAAACAGCACCTCCCCATATCTGAGGCCATGCTATAAAGTTGATAGGCACCTGCCACCAACTCACATCCACCATCTTCTTTCCTGTAACCACCAACACTACCATCGCAACCAGGAGAATGTGCCAATTCTTATGAAAACCTCCTCTGGACTCCGCAATCTCATTCATCAGACATTGTGGTAGTAAGCCAAGTGTTCCAAAAAACCTACTTGTAAACCAAAGATAGTCAGCTACATCAAGCAAATTGAAAGAACCAATTTCCAGGGACGTCCTCACCTTTCCACATAACCAAAGTAACCCAGTCAATGATACAATAAGAAAGAAAATGAGCACTCCCGAAACACCCTGGAACTCAGAGTAGGTACCCTTGTAAAGCACCTCTAATTGCACGAACCAACCACAATGTAGAATGAATAATACCAGGTCAAGTACCAATAACACCATGCTTATATTTGCCACGTCATGTATGGGAAATCGTTCTTTATACTGCCTTTTAATGATGGGAGTGTAGTGGAGTAGGGTGCTAATGGTTATCAATAGATGTGATAAAAGTCTTAATAAAGTTGAATCTACTGACAATCCCCATACCGACTTTTTGCGTTTGTTATGTCTGAGCTGTCTGGCTGTTGATATGACGTCAATAGTGTATCCTAAACATACTAGAGTCTCCGATATCATTAAGAGAAATTGAATTCAGATCAGAAACAAAAGATTTTAACATCAAGAAGAATACAAGAAGTTTACAGTACCCCATAACCAGAAGTCGAAAGATTAGTCTAAAAGAACAGCAGCAAACACACAGAGACCATCATGACAGAGATAGATAGCAACTGGGACATGGTTATAACGTCACTCCAAGACATTTGCAGCGCCAATGAGTCGCTCACGTTCAATAACGTATATAAACAATACGCGAAAGGAGCACTTCCAACCAACGAAGAAGAGATTCTGCGTATAAAAGAGGAGGTAGGAGACCACAAGTCTAATATAGGAACTGCTTTAAGGTTGATAGACACTTCACAACAAAACTTGCAGTTGATTATAGAGAGTTTGAGAGCGAATGGTGAGGGAGCCGAAGAACTGAAAGGGTTCAGTGCACACAGCTCGTCACTTTCGTCGCCGCACCGTTCCACGCAGGAAAACGATGAAGAAATTCTCACGTCGAAGGGGCCTGGACCACGCGCCAGAAGCGGCAAGAGCGGCAAGATTGGTGGGGGCAAGGCCAGCAAGATTGGGGGCAAGAGTGGCAAGAGCGCGCCTGTGAAAAAGAACTCGATGCGCAAGGTTGGCCGCCTGATCTACACGTCCAAGTACAACCCACTGGAACCTATAGTGTTTGGGTCTGAGGTGGCGTATAAGTTGAAAAACCGCCATATGGAGGAATGGATCCAGTGTGAGGTGATGAAAGTGCTTGGGGACGGGAACAAGTTTGAGATCCGTGATCCTGAGCCTGATGAGAACAACAACCCTGGGCAGGTTTTCAAGGCCAACTATAAGGAGATCTTGCTCATTCCACCGGTACAAGAAGTGAAGGATTTGGTTAATTATCCGTACGGAACAAAAGTTTTGGCGAGGTATCCTGAGACGACGACTTTTTATCCTGCGATTGTAGTAGGGCACAGGAAGGATGGGAGTGTTCGGTTGAAGTTTGATGGAGAGGAGGAGGTGAATAAGGAGACTGAGGTTGAGAGGAGGTTGGTTTTGCCATTTCCTGAGAAGTGAGGAGGCTTGATATTTGTTTTCTGGATAACCAGAAAAAGGTTGATTTGGGCTCTTCAAACAAAGATTGATATGAGGCTCTTTCCTGAGATATTCAATTGATGGTTTGCTTTTAATTGAAACAAAAGTTGGTATTCTTATTCGTTCTTAAGACACTCAGACGAGAATTGATATAGAGGTTATTAAGACAGTCAAACAAAATCGAGGACTTTCTCAAGGTAGCGAGACAAAGATAAGTGGAGTGAGATTTCTAAGCAAATGAAGAGAGACTCATTTCTGGAAGAGTAGGGCACTTAAAAAACTAAGTTTGAATTTGTTCCGTCCCTGAGAATCAAGGGCTCTGGTAATGCCAGGGTTTTTTGACAGATGTGGGGTCAGTACTTTGTGAACATAGGAAGTGAAAGATGGCAGGCTATAATCGCCCTACTACAATAGCAAACCCACTCGTATTGTAATATAGCAAAGCTGGAAAAGTTCAAATTTGAGACCCGGAACCTTCCAGACCAACTCAATCTCTCAAGTCCCTTGAACATATAGTAAAATAAAGTTTCCGAGCTCCCTACTTTTTCTGTATTACACTTTTGTAGCTTCTTGGCTGCAAAACTCAAACTGGCTTTTGGAGTTTTACGAAACAAGATTTTATGTCGTAAAATGTACAATACCCACTCAACAGCCTCATTTTAAGCCGATCAAATATTTTACATGACGTGGATTATTGAGCATGCACAGTACTTCCACAAACGGAAAAGTAGAGCAGAAGCTAAATTATCACAAATATTTTGAGTGGAAACACTGATCTTTACGTGCACATGCAAGGACCTGTTCAAAACCGGAGTAAATCACCTTATCGTGCAAAGTTATTCGGGTTGTTTGAATGTTTTATGAAACAAAATTAAGGTTTGGTGTAGATAAATGCCGAAACGCACTTTGCACTCTGAGGGAATTCTCAGAAATCCACTTATTTTCAAGCTGGCAATTGAGTTTATGTGGTTCTGGCAGGCTAAACATAAATTGAGTTTATGTGTTTCTGGAAGACTATACATGGTTGGACTTGAGAAAAGCGAGATGAAGCGGCTACAAAATAATGGCTCCCATTCTCCGTCAATCGAACCATTTGAGTAAAAATAGACTAAATATTTGAGCACAATCATCTGGACGAACGTTAGAATGCTCTGAAAACAGTTTACGAAGTATTATCTCGTGTGTTCATTTTCTTCTGGGGTCTGGGAATTGGGCGAATGCCGTGACCAAAGGGTTCTGGCCCAATTCCAGGAACCCTTCACAACGCGCAAATTCACTTCACCTGAAGGTTACACTTTGCAGAGCCCATGGTGCTGATTCCCTGGACCCACCCCAATATTTTCTGCTCCGCCCATGTACCAAGCTGGTTTATTGTGCCCACAACTCTTCGTATGGCTGCGAATTTTTTCCAGTATGAATGTTTTTTGTACACTGGATTTTTAAATTCCCACCTTACTTTCGCCGATATCCGAATTTATTTGGCTTGCAAAGTCGCTTTGATATCACCGATCGCAAGCTTTGTGGACAATGTGGAGTGCTGGGAGGTGAACAAGCACAGATTTTGTGCCTAGTCTGCTCAAAACCAATGCAGGTTTGGAGTCCCCTCTTCTAGATCGTTAACCATCTTTGTCAAAATAAATGCTCAGCTTGTGTTTGGCAATACTACCGATGCAAAGATCGGCCCCGCGTAACTCCAGTTGTTGCTAACGAGTGAATTCTACCTTCCCATGTTAGTGTGTTGCAGGCCAACAAAGTTCCCCTGAAATTTCACATCTAAAATTCATTTTGCAGCTGCCTTTCCTACTTCTTGGAGTCTCAATATTTAGAGTTTGACCGTGACTACCTTTCGCTGGTGAGGGAAACCCATTCCTTGGTTCCAGAACAGAAAATTAATTGCAATGATCGTCGCTTTGAACTGAAATTGTACATAAACATGAGTCGGGAATTTCCGTGAAATCGACAAAACATTGACGATCCATGAACAGCTCACTAGACTTGCATCTGACAGGCCCTTGTTGAATGCAGTTTTAGTCTATTGTGCTGACTTCCGGGAGATCGAGCACGTTTGTGAAGTCCCTGTGCTGTTAGGGGAAGAGAAAGAGAAACAGACTGTGTGGACCCTGTGAGATGGAGATTTGCGTTGAATTGTGTAAGATCCACACTTTTTTTCTTAGTGATATTTATTCATGAGATGCCACTTGGATGTACTCTCGGCGCAGCCAGAGAGAAATTCCTAGAAATCTGAGCTCAAGGGTAGCTATTGAGAATTCCTAGATTGATGAACTGGTACTAATAATGACACAATTGCAAAACGGCTGCAAAAAAACGGAACAGAAAATTGAATTGGAAATGCTTTTTGAAGTAGCAGATTCTTTGTAAGTTTTTGAAATTAATGTTTGATTTGATGAAGCTGTGATGTAAAATTCGATTCAAAAAATGAGTGAGCTAGAGCATCAGGGGCAAATGTTCAACTTGTAGGTATACTGGAGTATCTGTTATTTCACGGAAGCGCAGAAGTAGTTGAGTCAATATTTTCGGCAGTTTACACTTGTGAGACCTGGCAAACTCCTAATGAAAGGCTTTATGGTTCACTAGTCTACTTTTAAACCAAGTTAAATCTAGCCAGTGAGTACTATACAATCATACACATCAATTGTGAAGAATGATCTTCTCAATTGGCTGACCTAATAGTGAGTTCTTTGGGTGGAATGAATTTAATAAACAGAAAAGGAGAAAATGTGCTAGGGTCTAAGTTGAAAGCAATCATATAATTGGCACAGCAAGGAAGAGTACCAGCAGCCCGCTGATTTAGTCGCATCCCACACAATAACGCTTCTAGTTTGAACAACTAAACCACAAAGTGCAGTGCTGATCTTCAAGATACGAACTCATTGTGTAGCTATTCTCAAGTACAATCCTATTTTTCGTCCTGGAGACAAGTCATTGGAGTCTGGAGCGTAGGTAGGATGGTTTTTAGTGTCAGGACGTTGCGTTATGATGACTTCTAAAGTTAATTATCAGAAATCCATCTGTAGCTTAGTAGTTCTGGGAAACATTCTAGGTTTTGCGGTCTGTGGCAGTTTTTCAGTTGTGTTTCCGTTAAATTTCAATTGTTTGACTTTTCTTCTTCTCAGTATTGTTTAAAGAGCTGAACAAAAAGGTGGTTGTATGAGGATTAATAGTTTGTTAGACTCAATCGTAGATTCACTAATAGCCTAATGAATTTTGATGGTTATTTGTTAAAGTTTGAAGACTATTTTCAACGATTGAGCTTCTTAGTTATTTGACCAGGTCCATCAAACAAGTATTTGAAATATTTATATCTTCGTATTCATTTATAAATTCAAACGTTAAGTGCACAACTGTGCAGTTCCCAATTTCATCCTCTGAAGGAAAAACTGCAAAATTAGTAGGTGTGAGTGGAAATTCACATCTTGAAATAATTTGCAGCCTAAAAAATGCAATTGAATCATCGGTATTCTCAAAAACAATACCCAATTACACTGGAATATTAGGAAAGTTTGACAATTTGACTTCCTCACACTCTTCCAGCGACTCCGAATATTCCACCGTTGACTTTTTACCGACTTTTCACTCAATTATAACAACGAACACCCAATCTCACAATCCAACCTTCAAATACTCTAAACCAAAATTCAAGTCCTCTCAACCAAAACTTTAAATCAACTCAATCAAACCTTCAAACCCTCGCAATCCAAACCTCAACTCACTCCACCTAACCTCAGTTTATACCCTTCCCTCCCAACCGTCGTGCCCTCACCAAAACAAACTCGACAAAAACTTTTCGATGAAATCTAACCAACCACAATCCATAGACAACATAAGTAAAAGTACATAGAATACATAAGATGGATGGAATGGACATAGATGATTACTCAAGAGTATGTTTTAGAACGGGGTTCGAATTTTGTTTGTTATATGATTGAATTGTTAACGAGTGTCACTAGTGGCATAACAAAGTGCTGGTGAAAGCGGTGTTGAGGATTGGGAAGGTGATTTGAACAGAGAGGTGACAATTTTTGGTGGAGGTGAGATATGGTGGCGGTTTTGACTTGAGAAGCGTGAAGGTGGACGCACGGCCATGGCAATAAGCTTTGCCAGCACTTTTCTATTGCACGGAGCCGACGGTTGACAATTGAACATTTCATGGGGAATTCTTGCTAATACATTTAGGATCGTTCACGTTCTCCGGTGAGAGAGAGATCTCGGTCGCCTGCTAGGACTGGAGAGGACGACCGTGGGTACTCTAGACGGGACTACGGGTACACTCGTGGGGACGACTCGAGGAGCAATCACTCCAGAAGAGACTACGACAGCGGCAGATCTAGAGGCGGCAGCGACAGAAGAGGTGGCCGCGGGCACCGCGAGGGCAGAGGCGGCAACAGCAGGGACTTTGCGTCGAGAAGAGACTACAGTGCGAGCGACACGGGTGCCAACAGCGACGACTTGTACCGTGCGAAAACCGAGCGCAACTACGACAACTCGATTTTCATTGGAAATATTCCGTTCGAGTGCACTCCACGTGATGTGGAGGACATCTTTGGCAGCGAGTTCAAAATTGTGCGTGCGGACATTGTGACGAACCGGGGCCGTTCGCGCGGCATGGCCACGGTGGAGTTCGACAACAAGAACGACGTGCGCGAGGCCATCTCCAAGTTCGACCACTACCTGTTCCGCGGCAGAGAGATCTTTGTCAGACAAGACTACCCACCGCCAGACAAAAAGAACCAGGCCAGTAATAGAAGAGAAAGAGACTCGTATAGGTCTGAGAGAACGGAAAGAGACTCGTACAGAACAAGAGAAGAGTTTCCTAAGAGAGTGGAGAGAACAGACAGACAAGGTGGTGCTGCTGCTGGTGAAGGAACGGAGGTTTTTGTGGGGAACTTGCCGTTTTCGGTCAACTGGCAGGCCTTGAAAGATTTGATGAGAAAAGCTGGTGAGGTGACCAGGGCTGATGTGAGATTGGACAGCTGGGGTAAATCCAGAGGGTTTGGAACTGTTTTTTTCCTGACTGAGGAGGATGCTCACCGTGCTGTTGAAATGTTCCAAGGGTATGAAATCGAGGGCAGAAAGTTAGACACACGTCCGGGTCGCACGACGGGAGCGAGATCCAACTTCAGCAGCGGTACCGGGAGACGCGAGAAAGACTCGTACGACGTGAACAAGGGCCGTGGCGGGCCTGTCCAGCAAAATACCGTGTTCACCGAGGGTGTGACAGCCGGTGGTGAGAGATCAGACACCATTTTCGTGACCAACTTGCCGTATGTGACCAACAATGACGACTTGTACGAGTTGTTTGAGACGGTTGGAAGAACAACCAACGCGGAAATACAGTACAATGAGCAGGGCAAACCTACAGGGTCTGCGGTGGTGCAGTTTGAGTTGGCCGAGTTGTCGGACAATGCGATCCAGAACTTGGACAACTACTTGTATGGTGGAAGAAACTTGAAGATAACGTATGCGAAGAAGCCTGAAGGTGGTGCTGATGTGGTTCTTGCTGAGCCTTCTGAGCCTTCTGAGCCAGTTGGAGAAGCAATTGAGGTTGATGCTGCTGTTGAGGATGTACCAATTGCTGCTGAGGACACCATTGTCAGCTAAGACGTTTGTAAAAGTATTGAAAATAAAGTGATGGATGTAGGTGGTGAACTGAGAATGCTTTTAGGTGAAGGGCTTATTGGTCTTCATAATTAAGAGGTTTGAAGTATCCACTTTAATTCAATGATGATATCAGAAAACCGGTTGTAAGGATTTGTTGTTTCTTAATGGTCAGTATGGTGGTGGGTTGAAATCTTAATGAACTTACAAGAGGGTTTTTGCAGCCATTTCTTATTTTGGCTAAATTTGAGTGTGGTTAAACTCGAAGTACAGATTGTAGTGTGATGCTCTCAATTTTTATCTAAAATGTTGAACAATTTGTTATTATAGGTTTTGGAGGTCGTATAAATTTAGGTGCGCAAAGCAAGATGTTCTTCGCGATATTCAAGATTCAGAAAATCTTCATAATTGAAAGTGCAACATCACTATATTTAGGAGTCAACTTTGCTCGATGATGAAGTTGAAAGTTAAATTCTGTTACTGAGCCTTCCTTAACTCCACTCGCACAACTTCTGAAACACGTATCAGGTCTACCGTATGTTCCACAATCACCCTCATCTTCTTTCGATTAAGAGTCAATGCCGGAGTGCTACGCAATCTACCAGTCTCGTCTCCGGGCCAAACAACGCACTCTACCTGCCTCATCACTAAAGTAACCCATACTATAAATCCAACACCACAAAATATGAACAAAGCCCATTACCATCCTTCTCCGTACATCTCCATTAAACCATTTCATAGGTTTTTCAGAAAAATTACAAATTATTCACGAAATCAAACGTCATGCGTTTGCAAGAATCGCTTTACAAGAGGATCATTGAGGAGGCAGCAGCACCGGCGGACACATTGCTGGGTCCTGCTGTGGAAAACCCGGATGATTACACGCCACTGGCCGCGTGGTTCATACAGTCGCACCAAATAGCGATTGGAATCTTCGTTTTGGTGGTGGTGGGACTACTTGTGTTCCATTTCCGGGACAAGCTCATCGGGATGGTTGAACGGTACAGAACACGGCAGAGATTTGCGCGCAATGGGTTCTACACGCAGCTGAATGCCGATGGCGGGTTTGAGGAGGACCTCGAGAACGGCCTCAACAGCGACACCTTCAGTGTGGAGGGCAACATTTCTTCGGGGGACACACGTGCCGGACTTCTGGAACAGGGAAAGAGGGAGATTCAGAGGATCATGAAGGAGGAGGGGGTTGGATTTGATGAGGCGCGGTTAAGATATACACGGGGGGAGTTTGATAAGAATGGGATAGACAAGGATGGATTACCACGAGATCCGAAGTTGGTTACAATGTCGTGATTTTATTGTCTATGATTTTTTACTTTCCATTGGTGACTCTATTTTTTTACTTGCCATTGGAGACACTTTTTTTTCACTGGTATCGAAGTCTCCATCTTTCACCAAAGTCTCCAACTTTCCAAGTCTATCTGTCACAATAATCTTTGTCACTGTCTTCTTTGTCCCTGTCCATCTTTGTCCCAGATACTTCCACTCCGTCAATTTCAAAGAAACCGTCTATTCAAAGACAGTCTACTCAAAGAGAACTCAGTCTTAATCAAAAGTATTGAGTCTCTCCATGCATTTTTTTAGAGTCCAACTAAATATCCAAATACCCTCTGACCGATTTTATCATAAATGTCGTCGCAACAATAAACTCTCACTTATGAAACCCATCGTCTCCAAACATCCAAGTGACAACCAAAAGGCGTCAACCAGCCTCCAAACCTAAAAGTCGTGACAGTTTCAGGGCCAGTCTCAGGCGAAACGAAAGTCTCGTTAATGTATGCACGCACCCAGGTACACGTCTGGCTGTCTAGGCTGACACTTCTTCGCTTACACAATCTGTCACTCCTTAACGTTCCTCACACTCACTGACTACTGCGGCAAGGCCCGTACGTTTCACCTCTACTATGGGGCCCGTTTGGGAAGTATATAAATATTATGATGTTTTCAAATCATTTCTCCATTTGGTGTTTGTGAGCCAATTAAGCTCGAATTATGCTGGAATGTTTATGTTTTAGGTGAGATGAGAGGAATCAAGAGGCAGATTATATAAATATATGGATTAGATAAACATCGAGAATAGGAATTTATTGAAGAGTTTGGAAGAGAGAAAGCATGAGTATCTATCACCGTTATGCTTCTCGTGAACACGACGAGGCGTTTTTCAGCAAGCAGAGGCGAAAGAAGCCGATGGCGCTTTCCTCCACCAGCTTGGCGCGAATGAACATCTCCACAGCGAGCGTGGACAAAATCCAGACCGAAAGCGCCAAACAGCTGAGCGTGGCACCCATCACGATCAACCCGCTCTTGGGCCAGTTTGAGTTGAACGACGGCGATTTCAATGCGCCCGGGTCAACACCGTCGTACGCAGAGTTGGACTTGAACGAGTGGAGGGAAATCGTACCAAAAGCTGCATTTTACGCGGGCTACGATAACAAATGCTTTGGATACGTGATCATAATGGCATACAAGGACCGCAACCAGAGCATTTGCACCAAGTCTGTCACGCGATTTGGGGTCACTACTTTCACCAACCTCAAACTCGATGCCAGTTCGAGATTTTGGCCAAGTTGCGAGAATTTATTACCTCAGCACCAGACATCAACGGTTCGCAGAGCGTTGGCAGTGACCAACTTGAAAAACTTCAACAAGTTGTTCAACCACCCGGGAGGGCTCCATTTCAACAAGTACTGGGATGAAACTGATGCGGGAGCGTTGGCCAGCGCTATGAAACCGATAACAATGCGCACCCCGGAGGAATTGGGCATGAAATTGCTCCAATTGGGCCTCATACAATCGCATACAATCCGCTCCATTGTCTTGGACACGGTTTACGACAACAGCTGCAACAGCAGCGAGGTGGTGGAGGAGAATAACAAGTTGGTGTTCCTATTGGGCGAGCAGATGGACCAGTTGTTCGACCCGTTGCTCGAGTACTCGCCGGAGTCGATGCGCATAGTGTACAATGTGCCACTTGCGGGCGAGTTTGTTGCACCAAAGATACAAAAGAGCGAGATGGTCGAGTCGATCGTGCACGAGTTGCTCACGGTGCAGACCAACTACACCATGGGCTTGGTGAACTTGCTTCAGAACCTCATTATTCCGTTGAGAATACATGTTTTGTCGTCGAGTGCTAACCTGGGTATTGCGAAGATCAACTTGGTGTTTCCACCCACGATTGACGAAATCACAAGAATAAACTGCATTTTACACGAGGCCTTGAACCGTGCGAGCAAGTACGGTTATGTTGAGGTTTTCAAGGTTATGGGGATGATTTTACCGTACTTTTACAAGGCATTCACACGTCACGAGGCCAATCTCAAGAAGTTTGCTAGTAGGATGAACAAGTTTAATGAGAAAAACGGAAAGAAGATCTTTGGGAATAAGAATATTAACAAGGGCAACTATACGTTACGTGAGATTGACCTGTTAATTTCGGGCTCTCTTTTGGAATTACCGAAACTCAAGTTGATTTTGGCCAGGTTGTACGAAAACATAGCAAAATCAAAGAGAAGCCCCGACCAGGAACTTTATGAGGTCAAGAAATATTACGAAGCTGCTGTTGCGGTTATCGATGCATTTGGAAGCGAGGTGAACAGCGAAAACGAAGAAAAACCTCCGCTCCGCCAGAGGATTTTCACACCTTCTGGGAAAATCCTTGCTGAATTGGCTACAGGATGGCCTTCTGAGCTCCAGTATAACTGGGTGACGCGCAAAGTGGTGGGCATATTCGAGCTCCGTTCAGTCAAGCCTCAGCTGCCGTACGACATAGAAATTTTGATCATCTTCTCGGATTACTTGCTTTTCATGACTATCAATGACACCAACTACTACATCAAAAAGGACTTGAAGACGATTTCTGTTCCCGACATCTTGATGCACTCGCTCATAAACGAGAAACCGTTGCCCAGTCTTGCGGTTTTCCCTCAAATGGCCGTCAATGCCTGGTGTCCAATCACCAGTGTCATGCTGAGCTGCTACAGCGCAGAAAACGAAACTGACTACTTGAGATTCCTCAACATTACAGAGGAAGGATTTAAAACACCAGACTCAAAAGTTTTCACCAAAAACTATGAGGTACTTGGCGATGTCAATGCCCACAAGATTGTTGAACTCACCAACAAGTCCAAGATTTTGCACAAGTCGCAGGCGTTCCACTTGTTCAAGTTGGTAGACGCAAATTTGGACGTGTTTTCGACTGCCCACCAGGTAAGCATGTATGAGCAGGAAACGAGCAAGTCGCCGTTTGCGCTTTTCCTCAACATGGCAATCGAGGATCCGGACGCATACTTTGAAAGTCACCCAGGGTTGCATTTGATCATGCAAGCGTCGTTCAAGAGCGAGGAACGTGTCAAGTTGGTTGCGTACAACCGTAACAATGACTTCATCTACAACGAAGTTGTGTCTTCGGATGATTTCCAAAAGTCCATAAAGGAGATTATTTGTGCAAACTACAGACTAATGTTCAGGTCTTTCAGTGCAGTTACCGAAGCAATGAGTAAAGGGTACACTGAAGATTTGGATTGGATTTTCAAGCTGTACATTAGGGATGAAAAGGTGGAGTCCGTACCTCCCAGGGCCCCAGAAAGGCAGGCCAAACTGTTGGAAATCCCTAAAACCACTGTTCCCATCAACAAGCAGGTTAAATCTGCGGGAGACATACAAGTGTTGAAGGAGGTTGAAAAGCCAAAGGAAGTTGACAGTAAACTCAAGAAGAAGAAGTCTTTTATTCACAAGTTGTTTAAGGGTTTCAAAAAGGAGCAACCGAAGACAGTCAGAGAAACCATTTCAGCTCCAATTCCTATTGTTCAACCTGCCACTGTGCAGCCGGTCGTTCCTGTACAGCCTCCTGTAATTTCAAAATCGCCATACGAAAGACAAATCTCAAACACATACATTCCCAGGGGTAAGAAGCCTGAGTTTGAGGGATTGTTTAAACCTGCTCCTGATCTTAAGAATTCTGATGCGTCTACTATAGACCATGAAAGAGACGTACAACCAGGACAACGTTTGAATGGTGAAGCTGTGGGCAATTCACAGGTTGTTAAGCAGAAATCGTTTGCTTCGATGAGAAAACAGTCAAGTGGACACCATGATGATCTTAACCAAAGCAGTGGTACTATTGTGTACAGAGGTAAGCCAAATGTTCAGGTCCAAGGTAAGCCTCAAATTGGTCAACCTATCCATAACCAAGGTAAGTCTTCACAAACGGGTCAACCTATTTCAGGAAAGTCTTTGCAAATGGACTATCCAAAGCAAACCATTCACGTGGGAGCACCTCAAGTAGCCCAGACAGTTCAATTAAACCAACTACAAACGGCACAATTAGTTCAAGTGGCTGCACCACCTCCACCACCTCATGGTATTCCGCTCGTAGCAGCACCGCAACCAACAACAGAAAGTCCTCTGCCTACAGAAATGACAGTAACAGAACAAAACGTAGCTGCTTTGGAGAAAACCAAGAAGAAACCAAGAAGAGAAACATTGAGTTCTCTCCCACCAGCACCCCTCATTGACCTCAACCACATTCCAATGCGTGAATTCTATGGCGACGGCGAAACCAACTGGATCATGTTCAGTCGCGACAACTCTCTGCTTTACAACGAGATTCAACAGTTAAAGGCTGAACCCGAAACTAAAAACAGGGAAATGAATCTCAAGGACGGCACAGAAAGCTCGCGCTCTGGATCCCGCAGTTCGTCTGGGTCTAGTGAAAAAGGTAGTGTTCGCAGCGGTGGTTTTGCGAGAAGTAGAGGTAAACGTTTCGGCAGTGATTCAACTAATGCAACTAGCACTGGTGATGTGGAAGATACTAGCGACGAAATGAGCAAGACTTTCAGCAGTCTGCACTCCACCTCACTAGTGGAGAACTTCGTTACTCGTTTTGATAGCGAGGACAGAGTATTGAGCAACGGCAACAGGACTCTGGTGAACCATGATCGCCAGGGTTCCATGCTGTTTGAAGTGCCCTTGAACTACTTTTCCAAAGAGGCCCAAAGGGAAGTGCTGATTCAGTCGCTTACTCCGTCGGAGGTGATTGAGGAATTTGAGAGAAACATCCACTTTGACAATGATGATACAGCCACCATCACCAAGCTTAACATGGATGTGACAACGGACGAGGATCTGTATGACGATTCAAGCGAAGTCAACACCACAACCGAAGTTGACAAATCGGAAGTCGCTGAGACGTCTGACTTCATTTCTGACTTGATCAGCCGTGACAAGTTGCCTACCAGACCTGCCAGAAGA
The DNA here is from genome assembly GCA_030556545.1 of Kodamaea sagamina. Taxonomy (NCBI): domain Eukaryota; kingdom Fungi; phylum Ascomycota; class Pichiomycetes; order Serinales; family Debaryomycetaceae; genus Kodamaea; species Kodamaea sagamina. The sequence continues at coordinate 33,956 of JAKTUG010000063.1, forward strand.
ATGCTGCACACTGTTTACGACAAGCCACAAAGGTACCAAGGGTCGTACACCACCAAAACGGCCACGCGCACCAAGGCCAACAGTGCCATCACATTGACCAGCTCCGAAGATGAGTTCTATTCGCCGGACGAGTTTGACTTCAACTCTCAGGTTTATGCTGCCATGGTCAAAACGCCAACAGAACTGCAGACCAACTGGAAGGTTGCGCAAACTTCACCTCAAACAACCACCTCACTTTCAAGTGAAGCGACAGTAATTGATACGCCCAAGCCAAAGAGTCAAATGCGTAGGTCGACCACTGAGAAAGACTTTGCTATCCCAAGAGACAGCTCAATAGCTTATTTATCTGCTTTGTTGAACGGTTCGGTAGATTTAGAGACTTTTTAGATATGAGAATAATGTTATTTATGAGAATGTAGATATTTAGTAGAGTTTGTGATTTTGATTCATTAAGGTGAAGTTTGAAGATAAATTTTGCACTTTAAAGAGACCTTTTTACCTTATATACGTCTAAATTGTTATTTATGAGAATGTAGAGTTTTTAATATGAATTAATCATTAAAGTTAAGTTTGAAGATTAATTTTTTGGCCCTAATTTTTAAAGTACCTTATTAGTTTTTTTTGCACTAATGTTTCAAGAACTTTAAACGTATTGTATATACAACTACTTTTGCAAAATCCTTGTGACAGCAGCAGCAATGGCATCACCAACCTCAGTAGTACTGCTGGATCCACGCAAATCTGCGGTTCTGATGCCAGCATCCAAAACCTCACCCACAGCTTTTTCCAATGCTTCTGCTTCCTTCAAACAGTCCAAAGACAACCTCAACATCATGGCAACAGACAAGATAGTTGCAATTGGGTTGACCTTGTTCTTAGGCAAGTCTGGAGCAGTGCCGTGGCATGGCTCGTAAAGACCAAATGCTTTGTTGGTGTCTGGCAACGACGCAAGCGAGGCCAGAGGCAAAAGACCAAGAGAACCTGGAATCACCGACGCTTCGTCCGAAATAATGTCACCAAACATGTTGGAGGTGATGATTATACCGTTCAATTGCTTGGGGCTCTTCACCAAGATCATGGCAGCCGAGTCGATCAACTGGTGCTGGACGGTAAGCTGGGGGAACTCGGTGGAGATGACGTGGTCCACGGTTCTTCTCCACAATCTCGACAGGGCCAAGACGTTGGCCTTGTCCAAGGACCAGATAGGCAAAGGAGGGTTGTGCTGCAAGGCCATGAACGCGGCCATTCTGGTGATTCTGGTAACCTCCGAAACAGAGTACTTTTCAGTGTCCCAGGCGGTTTCACCGTCGGCACTTTCACCCTGTTCTTGTCTCTCGCCAAAGTAAATACCGCCAACCAACTCACGAACAACACAGAAGTCAACGCCTTTGACAACTTCAGTCTTCAAAGGCGACAAGTCGAGAAGAGAGTCGCTCAAAAAGTTCAAAGGTCTCAAGTTGGCGTACAAGTTCAACTCCTTTCTGATCTTGAGCAAGCCCTGTTCTGGTCTGACCTCACCTGTGCCCCACTTAGGGCCCCCGACAGCACCAAGCAAAACAGCGTCCGACGACTTGGCGGCCTCCAATGACTCATCGGGCAATGGAACACCAGTGGCGTCGATAGCAGCACCGCCAATCAAGTGGTGCTTGAACTCGAACTTGACGTCTGAAACCTTTTCAATGGCTTTCAACACCTTGATAGCTTCTTCAGTGATTTCGGTACCGACGTGGTCACCTGGTAATACGGTAATAGTTTTAGTGGACATTGCGATTGATGGATGAAAAATTGGGCAATGTTGGGTTTTATAGTTTTTTTCGACCGATGGCGGAGGCCGGTTACGGCCCCGCAATTTGTTGATGGATTATTATGTAAGTATTCATGGGGCTGCATAACATTTATTATAAAGGTTGTTCAAAGTTCCGATTTTTTATTTACTTAAACTGGAGAGTAGAAATTTCGAAAGTAGTAGGTGATGTTCTTGTTTCTCTTTGTAGTGTGATCTTTCCATTAAAGGTCAGTATAAGAAGATTCAAAGAATTTGATATTTTTACTCGACCTTGGATCACCTTGAAAGAAAACCAATGGACTTTTGTTTCAAATTTACCGACTTTTTGAGTCCAATTATATCCGAATAGAGATACTCGTAAAGGACTGTTAATGAAATAAACTTGTTATATGAAATTGGAATTTATCCTATGCCTGTGCCTGAGAATTGATAGATACTAATACCGCCTACAACTCATCCTTTAAAATGGCAATAACCAATTTTTTGTTCTTGTACATATTCATTAACTATACACACGTAAACCCTAATGACCACTCCATTCAATCGAGTTCAAATCAATACCCTCTTGGACCATCTCCCACAATGGCGACATCTTTCTCAAAAAGTCTACTCTCTCATTGATTGCCTGAATAACATAATCAACCTCGGCTTCCGTGGTGAATCTACCAATACCAAATCTGATGGAGGAGTGCGCCAAAGCGTCGTCAGCACCCAAAGCATGCAACACGTACGAGGGCTCCAAGGACGCAGAGGTACAGGCTGAGCCCGACGAGAGCGCAATGTCCTTCAACGCCATCAACAAAGACTCACCTTCAATGTACGCAAACGAGATGTTGACACAACCCGGGTACTGCGAAAGGACGTCTGAGCTACCGTTGAGTGTGGTTTCTGGAATCGACAACAAACCATCCTTCAACTTCTGAGAAAGCCTGTTGATGTAGGCACGGTCGTAGGACTCTTCTTCGCTCATCAATCTGGCGGCCTCTCCGAACCCAGCAATCAAAGGTGGAGCCAAGGTACCGGATCTCAAGCCTCTTTCCTGTCCACCACCAGTGATAATAGGCTCTAATCTGACTCTAGGACGTCTTCTGATGTAGATGGCACCTACACCCATAGGCCCGTAGATCTTGTGGGACGAGATGGACAAGAGGTCGATGTTCATTTCGTTGACGTCGATGGGCACCTTGCCGTATGCCTGTGCCGCATCCGTATGGAAGAAGATCTTGTTCTCCCTACAAATTTGACCAATTTCCTTCAACGGCTGGATCACCCCAATCTCGTTGTTGACCGCCATCACAGATACCAAGCAGGTGTCTTTGCGGATGGCCTTGCGCAAGTCGTCCAAGTTGATCAAGCCTTCTGGGGTCACTGGCAAGTACGTCACATCGAAACCCTCGTCCTGCATGTGTCTGGCGGAGTCCAAGACACACTTGTGCTCGGTTTGCATGGTAATTATGTGCTTCTTGGTCTTTTTGTAGAAGCGGGGCACGCCCTTGATGGCCATATTGTTGGACTCTGTGGCGCCACTGGTGAAAATGATCTCCTTGGGGTCGGCCTTGATGACGCTGGCTATGTATCCTCTGGCCTTTTCGACCTCGTTTTCTGTTTCCCAGCCGTAGCTGTGGGTGGACGAGTGCGGGTTGCCGTACAAGCCCGTGTAGAACTGCAACATCTTGTCGAGCACACGCGGATCGGTGGGCGTGGTGGCCTGGACGTCCAAGTAGATGGGTCTGGTGCCGAACTTGGACTCGTCGCGGGTGGCGCTCTTCAACGAGATGCTGGACCCGTCTGGCGGGATAATTCCCAGCGTGGTGGGTGCTCCTGCGCTAGCCAAAGACAATTTGGACGATTGTCCAAGATGGCGCACCTGTCTAGACACCCTAGCACTTACTTGGCCACTGGATCTAGCTGCGATTCTTATCTGGTTCATCATAGCTAAAGAAGTGAAGGAATTAATCATCAGGGATTTTTGGATGTGAAAAAAGTTCTAGAGTTTGTGCGATTCGGGAACAACGATGGTTTTGGAGTGCGGGATCGGATAGATAGTAGTTTTTTGGATAGGTAAGTTGTTAAGATGAAGTGGTGATTGATAATGTGTGGAAGGTAAGCCGCAGTGAGATGTACTAAGTTTGGAGTCAATTGTGGTGGTTTGTCCTTTGCGATTTCATGTGATTCTATGGTGTATTGAATTGGAATATAGGTGAATAAACTTGTTATCTATACTCTTTTTTATCAGAAAAGGTCTCGAGATCTAACTTAACCTAAGTAATATGCCACGCTGCAAGAGAATTTGAAGCTGCAAGAGTGATGCAATTATGCATTCTAAAATAGAACCTTGTCTTGAGAGTTTTTAGATTCTTCCCAAGCGATGTTTTTTGTTCATATAAGTGAGTGAAATGTAAGGGGTACCCTTGGATTTGGACCTGGTAAGTGGTATGAGCCTACAAGGTACCATGGAGAACAAAAAGGATTACACTTTATTTTAAAGAGTGGGCCAAGGTCAAATTTTGAGTAATTTTGATGATATCCTGTAAAACTGAGAAGCTTCTTTTGTGAGAATTTGATTTACCAATCTGAGTTTTGGAAGTAGGCTTAGATAGCCAAAGAGAGAAGGAAGGTGACAACTGTGCTGAAGTATGAGATGGAATGGTTGCAAATTCCGGAGTTTGTTGTTGGCTACAACCTAGTGGTGTGGAAAGAATAGTTGGTATCACAATTTTTCAGAGAGGAGAATAGTTGGTATCGCAATTTTTCAGACAGCAGGAGCTAAGAAATCTTCAATTTCATGTACTGAACTCGCCAAGCTATTACTGATTAAGTTTACTAACCTGAAGTTAAATGAGCAGGGGCAAGAAAAGCATCAATATTAGAGAAGATTTAAAGAGCAAGAGGAATTCGAAGAGTCAACGTATTAGTTTATTCTGAATACTCAGTGCGCAACCATTTGAACTCCATATTGAAAGTAATATTAATGGTTGCAAATCAGAAAGAAGTTAAGCAATCTTTGTGAAAACACTCCCTCTTTATGTTAGTTTTCGCTATTTTTATTCTCATTATCATTCGGATCTCACAATATCTTAATGCCACAGATTGATCGTTCCTCTTCATTAACTCAACACTCTAACCACAGCCAAGACATCAAACAAGTTGCTATCAAGGCAAAACAAACACCCCCTAAACAAAAACATCTGCACTTTTGGTATAATCACCGAAGATGAAGAAAGAAAGTGAAACTTAAATGGGGTGCACGGGTAGCGGATAGGTGTTGACTTGAAAATCAACGAACTTTGACAGATACCTTTCAAGATCATCGGTTATCGGCATCCCAAGTGCTCGTGCCGACACGGAAAGAGGAAATAGGCTTGTTCCGTCTCTTCAGGGTACAAATCCAACGGCTGCAAATTGATAGAGTAAGGAGCAATCTCAGGGCCTAGAGCAGTGGGAGCAGCGAGAGCGGTGAAAGTAATGAACTAGCATTGCTGAATACGTTCTAGGCCTACACATTCTACGCAAAATGTTCAAGGAACGTGAACGCAACTCCCTTCACCACGCGTAACACCAAACAGCACCGGCCCATAAGTACGGCCGATGAAAAAACAAAGTTTGCCTTCAAGGAACAGCCCGTGGACTCAGTCTAGACTTCCGTGGTATCCCTATCGGCCGAAGATCGATGACATCACGGGGACCAGAAAACAAATTCTGTGTTAGCCCTTCCAACGATACTTTTCACAGTAACGCATTCGTCAAAGTGTTTATATTTAGTGTTTTGGTAGGGCCTAAGCCATAGCAACTAAACGAATTTTGCGCGGGTGCGTCACGTTCCCGGCTCGTTTCAAAGGAAGAGCACTTTTCACGTTCTCGCTCGGAAGCTGGAGCAAGCGTCGCGGTTGTCCGAGTCCCTGGCATTCCCAGCCCTGTAGCATTAGAGTATGAAAAAAAACAGCAGAGTAGAGATGGGAAGAATGAAGAGAGAAAGACTAAAAGGCAGAATAAGAGAAGAGCAACAATCCTAAAGCCAAGCAAGTGTAACCAAGTTTTCGCTATTACTTTAAGGTGCACCCTCTGGTGGAGTTTTTGAGAAAGTACGATTGTTGAAGAATATATAATGAGACAAAAAGTATAACGCTTAGTTTTGGATTTCGGAAATGGCTTCCTCATTGAGATAGCACCGAGTCTGAACCTTGGACTTGTTATCGGAGAGCATTTCGAGTTTTCCAGGGCTTGACAGGTTTATGTGCAACGAAGGGCTGGTCAGCAAGAGAGGAGTAAGATGTTGAGCCGGACGGCGAGATGGTTGAAAGGGCAGCACGCACCGGAAACTCTGGAAGCTCAACAATCACTTGCACGCAGTTTCTGTCTGCGTTGCACCCCCCGGTTTCTCAGGAATTTCCCTGAGCCCTTTAACAAAGATTGCAATTTTTTAGGGTCTAAATCAGGGCACCATTAGTAATTTTCTAGAGGGCCATATAAATGTAGGGGTCTGCTCATGATTCTACGAAGAAGCAGTGGAAAATGACCAAATCAGCGGACCCAAGTAATAAGAACGAAGAGTACACCAGCAATTCTTCTGAGGAGGCTGTTGAGAACTTCAGTGGGGAGGACTTGGAAAGAGGGTCAGTGCACACGGAAAGCGATGTAGTTGCTTATGATGGAGGCAACAACGTCGAGAGGTTGGAGCTGACTGCGGAGTCGTTGCGCACAGTTCTGAGAAGAATGACAGGCGCAGACCGTATTTTGGAGAACGCCAACAAGACTGACGAGCCGATGCCGCCTATGGGTGGTGGCCGTGGGTACCCTCCTCCATTGCCAGAAAGGGATCAATATGTCGTGCTGTTTGACGGACCAGACGACCCGTTGCACCCATACAATTACAGCATCAAGAGGAAGCTTCTCTATTCCTTCTGTTCTGCGTTTTCAGCCTTGTGCTTGACTGTTGGTTCTTCGATTTTTGCTGAGGCCGCTGACGATTTGCTGCGCATTTACCACATTGGCCCCACTGTTGCGACGTTGCCAACGTCGCTTTACATTTTGGGTTTTGCAATCGGGCCTGTTTTCTTTGGTCCAATTTCCGAGTTGTACGGGCGTAGGATTGTGTTGGTTCCTTCTTGTCTTGGATTCACTGCCTTCTCCTTTGCGGTTGCCACCTCGAGGGACTTACAGTCGATCATGATATGCAGATTCTTTGCTGGTTTCATTGGTGGTGCCTCGTTGGTTGTTTCCCCTGCTGTTATGGCTGACTTGTATCTGAACAGGACAAGAGGAAAGGCCATTTCGATTTTTGCAATGGTTTTGTTTGGTGGACCTAGTATTGCGCCAATCATGGGTGGGTTCACAGTCAAGAACTCGTCCTTGGGTTGGAGATGGACGGCCTACTTCCAAGGTATAATGGGATCTGCAGCGCTTGTCATCAACACCTTCTTTTTGGAGGAGACCCACCACCCATTGATCTTGGTCCAGAAGGCAGAGACCTTGAGAAGAAGAACAGGAAACTGGGGTATTGTTGCTCCACATGAAGAAGTCTCTTTCACCATCAGGGAGATTGTCGAAAAGAATATCACCAGACCTGTTATCATGTTGTTCAGTGAGCCAATTTTGTTCTTTATCACCTGTTACAACGCTTACATCTATGGTATGCTTTACTTGTTCTTGACTGCAATCCCATTGGTGTTTGGTGGCAAGTACCACTTTATCCAAGGTGTCAGGGAATTGCCATACTTGTCCATGCTTATCGGTGTGTTGCTTGGCGGTGCGCTCATGATCTACTTTGAGAAGCGTTACAACACTGCCATGGACAACAACAACGGGAAACCAGTGCCGGAAGAAAGATTGGCACCAATGATGATTGGTGGGTTCTTGTTTCCAGTTGGTCTTTTCTGGTTGGGGTGGACTGGTAACTACCCTAGCATCCATTGGATTGTGCCAACTATTGCGGTCCTGTTTGTTGGATTGGGTTTGATTTTGATCTTCTTGCCATGTTTGAACTACATCATTGACTGCTACTTGTTTTTGGCTGCGTCTGCGTTGGCTGCAAACACCTTGATGAGATCGATCTTTGGAGCTGCCTTCCCGTTGTTTGCTCGTCAAACGTTTGTAAATTTGGGGATCAACTGGGCGCTGACTTTGTTGGGATGTTTGTCTGTTCTCATGATTCCCGTTCCGTTCCTCTTTTACCGTTATGGTACGAGATTGAGACTGAAATCGAAGTATGCATTTGTGTTGTGATTTGGACAGTGTTTAATTGTAAGTAATTTAATATACCTAATAGCGAACGACTCAATGGCTTACTTTGTGAGCTAATGAGAAGTGAGTAAGATGTCAGTAGTGAGGGACAACAAACTAACCAAGGTGAAAAGTGTGTTTAATCAATCGATGAAAACTCAAAGTCTATTTAATCAATCGATGAAAACTCAAAGTCTATTTTCTTTCATCGTTTATGTACGTCTTGACTTATTTTACTTCGCTTGTCTACAATTGTGTTCTCATCTCACAATTGTGAGCCCAAATCGCTCGATATTTCCAATAAGTAGTCCCCATGAATCACCATAATAAAGTGAACACTTAGCACAGCCGAGATGCCCGTTGCCTCTTGAGATAAGTAGAAAGATGCTGCAAGAAAAACCAGCGTTTTAAGACGAGATGTGGGGTGGTGTCACCCAATAGTGGGGCGACTGAAGAGCGTAGCTAGACCATTACCGCGGGCAGGAGCGACAGCAAAGCAGCGTTCCTGCAACCGCGGACCGTTGAGAAGGTGCGTAATTGAAGACAGGAAATACACAATGGCGTTCTAGGTTCTGCTGAGTGAGGGTTATTATTTCATGTTTCTGATTGTACTTCAAAGGGCGGCCACAAACTGGCTGGTGGTGTGAATATCAAACGCACGCGCTGGACAAATTTTACCCATAGGATGGTGGGGCCATTATAAATAGGCAGTGAAACCCCAATTTCCTAGGCCAAATATCCAATGTTGGTTGCGTTAACTACCCCAGGCTCCGCGTTCAAACCCACGCTCCATAAACGTCAGCCTACGTGGAGACTCAAAAGGTTTAAGGAGTTGTACATCCAAAAGAGCTCACAGCCCAGTTCCCGGGGAAGCTCTCTCTATGACTCGCATTATTTGGAATACTAGCCTAAAACTGGAATAGGAACGGACGCAGGCGTTTTGGAGGTTGCAAAATTGGCTGTACGACTTAATGTGGAGAAGGATAGGAGTGTCTGCAGACCATGGTAATTCTTAATATGAATAAACAAACACAGTGAACTTCCGTAGATCTAGTGGACAGAATGTAAAGCATCTCCAGTGCCTAGATGTCATCGGACTTTGGCGAGAGTGAGTTTTTAATCCATTCCGCTCACAAACTCAAAGTCCACAAAGCATTGAAACAATGTCTAGGCTAATAATACCAATAGACGACTGCTATTATACACGTCGAACTGTTTCATCACAAGCGTACATGAGGTACAACCGACAATTTTTTGACTAATAACTACCGTCAAGCGCAGGGTTTAGCCGAGGTAGCAGCCATGCCGACCGTTGAGCCAGGGCTATCAATAAGCGTTGGCATTCAACAAACAATAGATGGGACTCCAGGATATGAAAGAAGCGAGTGACGGAGATACATCGTAGTTCCAAGCGGTATGTGACCCTGTTGCATGTTCAGCAAGACATGTCTGAGAGCAATACACGCATCGAGTGGAACGCAAGGGTGCTGGCACGCAAACGAGTGCAATCGGAGAAGTTTCATTGTTTTGCTAAAACTTCAACCTTCGTTCGATTAATGGCACTTCGTTGTGGGTGGCACTTACGAGTCGGCGGGCGTACTTGCGTGCTTCTCTCTTGTTTGCCATGGATTTGGTAAATCTTTCCAGAGCGCGCGCGAAATGAAAAATGATAAATCGGAATGAAGGGTTTGAAGCTTGTTCGCCATTTTTCGTGTACTGTGGCAAGGACAGCTAAGAAAGAGGAGGTCAAGAAGCTTTTCTTTGGCCGCCCGAGCAACAATTTACTGCTGGGTCTCGTGGGTTTAGCCAATGTTGGGAAATCTACGTTTTTTCAGGCCATAACTCGTTCTGAGTTGGGGAACCCAGCCAATTATCCTTTTGCTACTATTGAACCAGAAAAGTCGTTGATAGTAGTGGGGCTGGAGAAGCTTGAAAGCTACACCAAGTTATTTGGGTCTGAGAAATCTATACCTACCACGCAGACAATATATGACATTGCAGGTTTGACCAGGAATGCGAGCAGCGGTGAAGGGTTGGGCAACAAGTTCTTGGCTGACATCAGGCAGGTGGACGGGATCTTTCAGGTGGTTAGAGGGTTTAGAGATGATGAGATTATTCATATCGAAAACAATAAAGTTGACCCATTGCGAGACTTGGTGATTGTTAACGATGAGCTTCTCCTAAAGGATTTGGAGTTTGTTGAAGCTGCAATGACTAAAACCAAGAAGCCTCTGCAGAGAACTAGCTCAGACAAACTAATTGCCGAATTTCAGACGACGACATTAGAGAAGATTCTGGATATGTTGTACGACGGGCGTAAAGTTGCAAGTTCGAGCGATTGGGACGAGAAGGAAATCGAATTTATCAACCAATTGAACTTGTTGACGGCAAAACCAACTGTTTATTTGTTGAATGTGAACGAGGACGACTACGGAACTGGGAAGAATGAGTTTTTGGACGACGTTTCTGCTTGGATTGAGGAAAATTCTCCGGAAGACAAATTGGTTTTGGTTTCGGCGCTGTACGAGACACGATTGAACGAATTAAGAGATGATCCTGAGGCTTACCAAGAGTACGTGAAGCAGATTGGACATGGGAAGGATACGGTAATTCCGGTGGTTGTCGATGCGATGAGAGATGCATTGCATTTGATTTCGTTCTACACCTGTGGACCCAAGGAGGCAAGACAATGGACTGTCAGAGAGGGGAGCACTGCTCCTGAGGCTGCTGGTGTAATCCATACCGATTTGCAGAACTCATTCATTTTCGCAATGGTTTACAAGTGGGACGATTTGAGGAAAGAGACGGGACAGTTTAATGAGGCACAATTGAAGTCTGCTGGAAAACAACATAGACACGGCAAAAATTATTTGATTGAGGATGGTGATGTTATTGTAGTTAAAGCTGCTGGTGGAAAAGCCAGATGATTTATATAGTATGTACAAGAATGCTAATTTGTATACCTCATTTGTTGCTCGATATTTTAAGGTGCTCATTTGTTACTCAATATTTTAAGGTCCTCATTCGTTACTTGATATTTTAAGGTTCCTCATTGGTGCTTCATGAAATTTTTGAATAGTACATCAGTATATGTCATTTCAGTTCGTTTCGCTCATAAAACACTCATTTACCACACCGGCTCATCTTCCTTCTTTCTTGCAACTCTCACAATTTCATAGTCATCATTCGACTTAACTTCCTTATCCAAATGATCAGCCAACAATCCCTGAAGTCTGTAGTAGTCGTCTTTCTTATTCACAGCACGTTTATTTTCAATCATACTCAACGTTTCTTCCTCCCCAAGCTGCTTGTACTTTTGGTCATACTGTTCCCATTTAACAGCTGTGAACTTTTGCAAATAGATTGAGCCAGCAACAATGGATATCATGAAGGGGAGGCCGAAGAACAAAAAGTGGTTCTTCTTCAAGAGCTTTTGATACTTTCCGGCAAAGGTCTTGTCATATGCTTCTTGTTCTTTTCTTCCCCTGAAGATCTTGGTTCCTAAGTGTACCATGGTGGGTGTATGATTCGATTTTAGTTGAGCGACATGAAAAACGACATGTAAAACGACATTCTATGATCTTTAGGAGACTGTAGAAAGTTGGTTTATTGTTGTAAATGTTATAACGGAAGAGAGTATTTAGGTTTTCTTGTCTTTTAGGTATGGTGTTACTGTCAATATGCTAAAAAGTTAACTAGATAAAAAAATTGAAAGATTTTATCCATTTTCATGATAAAACTGTTATCTTCACTAGATATTTGAAGTGATTACAACTGCGGTTGCAGAATAGTATTACCGCTTCAAAATTAACTATTTTTTACCTAAGCTTATAAGTGAGTTCAAGGTGTTCGTTAAAGGCAGCACATCTTGAAAACAATGCATGGTGCTAACAATCGAATAATATTAGCATTTGACGAGGTAAACTTATAAATTCGGGATTCCAAGGTGACATTCACGTTAAACAAACAGGATTCGATGAAGTGATTCGGGCTTTCAACTTACTTACCGATAGCTTTCACATGCAATTGAAAATACCTTTGTATCAACAGTTAGTCTGGAAAAGCTGCCTTTTTAACAATGGCTAACCCCAATTAAACTACCAAACCAAACAGATTTTACTACATTCCATACAATTAAAGCAATGGAATCCACAATATTGGATTCACTAGCCTTGGTAACAACAGTTTCTTGGTTAATTTAAAATTTCGATTAAGCTCACGGTGCGCTAGTTGCGCATCTTCTTTGATGGGGGTTGCTTGTGATACAACCAGGTTGTACTAACAAGAGAGAATTCCGTCACATAATACCTGAAATCCTCAAGATAAGACTTCAATTCACTGAAAGGTTGCCCTTACCGATTCTGATATTCTATGACACAGTCGTAAAATGTGCGTCTTGTGCACCAAAAATTTGCTTCTGTTGCTTGAACGTACTCACGAGTACATTAAGCATTAAAACAACTTGAAAAGGCTCGCTCCTTTCCTCTGGTGGAATGTGGAGGTGCTTAACAAGTAGCCGTTAAAGAGCCGCGAACTGTCACAAACTCAGCACTAAGATCCCTTTGTCGCGATAGCAGAATATTAACTGACTACCGATGAGGTGCTCGTTAAAGATTATTGCACCCTGAACCCTTGACATACACTTTTCTGCTAGCGTAGCACTTTATTTTACGGTGCGATGAAAATATATTGAGCCTTGTGGTCCCATTCCAGAGAGCACTCACCAGCCCGCACCCTTCTCGTTATCTGGTGAGCACCGTAAAGACAAACTACGAGATTTCAGGGGCATTCTCCAGGTCCATGTGAAATAAAAGGCGGGAGTAGTTTTCTGCCCGCAGTGTACATTTTCATTAGCACTAATTATACATAAGTTTCAAACAGTCAAGGAGTAATTTTAAAAGTTAATAAAATTACCTCTCCAACAAAACAGGCAAGTTTTCAATCTTCTCGTCACCGTAAATAATCTGATATGTTGCTTCAAACAACGGATACTCATTGAGACTTCCAACTTTTTCCAAGAAGTCGTGCACCTCCTTCACTGTGATAAGACCCTGTGAAGATTGGTCGTTCAACAACTCAGCCTCAGCTTCGTGTGCCAGGAGACCGGTTTCTGCCATGTATCTGCCGACCTTGACGTTACGGCCGCCTCCGCACGTGGTGATCAAGTCGGCCATCCCGGCCGACTCGGCAGTGAATGTCGAGTATTGCGAGCTGGGGAAATAGGTGGTCGAAAATTTAATAAACTCGATAAGCCCTATTCTCATAATAGCAGCCCGGGCATTATCTCCCCAACCCTTACCTTCCACAAATCCAACAGCCAATGCCACAATGTTCTTGAGGGCCCCGGCCACTGAAACTCCAGCCACGTCTTCAATCACACGGACGTAAAAGTAAGGTCTGCTGAAAACCTCCTTCAAAACGTCGTGGTCAATGTCTAAACCACGACCTCTGAAATCTGAAGGTATGTTGTAGGCAACGGTTGTTTCTGACCATTTACCGCGTGCCACCTCTGGGGCCAAGTTTGCTCCCGAAAGTGCTCCGCACTCTATGCCCAATTTCTCGGTGATGTAAGTGGTGAGCAATCTACACCCATCTGGAGTGACCTCCAAGCCTTTCAAGCACGAAATGGCTCTTGCCGTGGGCTTGATGTTACCCTTCAAGGATCTGCATGTCTCGTGCAAAAACTGAAACGGCAAGTTGAAAACCAAAAGATCAGCATCTTTTGCAGCAGCAACCAAGTCCGGGTTTGCATGCAAGTTCGGAGGTAATGTGACACCAGGTAAGTACTTTACATTTTCATGTTTTTCGTTGATGATGTCGGTCAACAATCTGCCATCAACAACTTCATCATACACCCACATTTCAATAACCTTTTCAAACAATTGTGGCTTCTCCGAGGTGTTTTCGGCAACCACCTTTGCAACCGTGGTACCCCAGTTACCCGACCCTATAACGGCCACCTTGAACGGTATAAGTGCCTCAATCTCACACTCTCTGATGGGGTGGGCGAACTCCTGTCCTATACGTTCTGCTTTCTGAGTTTCAACACACATCGTTGGTAATGTTGCCAGGATGAGATGCGAAAGATCTGTTTTTATACTTTTTCGGAGTCGGTTCAGCCGATCATCGATTATGTAAGATGATCGTAAAAATGTTCAAAACGTGTTTGAGTGACAACACGTAAAGTGAAGGTGATGTTATACTATGATTTTTATGTGGTGGGTACAAGTCTGTAGTTCCAATGTTTACTATGGTGTGATGGGAGGTCACATTTATCAATTTTTTTGCGTGACTGGAGTGAGTGCCTAGAAGGGACATACGGCTAAGTTTGAGAGAGACTAGCAAAGAACTTGGTGTCGTTTGAATGTGTTGAGGTATAAGAGAAGATGAATTTTGGAGAATGGCTGCAAATTTTGTGTTTATTTGAACGTTGTGAGAGAAAGTGTGTGATTTTATTTGATGAGTACAGAGGTTAGCCGTCTCTCATTGACAGAATGGGTTTGTATTTAGTAGTGGCCGCAGGTGTACTACGTTGTTCAAGAGCGTAGCCAATAACAGCAAATTGTGTCTGTAATCAGGTGAGGTAAGGAGTTTACCGGGGATGTATATGGTACGAACTGATGGAGTCATGTGAGAGGTGTGGTCAAATTTCTTGGTAAGAATGGAGACAGTGTTGCAAGTGGATCAATGAATTGGACATTACCTTTGAGAATCGGATTGAAGAACTTCAAGATTCCCTCAAGGTACATCTACTGTCCTTGTGATTTTTGATTTTATGGTTTCTCACTTTTTTCCTCGTTCAACTCGTCCTCTCAACAAGCTGGTGGTACCAACATGTTAGAGACAGGGCTTATGCCTGGTTACCATGAGCATAACTATTTTGTTTCTTACAACTTTGCAGAAGGTGCACATTATTACGGTCCGGACTTCCACATACGAGTGAATTATCACCGACTATCACGGTGTCAAAAATTGGCTGGCCTTGGACGAATTAGTTCTTTAACTGAAATTTGGTATACTAAAGGTAAATTCTTAGGGGCTGATCAGAGAAGTAACTGGTTGTTCGAAATAATCCGAATTTCCTAGGGTTCTTACTCCCGAGATCGTCTTCTCTTAGGATTGGCAGAAATAGGATGATTGTGGATGAATACGTGTGTTCTCAAACATCTAGTAGTCAGCGCACTGAAATGTTCGGGAAGACAACCTGTTTCAGGAAGAGGCTCGTTCTACT
Source organism: Kodamaea sagamina (assembly GCA_030556545.1). Classification (NCBI taxonomy): domain Eukaryota; kingdom Fungi; phylum Ascomycota; class Pichiomycetes; order Serinales; family Debaryomycetaceae; genus Kodamaea; species Kodamaea sagamina. The sequence continues at coordinate 49,192 of JAKTUG010000063.1, forward strand.
TTGTCCTTGTAATTACAGAAAGACAACTTTGTGGCTTTCCTTGATTTGCGATGTTTATTGGGTAACTTCCGAGGTCCATATGACTACTAAAACCACTTGATATCTGTTCGTGATGCAACCGCGGTATCCGTAAGAAGAATATACACGTTCTCTTCACAAATTATTACCCAGGGGGTGCTGGTGAGTCAAGTGCCCCCCCCGGACAATGAACTCTGCTAATGAAAACGGCAACGATGGGAAGGAAGAAAGTCCAAAGAATTGCGTTTTGCCAGTTTGTTGAAGGGCAAATACGTCACCCCCACTTCAAGCTTTTGGGGTGCCTCTTTCAACTATGGATTCCATGAGATGACACTTGTGATGCAACTGAAGACAGGATGCTTCCTCAGATAACGATATACGAGAGCTTATTATTATGGTATAGGTAACGGTTTTATGCTGCAAGCGATTCAAATAGGAAAATGAGTGATGACAATCCAACCTCCTGTCAAAACCTGAAATAATCAGATTAGTTGTCCAAAGGTTAAATCCGGGGTGCAATACGTTGATCCGTTCATGTGAGTGGCTCCACTTATATCTTTAAGCCTTGAGAGTACGGAACCTAAATATATTTGGTTGCAAATTGTGGATCTCGTATCAAACATGTCTAGTGAACTTATAAAAGGAACAACATTGACTACCAAATACGCTCCTTACTCAAATCACCATGGTCTTATTCAACAAACTCACCTTACTTGCTTTAGCTACTCAGATTTTTGCTCTTCCCGTTGCTCAGAGCGATGCTCAGATTGAAAGAAGAAGTGACGACGGTGCTGGAATTAAGTTAGACTTTAACGTCTCCTATAGAAACTCTACCAATTCCACCAACTTCTATGACGGAAATCATCTCACAAGAAGGGCCATCACAGACTCTTTGGCAAACGTGCGTTCTTACTACACTGCCAACTTGTCGTTTGGCTCAGAGAAAAACGTTATTGCCGTCGATATTGACACCGGAAGCTCCGACTTGTGGGTTATAGCCTCTAACGCCCAGTGTGGGATTACTACACCAAACTGCTTAAGTTATGGGACTTACAATGTCGACGACTCCACGTCTGCTGTTGACGCAAACCAGCCATTCAACATTCAATATGGTGATTTATCTTTTGCTATTGGAGAGTACTACACTGACGTGGTTGCTATCAGTGGTGTTAATGTGAATGATGTTACTATTGGTGTCGGCAGATTGGTCGCTGCCACGCCAGGAGTTTTCGGCATTGGTTTCGACACTAACGAAGCCTCTCTTCAAAGTAGCAACTGGCAGTACCCTAACTTCCCGGACCTATTGGTCAGCCAAGGTTTAATTTCTAAGAAGTACTACTCTCTTTACTTGAATGGTCCAGATGCTTCTACTGGTTCGGTGATTTTTGGTGGCACTGACTCCTCCAAATACACGGGATCGTTGATTGATATTCCGTTGACTTCTCAAACCGAGTTCTTCGTTACTTTGAGTTCGGTCACAGGGAGCGGTGACCTCAATTCCTCAGCCAATTATCCCGTCTTGTTGGACTCAGGTACAACTATCACGATTTTGCAACCAAGCACCGTTGATGCTATTGCTAAGGCGTACGGCGACGCAAACTACAACCCAAGTATTGGACAGTACCATGTCAGCTGCACTGCTCCTTCCGGTTCTTTAATTTATAACTTTGGAGAGGCGGAGATTACCATTCCTTACAGCACTTTGATTGGACCAGCGTTTGACGCAAATGGAAATCCAGCTCCTGGATGTGTTTTAAACATCCAGTATGCCAACACAAGACTCCCTCCAATTTTGGGTGACAACTTTTTGAGATATGCTTATGTTGTTTATGATCTTACTGACTACAAGGTTTCCATTGCCCAATCCAAGTTTACATAACTTTTCTACAAATCACATTATGAATCACTTTGACAGTGACTAAATTAAAATTTATGCTCATTCTAAGCTCAATGTTGTAGGATAATCAGTTTTCTCAAACTAAGAACACTTTGACCAACGAGTAGGCTTTCGGCTTTTGATGTATTGAAAGAATTGATACAACTCTAAAGTGGTTTCAGGAGAATATTGTTTTTAGTTTCTGCTCTTCATCTTTTTGTAGTTAGATATTTCCGTGGGTGAAACCTTTTAGCTTTCACTTAGAGTCGCCTTCTCCATCTATCTCTAGGTCTTTTGTCATTTCCTCAAACGATTGCGAGATAAGCCTTCGTTATAATTTTGCTGTCTTGGGTATTTCTCAAGGGCCTACAAATCCTCTCTGCTCTGAATACCGCAAGGCACCTCCAAAAATGAAAAGAACCTTGTTCTGCTAGTCTACCGGACTATTACATGCACTCACTTAATCCCAACGGTGATTCGTGAGTATCCTTTTACTTCTAAGTCAACATTTCGGTACCGTTCAAGCATTACTTCAATTCTACCAGCTGTGCAAATCTGCTACACATCCATGGCATTCATCCTGTTACCCTTACGGCGACGTAGTTCTCATAAATTTAATAAAATCTTTCTGTTCTGGCACTATGTGTAATTCTGGTACTCTTACAGGTTCCAATTCAATTTCAAGCTCGAGGCTGGCTCTGGAGCTAACACTGTCAGGGTTTGGTTTAGGTTCATTTTGTTCGGTGTTTGATTCAGGAGCTAGATATACTACGGGAACTCTTTGATTATTAACGTTGCTGTTGTAGGGTAGACTCCTTGACTTATCATTAGAGAAGAGATGCAACTGTTACTGAAGAAATTTCTAATTGTAGAGTGCATAAATTTCAGGTAGGAGTCGTTTGGTTGGAGTAGTTGTTTCCAATGTGTATAAATGCTGCGAGTTAGGTGTGAAGTAGTGAGAATTTCCTACAACGTTCACTTCAGACTTTCGAGAAGATTAGGACTACTCATGTGCTTGAAATGAAAGTTTGCCTGTCTCGAATGCACCCATAGAGCGTAAAACACTTTGACGTTGAGCTAGTTTCGAATTGGCTTTTGAGGGTTAAAAGTTACATGGACAGAAAATCCAACGGTGAGGAGGAGT
>JAKTUG010000064.1:0-48631 GCA_030556545.1 Kodamaea sagamina
GGGTGGCTGGGGTGGGCCGTGGGAGCGTGGCGACGGAGTTTGTAGTGTCTGGGGGTTGTCTGGCGTGGGCTACGGAGGACCTCTTCTATACGACTAAACGAGATGCAGATCAAGTCGTTCGTGTTTTTTCTGTTTGTGTCGAGATTATGTCAGCATAAAGTTGGGTAAAGTTGGATAAGGTTGGATAATGCTGGGAGGATAAAGATGGATAAAGACGGGGGTAGATGTGGTTGGAGAGTGTGAGGGTTTTGTAGGGGGGTGGGTTAGTGGAGATGTTTTTAGTATTCAGAGTATTATTGGATCAGAGTCTGTTTGGTTTGGCTTTTATTGGTGAAAAAGTTGCAAAATGTTTAAATTTTAGGTTTGAAATGTAGAGAGTTGTGAAGTGATTGTGGGTGAGGTTGAGAAGAGGTGAGGGTTCTTAAAAGTATGCGAGTACAAAGAATAGTGGATGGTGATGACGCAAAGATATTGGAAGTAGAAGTAAATGAGTCGATATGATGGAATCTAGCAGGTAGACTACAGAGTAATGGTAGAGCACGAACACTGGAGCTAAGAATGAATTGAAATGTAGAATAAGGTACTTCTAAGAATAAATGAGTTGAATGGTAGAAGTATAGGATACTGTTGGGACTAAAGAAAGAATCAAAGAAATGTGACTGCTGGAAGTGAGAGTGGTGAATAGAGAATGTAGAAACATGGGACTTCTGAATTGAATTCAATAATAGGTATATAGAAATGATTGTAATGTGAATGCTGGGGCAAATCAATGAGAATCTTAACTGCTGAGACTGACTGATGTTAAACCATACTAAGAATAATGAATAGTTGATAGAATTTTAAGACACTCTTGGAACTAAGATTAGTGAATTGTGGACAGAATTTTAAGACACTCTTGGAGGTAAGAATAAATGAATAGACGTAGAACAAAGGTACTCTGAGACTTGGAATGAGTGACACAATCAAAATCCTGGAACTGGGAGTAAGTGAAGAGAAGTGTAATATAATACTGCTGGAACTAGGAAAGGAGAATGAAATGTAGAAGCATATGGAACTAAGAACATCATAGAATCAGAACTCCTGGGGCAAAATCAAAAGATAGATTCAAAAATGCTGGAAAAGAGGGTAAAGAATGGTACTGATAGAATTAAAACCAATTGTGCAAATGTATGGTAGATTCAAAATAGCTAGAACTAAGGGATATGAATAGAAATGATAGAATTATAGGATACTTTTGGAGCTGAAAATAATTGAATAGAATGTAGAACAAACATGCTCTGGGACTAAGAAAAAATGAAGATAGCTTCTGGAAGAATAAATGAAGGAATCATAGCTGTTGGATCTAAGATGTAATGTAGAGTTATAACTACTCCATAAGAGTGCATTTTACAAACACAACCGCTGGAATCAATCGAAATGATGCATCTACTGGAACCAAGAATAAATGAAAGAATCTGTGTTAGCTAGGAATAAACGAGAGAATCTCGATAAGAGTGCATTTTAGAACCACAGCTGGAATGAATGAGACAGAACTATAACCTACAGCTGGGCTGAATAGAAACTTAGATTCATAAGAAACTGTTGTGGCTAAAGCATACTGAACGGGTGTTGGAATCATAAATGGTGTGTTTTAGACAAATAAATGATATTGAAGAAACTGTCGAGCTAACAGAGCTTGATTAGAAGGACAGGATCCGGGAATCTACCCTTGGTAGAATCTCTTGGTCTTTCCATGATTGTTCATAGTGAAATAATTGTAGTATCAAAAGGCTATATCAATTATAAATTACTTGACGTCTGGCCTCTCTCAACACTCCGAGCACATGGAGTATTTATGCCAATCAGCTCAGCCTTTTCTCTATGTCAGCTATTTCATGTTATGCTACCCTCGGTGTTAATGCACTTCTCGCTGCACACTCAAAGTTCGAGCATTAGCAGATGTACCCTTTTACCAGTTCATCTGGGAGTACCTGAAATATACCAGTTTCGAACCAAAGGTTAACTTCTTCCGATGCGCTTTGACTAGAACCAAGGTTCCATCCGAAGGCTCAGATGCAGAATCTAACAATGAATAAAATAAAACACACTAAAACCTAAAACACTAATACTTTAAAATTAAGATAGATAACATTGAACGAAATAAGCTATTGCGGATTAAAAGTACATTGGAGTGACCAACGCGTAGAAGTGCCACAGTACCACGATAATCACTTCTAATCACTTCTAATCACACCCAATCACATCTCATTCACACCCACTCACACCCACTCACACCCACTCACACCCAATCCCACCCACTCACACCTCCCTCTCCCTCCCCCATCATCATCTTTTTAAGAACCAACCTTTTTTTACGCGATTTCGCAATCGCTCATTTCTAATCAACCCACCATGTCCATCCCAGAACTGCTCCTACCCTTCAAAACATCCCAAATCTTCCACCGCACATGGGCAGGCACCTTCTACTGCAAACCGCAGGCAATCTTCCAACCACGCACCTTAGATGAAATCCAGGAGCTCATCAAACAGGCCGCACGCCACGGCAAAACCATCATGACCGTCGGCTCCGGGCACTCGCCCAGCGACTTGACCATGACCGACGAGTGGTTGTGCAACTTGGACAGATTCAACGCCGTCTTGAAACAGCAGGAGTTCTACGGCCCCACCGCCGACAACTCCCAAAAAGAGGTCAAGTACGTCGATTTGACTGTCGAGGCCGGGTGCCGCATTTTCGAGTTGAACGAGTATTTGAAGGAACACGACTTGGCGATCCAAAATTTGGGCTCCATTAGTGACCAGTCGATCGCAGGTTTGATTTCCACCGGAACTCACGGTTCTACGCAGTACCACGGCTTGGTTTCGCAGCAGGTGGTGGAAATCAAGTTTCTCAATGCTAGGGGAGAGCTGGTTACGACATCGTCGGTGCAGAACCCTCACTTGTTCAAGGCTGCGTTGTTATCGTTGGGAAAGATTGGGATTATCACCCACGTTACTTTGAGAACGTGCCCAAAGTATACAATTAAGTCGGTGCAGGAGATCATCAAGCTTGAGACGTTGCTTCGTGAGTGGAACACACTCTGGCTTGATTCTGAGTTTATTCGTGTTTGGTGGTACCCGTATACGGGGAACTGTGTGCTTTGGAGAGCGTCCAAGTCTAGCGAGCCGTTGAGTGCGCCGCGCGAAAGTTGGTACGCGACGCGTTTCGGCCGCCTCTTCTACGAGCTGTTGCTCTGGTTGGCCGTGCACGTTGTTCCGTCGTTGACCCCGGCAGTGGAGAGGTTTGTATTCGGCCAGCAGTACGGCGTGACGGAAACCTTGGGTCTGGGCGACGTTGCGGTCCAGAACTCGGTCGAGGGTCTCAATCTAGACTGCTTGTTCTCGCAGTTTGTCAACGAATGGTCTGCTCCGTTGAACAACGGTGTTGAGGTTTTGACCAAGTTGAGGGACGCCATTGAGGAGGGTGCTGCTCTGGGTCGCTACTACTCGCATGCTCCGATCGAAGTTAGGTGTTCCAATGTCACCTACTCCGAAAAGCCGTTTGTTAATGAAGATGGTGAACCTTCCTTGCACCCTAGCCAGGAGTGGCTTTCGAAGAGAGACAAGTTGAGTCCGGGGCCTATTCCGGGTAATAATTTGAGACCTTATTTGGACAATTCTCCTGACACCACCTATTCTGAGGGTCCGGTGACCAACGACCAGCTCACTTTGTTTATTAACGCGACCATGTACAGACCGTTTGGAACCAACGTGGAAACGAAAGAGTGGTACCAGATCTTTGAGAACATCTTGTTTGAGGCTGGAGGAAAACCACACTGGGCCAAGAATTTCATTGGTGTGGATGGCGAGCAGATCTCGGACCTGGATTTTAAGTTGCAGAGCAAGTACGGGGGGAAGCCTTTCTACTCGATGATTGGGTTCCAGCCGCTTATGAGGAACTGGTTTGGCGAGAGGTTGGTGGAGTTTAACAAGGCTCGTAGGGAGACCGATCCGGAGGGATTGTTTCTTAGTGGAAAAGCCTGGGCTGATAGAAATGGTATTATTATCGAGTAATTTTACTTTATTCAAGGTTCAATAACTCATTATTTATCTTATAAAAGTTTATTAGAGAAGGGTAGGACTTGAATAATTTTTGATAATCGTTTTTTTTACGATAATTCTTTGGGACTTAAGGTCCTGGGACACTGGTGGATCTTGAAGGACACTGGTGGATCTTGAAGGACACTGGTGGACCTTGAAGGACACTGGTGGATCTTGAAGGACACTGGTGGATCTTGAAGGACACTGGTGGACCTTGAAGGCCACTACAGCTACGAAAATCATTCATAATTGCAAATTCCTAATGCTATACAAGGCCTTAAATTGCTTTGTTTTGGACAGTGGTAACTGATTATACTCAATTATCTATTTTTTGAACTAGAGAACTAACTAAACCTCAAAAATATGAGTATTATTGAGTCCTCGTGGTGCTTATCGAATGGGGCCAATGTCTTAAGCGTTGGAGCATGTTTCTTATCTGTAAAATCTGTTGAGGTAAGGACTTTATTAGGAGGCATGGAGTTCATAATATGTCTGTGGTTGTCCTGGTGAACAACAATGGCCTTCGTCCTTACCTCTTTAGTAATTTCTTTAAACTTCTTCGTAATAATTTTCTGAAATAAAACCTTTCCTTGATATTTATTCAATACCATTCCTTATTCGTATTTCAATACGATTCAATACAATTCAATAAATTCCTCACTATTCAATTTTGGCTCAATACATTTCAATTCATTCCATTTAATACATAAAATACAGTGCAGTGATAACTCATTACAATTCAATACAAGTTAATACTAACTATGCCACCTCAATATTTAAAACCAACTCAATATAATTTAATACCAACTCAAAACAATTCAATTCAGTTCAATGCTAACAATGCCACCTCAATAGAAATTAATACCAACAATTCTAATTCAATGGTAAGCAATACAATTCAATACTAACTCAACAATTCAATCAAATTATATTTCAATAAATTATAGTTCAATACAATAAATGCAACTCATTCCAATAATCAATTCCTTAGTACTTAATATCACTTAAACGGAGCCTTCAAAGGATCAATAACAACACCCTGCTTAATATTAACCCGAGGTGCAGTCATATCAGCATGCGTAGCCCGAGAAGTCCACTCCTGTCCCAAAGGCATGCGCAACGAACGCTCGTACTGCTCTCTCGACTCGAACGGGAACGGAACCGCACTCGACTGGTACTTCAAATTCTTCTTGTTCACCTTCTCGTTGATAATCACGTTCTTGAGGTCCTTGTCCCTTCTCTTGTCCTTCAGCACTACACCCTCGACCTTTCTGATGAACCGCTTTTTGGGCTTGAACTCGTCGTCGCCGCCTCCCCACGACCCCCACCCAGGTAGCGTTATATCCTCCTCCTTGTGGTCTTCGTCCGCAGCAACCAGTCGTTTCTCAGCCTTGAACTCCTTGACCACGTCGTCCCCGGCAAACGCCTGCTTGATCAAGTCTTTCTGTTTGAACATCATTGCGCCGTCGGAGTCGTCGCCGGAATCGCCTGAATCATTGTCTTCCACAACCTTCAACGTCTGCTTCATGTTGATAATGCCCTCGTCACGCTCGGAAACCGTCCTCTTCTTGGCCATTTTGGCCGCGGCCTTTGCAAACTTGGACGAGTTTTTGTCAATGCTGGTCAATTTCTTGGACTTTTCTCTAGGTGTTTCAGCAGAAAGCCATGGATTGGATTCGTCTTCAGATTCACTTTCACATTCACTCTCACTTTCACTTTCCTCTCTAACCTCCACCTTCTTGTTAACCTTCTTGTCCAATCTGTTGACCAAGTTGTTCAGCTCTTCCTCGCCAATTTCATCGACGATTTCCTGGTCAAGGTCGTCCATTTCTTGTTTGGATGCTGCCGCAGAAGGAGCATAAACCCTTCTACCTTGGTTCAAAGTGCTATTCACAGAGTTGTTTTCCTTCTTGAACTCGTCCAAATCATCACCCTCCTCCAATTTCCTCAAAGTTTCCAACTCTTTCAAGTTTTCCTGCCTTCTCTTCTCTTCAGCTTTCCTCATAAAATCCATAGCCAACACACCTTTACCTAACTTGGTCCTGTTAATCTCATCAGCAGAGTCGTCATCCTTATTATACTCTCTCTCCAAGTCAGAAACATCATCGTCAGACTGATCTCCCTCTTTAAATCCAAGTTGCTTGGCTCTGAGACGTTCACCTTGTCTTAACATTTCCTCCAACTCCGACCTGCTCAGTGCATCCTTCGACATCCCACTCTTTATCATCGATTTGGCCCACAGCGACTGTGTTTTGTGCTTTAAGGTCATTCTTTCCTGTGCACGCTTCAAATCGTGGTCCTCGTCGTCACTTTCGTCTTCTTCCACCAATTCAGCATTCCTCAACCTCTCCTTCTTCTGGATCTTGTGGTACTGCTTCGACTTGATTTTCTTGATACGCTTTGCACGCGAGTCGTTGCGGAACATCAACTCCCTCATCATGCGCAACTCCTGTGTCCTTTTTCTCATCTCGTCCGGCGACAACTTGGCAACCGCAATCTCCTCGAAAGTGGCCTCTTTTTCGTCGTCCACCAAGGCCGATTTCGTCAAAACATCGTTGATCCGCTTCTCGAGGTCCGTTGTGTGGTCGAGCTTCACTTTGAATGCGTTTGTGCTGGTGTCGGGCTTTTCAGGCTCGTTCATGGGGAAATTGAGAACTTCGGCCTCGCGGTTCGACAGCACCACGTCCTGCCATTTGTTAACCTCTTCCTTGGCAATCTGGTATGCGGCTTTTCTGTCGTGTCTCTCTTGTATTCTTTTCGGCAATGGAACTGCCAATGCACTGGAGGTCTGGTCAATGAGTATGGCGTTCTTAGAGACCGAGTCGTCCACGGCCGACATCATCTCGGCAAGCGACAATTTGTCGCCGGAGGGCACCCCAAACTCGTTTTCCTCTATCGTCTCAGTGATAAGACGCTTCTTCTGTGCCGCAGGTTTCTTAAGTTGTGCTTTCAAGTGCGAAACGGTGTTTGCCAAGTCCACCTCATCCCCAGATTCATTGTCAAAAACGTCAGATTCTTCCGATTCTTCTCCACTATCATCCTCCTCTTCACTCTCCACATCCCCCTCACTCTCCTCTTCACTCTCAGACTCCTCCTTCTCAGATTCAGACTCCCACGCATCATCCAAAACCACTTCCCTGGACCCTTTAGCACTCAGACTCTTCAAGTCCTTGTCATCCATATCCCAAGCTTCAGATAACGAAACAAACTGGTTCTCGTCGACACTCTGGTACCCTTCGTCACTGTTTTCTCCATCCAGCAACTCCTCACCCCTCTTACTTCTTCTCTCCTTGTTTTTCGCCTCCTTACGCTTGTCTCTGATGGTCTGCGAAAACTTGGAGTTGAGCACGTCAAAGTCGTCGTCAGACCCCAACGCCTCGTCCGAGTCGATCTCCTCGTCGTCAAACGAGTCGTCTCCGCCGTCTCCCTCGTCTTTCAAGAACTTTCTCGCGTCCATGATCCCGTCGTGCACGGGCATCTCGTCGCCGGAGTCGGAGCTCTCGTCGTCCTTGTACCCGTTTTCCTGTCTCTCTGCGATCTGGAACGCGTCCAAGATCTTGCGCAGCGACCTCTTCTTGCTGGTGGAGTTGGACGTGGCTTTTGTCTTCTTTTTGGCCATTAGTGTACTGGTTAGTGATTTGAAAAAGTTGCAAATTTGCGATGCCTGAGGGAAGCACGTGAGGATTTGCAGCCAAAACAGAAGCACTAGCAACAACACTAGCTATCGCTAGTGTTGTTACGCCTACAAGTGGCTGCTAGAGGATGATGAGATGAGATTTCTTTATTTGAGTTGTGAGATTATTCAAGGTTGTACTGGTATTTCTTGGTGATATTAATTTTGGTGAATTTGTTAGTGATTTAAATGAATGGAGCTGGTTTATAGTGAAGGTTGATGGATATGTTGGTAGGGGTTAAAATGTCTTAAATATGGTCAAGGTATTGCATTGAAGATGGTATTTGTCTCATGAAAAGTAGTTAAGATGAATATTTTCAACTAAAATGGATAAAGTAAACACGTTTGAAGGTGATTAAGGTAAACTTGTCCGTGAAGTTAAATTTGTCTAGGATATGATGTACCGTAAATTTGTCTAAAGATGATGGTATGGTCAACTTGACTACAGTATGGTGTTATGGTAAGTTTTTCTAAAGATATAATGGTTTGGCTAATTCTAAAGATATGATGGAATGGTTAATTGACCGTAGAATGGTTAATTTGACTGTAGATATGATGGAATGGTTAATTTGACTAAAGATTAATGGTATGGTAAATTTGACGAAAGGTATGATGGAATGGTAAACTTGTCTAAAGATATGATGGTAAGGTAAATTTGTCTAAAGATACAATTGTATGATAATTCTAAAGATATGATGGTATGGTAAATTTGTCTAAAGATACAATTGTATGATAATTCTAAAGATATGAAGGTATGGTCAACTGCCCACAGTTATGATGATATGGCGATTGACTAAAGATATGATGCTACGGTAATTCTAAAGATATGATGGTATGGTAAATTTGTCTAATGATGATGGTATGGTGAATTTGTCTAAAGTTATAATGGTATGGTAAATTCTGAAGATACAATTGTACGATTATTCTAAAGATATGATGGTATGGTAAATTTGTCTAAACATACAATTGTATGATAATTCTAAAGATACAATGGCATGATAATTCTAAAGATATGATGGTATGGCAAATAAATCTTAAACATATACTGGTATGGTAAACAGGTCTGGAAAATTTGAATGAAAGTTATGGTGTATCCAGCTGTTGGTTAATGGTAAGGTATGAATACATTTTTACAATAATCCCAACCTCACACACTCATCTACAATTCTCTCAAGTCTTAATCCTATTCTCAGTGTAAATCTACTACAACGCATCCAACCTATCATTAATCTCCTCCGCAGTCAACTTCCTGAAACGAGGTCCCTCGACATCGGTCCCCTTGAACCCCAACAAGTGGTCCTGTGCACTGCTCACTATCGCAATGTCCAAGTTCTCGCCCGTCAACTCGCCGTCCACCAGCTCCTTCAACGCCAACAACGCAACGTGCACCGCGTCCTCCAACTCCAAGTTCTCGTTCCACCTCTTCTCCAAGAAGGTCCTGGCCAGGTTGGCCGTCTTGCCTATGGCCGTGGCCTTCCACGGGAAGTAGCTCCCGGAGGGGTCCACCTGGTACAACTGGAACTGCTCGCTGTGCTCGTCGTAGCCCCCCACGAGCAACGACACGCCAAACGGCCTGATGCCGCCGCTCTGCGTGGACTCCTGCATCACCTTGGCGATCTCCTGCACCAAGATCTTGACGGGCGGGTACTCGTTGTATATTCTCTTATAGTTTGTGTGCGCGAGCTTGCGCGCCTTGTCGACGAGCACGCGGAAGTCGGGGCCCATGCCCGAGTACGTCATGCCGATGTCCGGCGTGACCAACTCCACCTTGGTGTTGGTGTCGTTTTTCAAGAGCGTCGAGTTGGCCTTGCGCTCGGTGGCGAGCACTATGCCGTTGGCGGCCTTGATTCCGATGGTCGTGACACCGTTTTTGACGACATTCAAGGCGTATTCGATCTGGACAAGTTTCCCGCTGGGGGGTTAGTATGGGATTGGGTGGGGGGGACATTTTAAGGGACATACCTTGGGGAGAATGTGGTTAATGAGAATGAGTATCTGTCTGCCATGGTGTTGGTTTTTTTTTGCCTTCAAACAAAAAAGAGAGCGAACAAAAGGCTCGACGAACGAATTCACTCCACGAACGCATTCACTCCACGAACGAATTCACTCCACTTCGTGGAGTGAGTGAGATAGTGGAGTGAGTGGGTGAGTTGAGTTCTTTTATGAGTGAGTGAGCTGAAGGAACGAACTCCAATAAGTGGAGTGAGTGAGTTAGTGGAGTGAGTTAGTGGATTGAATGAGTTGTTTGAACAAGTGAGTGAGTAGTTTGAATAAGTGAGTTTTTTGAATAAGTTGTTTGAGTAAGTGAGCGAGATTGAATAAGAGAGTTGTTTGAATGAGTTGTTTGAATGAGTTGTTTGAATAAGTTGTTTGAATAAGTTGTTTGAATAAGTTGTTTGAATAAGTTGTTTGAATAAGTTGTTTGAATAAGCTGTTTGAATAAATGAGTGAGTTTGAATAAGAGAGTTGTTTGAATGAGTTGTTTGAATAAGTGAGTTGTTTGAATGAGTTGTTTGAATAAGTGAGTGAGTTTGGATGAGTGAGTAGTTTGAAAAAGTCAGTGAGATTGAGTAATTTGAATGAGTAAGTGACTTGTTGGACTAAGTGAGTAATTTGAATGAGTTGTTTGAATAAGAGTTGTTTGACTTAGCGACTGAGTGAAATGTGTGAATGAGATAACAAGTAAATGAGTGTGGAGTGTGTGTGAGATAGTGTCAATAAGTGAATTAGAGAATAGTGTGATTAAGGGATTTTGAGAATAGTGTGAATCAGTGAGTGAGTGAGTGAGTGAGCATGTGGAGCCAAGTAGTGGAATAAAGTGGAGTACGTGAAGTAGAAGAAAGGAATGATCGAGTGGGTGAATTGGTAGAGTCAAGTATTAGAGCAAGTGGTGAAGTGGATTGAACAGAGTAGAATTAAGAGTGAGCTTGGTACAGTGCACTGAAAAAAATGATAAGAAGAGTGTGAGTGAGTGTGAATGCAGAATAGATAGAAGAGAATGAACTTTGAAGACTGAACGAACAGGGGAAAATGAGGGTGACTAAATCAGCTGCCTAGATTAATTGGAGCAGGTTCCCACACAATTGACTCAAAACTGGAGGAAATGAGTACCCTGGAGTGAACTGTGCACAGTAAACAGTAAAGAATTGAGAGTATACAGTGAAGAATAGGTGCACGGGAAACACTGAGAATAAACATTGAAGAGCGAGCACTGTAATGAAACAGCAACTGAGGACTAGATACAAGACTCTCAGGTTTATACAACCAGATAAATACTTTTAGTCAACAGATGAGAAATGTAATGGACGAAAACTGAAATTTATGGAGAATATCAAAGTACATCCATATTGGAGAATGAGAGCGAGAATTAGAAGGTTGCAAAAATAAGTCAATAGCTAGCGAATTAAACAACGTTAACATTTTGGGTGCAAAAACTATTTACCTGAGAACAAGTTAAGTGAATTGCTCGCTCTTACGAGAAGTATAATGAAAGATACAGAGAAGAGAAACACATTCGATGAATACATTTTTGAGCAAAGGTTTGAATGCAAAAGGGACCATTCAAGCTGTTTACACGGTTTGTACCAACACTAAACTCTAGGTAATATTAACGTACGTTACTTAACGTTCATTGAATTAACCTCAATTTGTGTCAGTCAGATTGTTTAAACCCCTCAGACGATAGTATTCACTCTTCAGTTCAGAACATTTCAAAACTCTTATTACCCTTACTTCAGGAACTACTCAATTCTATTAACAAACATTTATTAAACTCACCACACTCAATACTCATACATATTCTAACACCTACACTTCCCTATTGAAAACAATCCATGAATATATAAATAAATATCAACAAGCTCGTTGTACAAGCTAGCTCTGAATCAGATGCTCACTATGTTGCACTCATTGTTCGCAAGCCGAGCGACTTAAGCTCACTATGGCGCACTCACTGCTTATTTCGTTCGCAAGCCGAGCGACTTAAGCTCACTATGTCGCACTCACTGCTTACTTCGTTCGCAAGCCGAGCGACTTAAGCTCACTATGTCGCACTCACTGCTTACTTCGTTCGCAAGCCGAGCAACTTAAGCTCACTATGTCGCACTCACTGCTTACTTCGTTCGCTATTGCACTCATTGCTCAATTCGTTCGCAATTCGTTTACTCCTCATCATCAGTATCAGGCGGTCTAGGAGTCCCCTTCGGAGTGTTCAACCACTCTAAATAACGCAATCTCCTCCTCTCAGCCTGCAACTTCTTGTCATTTCTAGTCATCTTCTTTTTTCTAGTTCTAACCTTGATGTTCGCAGGCGAATCATCGTCATCAGCCCTCTTTGGAGCTGGGGCAGCCGCCTGAGGCGCGTCCTCAGGCCCACCGTCCTTAAATCTAGCGTTGTCCACCGCAACAGTGCCCTTCTGCACAACCTCTCCGTTCTCAACATGCCACTGCTCAGGACACAAGGCACCCACAAACTCGTTGTTGTGCGAAATCATCACCACACCTCCAGACCACTCTCTGATGGCCACGGCCAACCCTCCAAGCGAGTCTCTGTCCAAGTAGTTGGTGGGCTCGTCAAGCACCAAAAGATGCGGGTTGTTCCACATGGCTCCCGCAATAACAACCTTGACCAACTGCCCACCCGACAAGGACCCCATAGGAGTGTGGTCCGCAATGTCGCCGTCAAGACCAACACCCTCAAAGTGCTTTCTGATCACCGACGGGGTCAACTCACGGTAGCCCAAACCCTCACGCGAGGCCTCGTGGTCGTCAAACTTTTGAACCAACTTGTCAAACCCGTGCTCCAAAAGTACTTCCTTAGGCACCCAATTGTTGTACCTAGGCAACCACAACTTCCACTTGACCTCGTACTGGAACGACTTCTTCAACTTTTGTCTTCCGACAAGAGCTTCGATTTGACGGGGTCCTCTTCCATCATCAATGTCAATAGTCTTCTCTAACTGTTCTTTATCTTCCTTGCTAACCTTACGTGAATCCTTCAATAAGATTTCACGATCGTCACCAAACCTATAACGCCATTGCAAGTACTGGTTTGCGGTTTTCTCCTTGTGCTGCTCAACGTGCTGCAATGCGTGCTGCGCAATGTACCCGATTCTCAAGTTGGGGTGCTTTTCAACCGTACCCTCGTCTGGAACCATCTCACCCGTCAACAACTTGATCAAGGTGGACTTACCGGCACCGTTGGGACCCAAGATGGCCACGCGCGACGAAAGCGAGAGCGAGCACGACACGTTGGTCATCTGCGGCTTGGCGGCACCGGGGTACGTGAACGAAACGTTGCTCATACGAGCAACGGCACGCGTGTTGGACTTGACTCCGGTGAGAATGCCCGGTGGAGGGAACGTCATCTTGACGTTCGAGTCCGTCAAAGTGTAGTAGGACTTTCCTTCAGGCTTCTGCTCGACAAAGGCAGACAAGTTACCCTTGTAGTAGGCCAACTTCTTGTTTTCGTAGTGGATAATGTCGGTACACACAGTGTCCAAGAAACCAGAGTCGTGCGACACAATCAACGAGGTAATCTCGGTGTTCTCAACAAGATAATCTTCCAACCACTTGACATTTTGAACGTCCAAGTGGTTAGTAGGCTCATCCAAAAGCAAAACATCCGCATTCAACAACATGGCTCTGGCCAACTCCAACTTCATTTTCCACCCACCGGAAAGCGAGCCCACCTGTTGCTCCAATCTCTCCTGAGGGAAACCAACCTTGAGTAAGGCCGCCTGGATATCAGCGTTGCCGACATTTTGCAACTCTGGGTCCGACGCAATAAACGCAACCAAGTCCATGTCTGCTTCCGAACCCTGCAACTTGTGCTCGACAAAGCACGTTTTCAACTGGTCGGCCGTGGGGAATCCCTCCAACTGGCCCTTAGAGATGGCCCTCATCAAAGTCGACTTACCAGCACCGTTACGGCCACACAAACCATATCTGTGGCCCTTGAGCAAGCGCAAATTGGTCTTGTTCAACAACATACGGGTACCGTAGGCCAAGGAAAAGTCTGCGTTGACAATCTCAATGGCCCCGTCGTCGTCCTCGCCAGATTTGTCGCTTTCTGGGTGGTACAACTTCTTCAAGTTGTCCACCACGGCCGTAGCGTACTCCTCGCTGTCGGAAATCTTGACCAAATACTCGTGCAAACGCTTCCAGTCGTTAACGTTGGCATCCGCCTGCAAAACATAGTCCAAGTAGGTGTTGAGAGTGGAGTCATCGCCAATCAAAAGTCTACCCACACTGGCAACATCCTCCGGAAGGTTCTCAGTGTAAAAACCACGGGCCTGCTCCAACGTGATTCTGCCGTGAAACTTGCCATCCGTCTGCTCATCTTCCGCCTCCTTCAACACCTTGAAAGCCTTTCCAGCCAACTCTCTGACCTCAGGCAAAGATGCATTGTTGACCACCTTCTCAACACCCGGCATCAAAATTGGAATAAAAGGCTCAATTTCTCTCTTGTTGTTCACCAACCTGGTCAAGTTCTCAGTCACCGCAACAGTTTGTCTCAATTGGTCATTCGACGACGACGACATCTTCAAAGACTTGTCCAAGATTGGAACCAAAAGTGATAATGCAGGTTCAGTCACCTCAGCAACAAAAGTGACACTGGACAACGATTTGATACAGTCTGTGACCTTTTGTGGGTCCGCCAACGTCTCGACAATCACGTCATACTTGTTTTGCAAGTCCAAGTTGTCCAACACCTTGACAAACTTCTTCAACGCGGCCAAACCCTGCTTGGCCAACTCCGGCTTGAAGTCGGTGCTCAAGTCGGTCAACACGGGAACCGCATTGATGAAACGCATCTCAAGCAAGTCAGCGGGCACATCTTCAACCAACTTGTCAAAGGTTGCGACAGCCGCAATCTTGCACTGCCATTTGGCACTCGACCCCAAGTACGCCAAAAGCTCGTCCAAAACAAGAGATCCAAGTGCCTCCACGGCAAAAACACCATACAAGGTGTCTGCTGCTGCCTTGGCCGCCTTCACAATGTTCTTGTCCTTGTCGGTAAACATGTCGTAGCAGGTGCTCAAAAACTGCACCAAGTAGGCCTCCTGGGGGGGCTGCGCGCTGACGAGAATGGCCAACTGGTGCACGAGCAACATGGACGACTCTCTGACCAACGCAGAGTTCTTTGGTTTGGCGAGCGAGCGCACGATATCGGCCAATTTCCACTCGTTGACCACGCTGACCGAGTGCTCGTCGCGCGAGATGATGTCGATGATGGCCTCGATTTCGCCGCGAACTTCGCTGATCTTGGTGGCCTTGTCGATGTTGGCCAAGTGCTCCTGGAACGGAACGTTTTCAATGTTCAACTTGCTCAACGCGGTGTTCAACGATGTGAGCGAGGTGGTCGATGCTCCGGCATTGGGAGTAGCGGTTCCTGACGTTGGCAATGACTGCATTGGCGTACTAACCTGGGAGTTCTGGTATGAGTTGTATCCTCTTTTCTGTTGGTATTGACCTTGGTATTGACTTTGGTGCTGGCTGTTGTACTGACCTTGGTATTGGCTCTGGTTCTGGAACTGTTGGTTCTGGTACTGCTGGTTCTGGAGCTGCTGGCCAGGAGACTGGCTGCCCGGCTGACCGTCCTGCGCAGGCCTGTACACATAGCCTTTGGGCTTGCTAGCACGCTGCTGGTTCTTGATAAAATCGTCAAATGACCCAGACATCCTTAATTAAAAACGTGCAGAGCTTTTGGCATCGCGAATTTGTAGTGAAAAATTTGATTGTATGGTAGCGCGATGATAAGGATTGGGAGATAAATTGGTGTGAGGTTGGATATCTACTGTGAGTGGTTGATTCTCTATACGATGTTGTGTGGTTGATTTTCTATAAGGTGATACAGAGGTGTGGTTGGTCTAGTATAAGAAGTGTTTGCAGAGTAGTGGATTTTAATCTGGATAAGCAATTATGCCTATAGGAAAATATGCAGTTGATTTACGATTTGCAGCCATTTGAAAGCAATAGTAATATCGAATATGGGTTGTTGTCGGGGTGTTAGGTGCTTTGATATGTTTGAAATATTATGAAATGAATGTTTATGGGGACTATGAGATCATTTAATGGTAGAAATCCATTGCTTAAAGGACGCTCAAATACTTGAAAAGCACTTCGATATGAAAAGTAGTAATGGAATTGAGAAGCCTAAATGTTCAGTCAAATAAGTTTCTATTTTTGTTATTGAGGTAAAGTAGGAATTTGTCCAATAGAGTGAATAAATTATCAATTTACTCCATTAAAGAGCAAATAGATTATCAGTGAAGATAAAAGCTCCAATACTAATATTAACTGAAAAATTCAATTTAATAGCAGATTAGTAGAAATGGTAATCAAAAATATACTCCATAATACCAAAACTAATAGTAGGGATTTGCCATCTCAATCCATGCCAAATAACACCTGAAACTCTCCAACTAAAACAGTTTTATGTTCTAACGTAAATCAACCTACATTCAAACATCATTAATATGCAATCATAACTACTCAACTACCTCTCTCTTCTTTATATCAATCACCACCGTCGACTCACCCACCTTATACACCAAGTCAAACGCAAACTTGTCCTTCTTCTTCGACTTGGGCAGGTTATTGGGCGAATCTTTGCGCGAGCGCCAGCCGCTAAACTCAATCAACGGCTGCTCGCCGTCCGAGTACTTGGACTTCTTCAACAAGAAGTTGGCCGCAAACGTCGCCACCTCCTCGATATCGAACGCGCTGCTCGCGTCCTTGCGCTGCAACCGGAACACCTTCAGCTTGAACACGTCCGACAGCGCGTTCAACGCGAGCATGTACTGCCCCGCCGCGCCCTCCACGGCCGTCAAGCTCAGCGCAACAACAGGGTTCTTGTTCATCAGCGGCCCGTTCATCTGCTGCTCTGACCCGCTGCTGA
Source organism: Kodamaea sagamina (assembly GCA_030556545.1). Taxonomy (NCBI): domain Eukaryota; kingdom Fungi; phylum Ascomycota; class Pichiomycetes; order Serinales; family Debaryomycetaceae; genus Kodamaea; species Kodamaea sagamina. The sequence goes on from JAKTUG010000064.1 coordinate 16,653, forward strand.
TGATATACACCGACCCGTCGTTCTGCACCACGATAAACTCGTTGTGCAGTGTCTGCGGCAACACCGTCACGTTGACCACCTTGTCCACGTTGACGTTAGTGAAGCTAACCGTGTCCGACGAGCTGACGTTTTTCGCCGTGTCCACAGTTTCAATGAGGCCCTGCTTTCCCTCTTCGTCGAGCCTTAATATCACCTTCAGCGAACCAGATTCAAACACTAGCTTGGTTTTGCTGAAGAGCTCGGACTCAATTTGCTGCTGCGTCAAAAGTGCTTCTTCGTCTCTTTCAAACTTCTCGATGGCTGATCGTTCAAAGTCGACGGACTTTGTTCTTTTCTTGGTTTTTCGAGGTGAGGTTTCGGAGACGATAGCTGGTACTAGTGGTTTGAGCAAGTCGTTTTTGATGGCTTGGTTTAGGTTGGTTGGTTTTAATGATTCCTGAGAATCGTCAATTGCAGAGTCGTTGGAGGCAGGTTCTTTTGTTTGTTTAGACTTGGGTTGGATATCTGGTGATTTAGGAAATTCTTCCAACTTTGAGGGTTTAGATTGGGAGATCTCAGGTTTATAGTTTTTAGGCATAGAAGTTTCAGGTTTGGAAGTATCGGAAATTTCAGGTTTTGAAGTTTCGAAAATTTCAGCTTCAGAATGTTTGGACTGTTCTGAGTTTTTAGAAAGTTTGGACAATTCTGAGTTTTCATTTTTAGAAAGTTTGGACAATTCTGAGTTTTCATTTTTAGAAAGTTTGGACAATTCTGAGTTTTCATTTTTAGAAAGTTTGGACAATTCTGAGTTTTCATTTTTAGAAAGTTTGGACAATTCTGAGTTTTCATTTTTAGAAAGTTTGGACAATTCTGAGTTTTCATTTTTAGAAAGTTTGGACAATTCTGAGTTTTCATTTTTAGAAAGTTTGGACAATTCTGAGTTTTCAATTTTAGAAAGTTTGGATATTTCTAAATTTTCATTCTCAGAATTAGACACTTCTAAATTTTCATTCTCAGAATTGGGCACTTTTAAGTTTTCAGTCCCAGAATTTTTAGTTTCTGAAAAAGTCTTAGAAATCTCAGTAGGTTCAACCTTAACCTGATTGTAATCAAACTCATCATGCTTGGGCTCCTTACGCTTCATCGATTTCTTCAAAGGAGCTTCCAGACCCTTGGTTTTCACCTCAGGCGTATCCTCTTTAACCTCATTCGATACAGAATCCAAACTCCTTGCCTCCTCAATCTCCACCTTCATCCTCTCCTCCCTTTCCCTCTCCTTCACATCTATTATCGACTCAAACGGCTCTAAAATCTCCGTTTCAGCATCGCTGACCAACTCATCTGCCTCTCTCGCCGGAATTCCCTCCTCCATCTTGTTGAGCATGTACTCACTCGACAATATATCTCTCGGGTTCTGCTTTCCCGCAAGCTCGTTCAAGACAGCGCTCTCGGCAGACTCGTCGTCACCAAAATACTTGCCAGCAACAGACTGTTTCGACGTGTAGTTGACCACATTGTTGTTCCCGTAGTACCCGTGGTCGTGGAAGTCAAACCCCTCATCAAAACTGCTACCGTGGAGGTTGTTTGCGTCGTTTTCCGCCACTTCCTCGACATCATGGTGCTCCTCGTGGTTGAGGAGCTCGTCCAAATCGTTGGCGAAATACGCGTCGCCAGGGTTAGGCAACCCCAAGAAGTCCGCCGACTTCACGCTGGGCACTTTAAGCAAATTCACAATCTCCTTCATCGACTTTGTCAACTGCTGCCTCGATTTCTTGATTATGGAGAGGTCGACCTCCGGGATTTCCAACTCCTGCGACTGCAATTTCGAGTCCAGAGTCTCGGACCCACGTAGCTTGGCATTTTCCAGTTTAAGCTCGTCTATAACCCGCTTCTGTTTGTCGCAAATCACCTTCAACGAGTTGACCTCGCCCTGCAACTGGATGATCTTGTACTTCATCTCCGACTTCTCCAAGTTGGTGAGGATCTTGAAGCGCTCCAACTCGGTGAACTCCAGCGTCAAGTAGTTTATGACCCCGGGCAACGTGTAGTGGGTCTGCTGCGGGAATCGCTGCTGTTGCGACCCGTTCAGGTTGAGGTTCTGGTTCAATTGCTGCTGCCACTGGACGTGCTGGTTGGCGTTTTGGCCGTAGCCAGCGTTGGGCGGCTGCGGCTGGTGCCCTGCCTGCGGCCCGTTCGGCGTCCCGTTGGCCTGGCTCCTAGCGTGACCTCTGCCGGTGTTCATTGTTGTGTTGTCTTGATGGAAAAGTCGTTTACGTTTTTTTGGGGTGGGGTGGTCAGGTGATGAGAGTCGTGTGATTAGGCGGGCAGTTTATACTGGCTGTTGTTTGGAGGATGGAGTAGTGGTGGGAGAGTTACGATATCTTCCTTCGTTTTACCTGTTTGGGTTGCAAAAGATGATTCTCATTTTAGAAGTCCAGGCACAATAGAGATAAAGTTGAAGAGATTGCTTGTCGATGTGAATTTGATACTCAAGATCAGTGGAGTTGTTTGGGATGAATTCAGTGGAGGTGTTGGGTTGAATAGTATTCGGCATTCAAGTGGAGGTCACTGGAGTGAGATCGGCACTCATGATTCAGATGGAAGTTGGAGAAGCCAAAAATTGCCAACTCCCTGGTTCAAGCCAGAATGTCAAAGAAAATTTCTGCCTATTTGGGTGAAATTAGCTAATGGAATATTGATTGTGAATAAAGATATTGAGGTTTAGCCTTAATTTCCGGATTTTGATTTGCAGCCATTCAGGAGAGTTTTTATTATTAGATGGATAGTCTTAAATACTCATGTTAATCATACCTATATTGATTTCACTCATATTGATCTTATCTATACTCATCTCACTCATATTGAACTCATCTATATTGATCTCACTCATATTGATCTCACGATATTGATCTCATCTATATTCATCTCACTCATATTGATCTCACGATATTGATCTCATCTATATTCATCTCACTCATATTGATCTCATCTATATTCATCTCACTCATATTGATCTCACGATATTAATCTCACTCATATTGATCTCATCTATATTCATCTCACTCATATTGATCTCATCTATATTCATCTCACTCATGTTGATCTCACGATATTGATCTCACTCATATAGATCTCACGATATTGATCTCATCTATATTCATCTCACTCATATTGATCTCATCTATATTCATCTCACTCATATTGATCTCACGATATTGATCTCATCTATATTCATCTCACTCATATTGATCTCATCTATATTCATCTCACTCATATTGATCTCATCTATATTCATCTCACTCATATTGATCTTATCTATACTCATCTCACTCATATTGAACTCATCTATATTAATCTCACTCATATTCATCTCACTCATATTGATCTCACGATATTGATCTCATCTATATTCATCTCACTCATATTGATCTCATCTATATTCATCTCATCTATATTCATCTCACTCACATTGATCTCACGATATTGATCTCATCTATATTCATCTCACTCATATTGATCTCATCTATATTCATCTCACTCATATTGATCTCACGATAATGATCTCACTCATATTGATCTCACGATATTGATCTCATCTATATTCATCTCACGATATTGATCTCATCTATATTCATCTCACTCATATTGATCTCATCTATATTCATCTCACTCATATTGATCTCACGATATTAATCTCGCTCATACTAATCTCACTTAATCACACCCATATTAATTTCACTAGCATAAACCTCACTCCGTCACTCACTCACTCACTCACTCACTCACTCACTCACTCACTCACTCACTCACTCACTCGCTTCGCTCGTAAGTTCGCTTCGCTCGTAAGTTCGCAAGTTCGCTTCGCTCGTATGTTCGCTCCTTCCTTCTACATCTCTTATACAATACTCTTTTCTATACCCTACTTCTTAATCCAATCGTTCAACCCAAGTCTGTTTCTCGCAATCTCAAAAGCATAAAATTGGATCCTAACAACAAAAATAGTGTTGTCCTGAGAATACTCCTCCTCGGCCTTGGACCTCAAAAGCGTGCCAAAGTTGTAGTCGTCCACCTCCTTGTAGGTGTCGCAGAAGGTTCTCCACTTCTTCTTGCCCTCGACAGACTTGATTTCAGCCTCCACAATGTTGCCAAGCTTGACTGGGTCCTTGTACTCGGGGAACTCCTTCAAGAAGTGCTCAAAGATCTCATCATCCTGAGCAGTGAGCTTCAACTTGGAGCCTGGCACTTTTTCAAGCAACGACCAGTACGTTTCCGCCTGCATAACTGCCTTGACGGCAAACTGCTTCTCGATGTCTTCCAAGTTGTCTGCGTTCTCTGCGTCGAATTTAGTGCTCATGGTGTTGGTGATGCTTTTTCTTGAAAAAATTGATGTACTTATATGGACGGTCACGTGTGGCGATTTGCAGCCAGTTTATTCGAGAAGGTGCTGGAAAGGCCAATACTCTTACAGTCTTGATTGAACTTCCACTCTGTAGCCTCACTGCACCTCCCTTTTTGGCTTATGGTGTAGATCTAGAGTTCACTCAATGGCAAGATGGTAATTCTCTGGAGTGGAAGAAGAAATGCCCTCCTGGTGCTTTGTTACTACACAGCTACAAATATCAAATAAAATAGACATCATCACATTGAATATAAAAAATCTAGAAAACTTGGCCAAAAAACTTACTTCTTTCCATGTTGCCTTTGAATCCCTTCAGCCCTTTTAGCTCTGTCTTGCTTAAGATTCTCGTTTCTCCGTTCGAGAGCTTCAAGCTTAAGTAGGGTTTCTGCTCTTCCTGGTGTGCAAGTCTAGCGTTGGCATTGCTGATGTGTTTTTCGTTTTCTTGTTGAGTGTTCCTTGACATTTCTGGATGTTGCTGGTGATTAGAATGGGGGTAGAACTCACTCATTTTATACCTCTTGAGCTGGAGGTTTAGGGGATTGAGGGTGATGAGAAGGGTAGAGCAATAACACATGGAGAAGGGGAGAAGGTACAGTGAAACATGGAGTAGGGGGTAAAGGTTATGAAGAAACCAAGAATAAGAATTTATGTTACTTCTTAGAAGCAACTGTGATCAATTTGTTAGTTTTGAGGCCATTTTTTTGGGTGCAAAATTTCTAAAATAGTGCAGTTTGGTAGACCACCCCAGCTCTGCTGATTTAGAACTACAAGCATATTCTCCATGTCTAGAAAGTAGACCCGCACTCTTTATAATCTCGAATGCATCAACCTCTCTTCCACAATCAAAAACAGAGAAATTCTCAATTACAATGCCAAAGCACACAACACTGCAACTCCATCGTCAAGACTATCGACTCCTAGAAAACGGCTCTTGACCCCTGGACAGAAGCCTCAGCTAGGGGTGAAACATATAATTGTAAAACACATGGTGTCTAAAATATCCCGATTGGCTAGTAGATCCTCAAAATACGAGCGTTTGCAAAAGTTCGATCCACGAAACTAGTGAAACTGGTTCCCAAATATCGACAAATGTATGGGTAAATTCAAACAATGTAGTTAAGATATACGTTCTAATCTCTATTCTACTTTCGTTCTTCAAATTCTACTTACTTTTGTTTCTCAAAATCCAATCGGCTGCTCTCTCACCACTAGCATAAGCACCATGCACACAACCAGCACCATCCAGAATGGTGTGCTCACCAGCAAATCTAATATGGTCGTCAGACAACCCAACCCCTTCAATCTCTCCCGACAACTGCACGATCAAAGCCAGCGGATCGTCGCCCGTGTGCAAGCACGAGTAGGTGCCTCTGGTGTACGGGTTGGTGGTCCAGTCGGTGGTGATCACCTGGACCGGGTCGTGCACCTCTGCGGCCGCAAATTTGGCAAGCATTGGCTTGAAGTACGTCCAGGCCTCATGTTGGTGCGTCTCCAAGTACTCCGTCAACGGCGACTGCGTGAGAATGCACAAACTGCCCTTGTCCGCGTCGTCCTCGGCAAAGTTGACAATGTACGCAGGGAAACTGAAGGGCGCAGGCAACTCGGTCAAGGGCCCCGAGATCTCCAGCGCGTTGATCTCCAACGCCTCGTCCGACAACACAAAGTACGTGTCGTTGGGTCTGTGCCACCAGATCTTGTCGAACTCGAAGATCACCTTGCCCAAGGCCGAAAAGTGGACCGAGTCGATGGCCGCGGTGACGGTTTCGGGCAAGGCGGGCTGCCACTCGATTCCGTACTCGTGTGTCGCAGGCAACTGCAAAATGCTCTGCGGAACACTCACCACCAAGTAGTTGCACTGGACGTTCAAGCCGGTTTTGGTCTCGACAGTGTAGCGATACTCACCAGACTTGTTTCTGACAATCCGTTTCACTGGTGTCTCGGTGAGCAAACGGTCCGCAGGCAACTGCTTGACCAACTTCTCAATCAAATACCCATAACCCTTCTTGTTGAACAAGTTGCGGCCCTGGTGGCTCATAACAGCATACTTACCACTGATAGTGGTCCAAGGGATCCCGTACCAGAGTTCCAAGTAGCGCATATACTTGATAGCATACTTTTTCTGGTCCTCGGTCAAGGTGTACCCGTACTCCTCGACATACTTGCCTACAATGGTCTTCAAAGACACGTCCGGGGTGTTCAACTGGTCAAAGAAACTGATTTCAATGAACTTTTCCAAGTCCTCGATGACTTTATTCATCTTTTGCTTGAAAACATCAAGAGCACCATCGACTTCCTTGTCAAAAATCAATGGGTCCTGGTCGTTGTACTTTGTATCCCTGGCGAACTCGAACTCGGGATCGATTAGCAATTCCTTGAGCACGACATTAGTAAGCGAGTCGTGGAACCACAGCGCACCGAGATCGTACTGTCTGCCGATTTTGCTGCTTGTGCGGTTGGTCTTGATGCGGCCACCAAGACGGTCCTGGGCCTCGAGAACCAAGATGTCTTCGGATTTGAGTGTTGTGAAGAGTTTCTGCGCGGCTTTCAAGCCGGAAACGCCTCCACCGATGATGCAGACTGAGGTGTTCATTGTTTTGTAGATTTTCTGGTAAGAAGTGCTGACTTATATATTTAATTATATGAGCCCTTACTTTTTTTAAGTTGGATATTGCAAGCGATTATCTGCCCCACAAAATTGTTTGCGTATCGCGGTTAGTGTTGAGTATGTGAGTGAATGCATCTTGGATGCGAAGTATATGAACTGTGAAATGGTGGTGTAAGGTGGGATCCAATGAGGTTGCACCTCATAGAAATGGTTTGCTATTAGGTTGCAAATGTGAGTACAATTAGGCTGCAAAAAGGTTAGATTTTATGGACTGAACATTTCTAAGAGCTTGCAAGGAGTATTCTTTCCAAATAGAAAGCATCTTCCGAGGTTCAAAAATAGCAACCACTGCTTACTCAGACGTGGACGCCTCTTCGAATATTGTAGACTATCACAAAGAGTCAAATGGAAGTTTTGGTGGCCTTATCTAATTGGCTCAGCTAATCAGTTAATCGGGAGTACCCCAAACGTTCGAGTGATTAACCAGTTGGTTATATTTATTGGTAAACTTGTCCTTGGAGGCGGCGAGAAACTTATAGGCTCGATTTTGATAGTCCTTTGGTGAATTGAAGTACAGCTGGAGCGAGTAGTTAAATTTGGAGAGTAAGATTAGTATATTCAAATGGAAAGGTATGGTTAATTCAGAGAGAAGCTGAACGACTAACCGTCAACCTGAGTGAAGGAGGTGTATTTGTTTCAGTAAGAGTTGAAAACCAAAAACTCAGACAGTAAGTGTTGAGAATTGAAGAGAAACCTAAAAACTAAGTCTTCATGTTCTTTTTGCAATGCTCTACAAGTTGAATGGTGATATGGTGGTGACCAACAAAAGTGGCCGCACAAATTATCTATATAAGCATTCTAGATTAGAATAGTATCATTATAATCACAATCATTGTGGAAAAGAGTTGCCAAACATGGTTGATCCAAGAGGTCCCAACAAAGGTAGATCCAATAATCCTGGAAAAGAAACTCAGGATACTACCACATCCTTTGGTGAAACCCAGTAACTTCGACATTGCAAGTACTGAAAATGTTGGGGAAGCCGCAAAAACCATTCAAGAAATGATATTACCTTTACATAGAGTGTATTCCACCTAAAGACTAATAAATCAATTCAGAACCAATTCACTGCTCCAATACAAAAACTCACTGTCAACCAAATTTAAGATTATTGGCTGCAAATGTCACTTTTTTTGTTTTACCCAATTTGGTACCAGTGATAAAAGGTTAATCAGGGATCTCCCATTCAGAATGGTACAGTCTTCTAATCAGCTCACTCATCATTCACAAAGCAACGTATCTGAAATTTTGTTCTTTGTGATTACCATGTTTCAAATGAACACCATGTTTCAAATGAATATTGAACACTTTGCCAGCTTTTTACCATTCTCATACTATCTTATAAAACCTACACTTATAAACCACACCACTAAACCATTAATCATGTATTCTAAACATTCACAGTCATGCAAACTTCTCTTGATACCATCCTAAAGGATACTAAAGGATACTATCCTAACGGATGGTATCGTTTCTCACAAACCTAAACTCTCCCTAACATGCCTACGAACCTCTCGATCATACTCCTCCCGACTGTCTCTCCACAACTTGCACGCATCTATGTTCGCCCCACTCTCCGGGTTCGGCTCCGCCAACATCGACATCACACTGAGCAAGATCTTCTCGATGCTCTGCACCGGCAGCCAGCGCTCCTCAGGCCGCTCGTACTGGTTGGGGTCCTCGCCCGGCGGGTGCAATATCAGGATGCACACGGTGCCGTCCGCGTAGATGTTCGGGTGTAAGAGCGGCGGGTCGAACTTGAGCGTCGGCGGCCCCAACGGGTAGTCCTGTGGGAACACCATCAGCGCCGGAAACACACCGTTCTCGTACGGAGTGTCGGTCGGGCCCTCGATGAGGCACTCCCAGTGGAACAAGTCGGTTTCTGCCACCGGTCCGGCTACAATACCCGGCGGAGGGTCACGCGAGAGCAGCTGGTACTCTTTTAGAAGCCTCTTCTGTGCGGTGCTGCGTGCCATTGGTTGTGCTGCTTTTGGTACTTTTTGGCGTTTTGGCTTTTTGACTGCTTTTCTGTGTGGATTTACAATTTTCAGTGAACAGCACACTACAGTTACACTTTAGAAAGTTCTCACTTACAATTATTCTTATGTCCCTCGCTGCAAAAGTGAAAAACGTCTTGAGTGGCGACACCCTTGTGCTCATCCCCCCCAAAACTACCCAAATCCCCGCTCCAGAACGGATCTTGTCTCTTTCTTATGTCAGATCGGACGACTCGTTTGCCGCTAAGGAATGCCTCAGGCAGTTGGTGGTTGGACGAGACATCAGGTTCAAGGTGAACTACAAAAACCCCAATGGTGGGCGAGAGTTTGGCGACGTGCTGCTGCCTGCGTTCCCGTCGTTGGTCGAGCACTTGTTGCTGAAGGGCTTGGTCAAGTTGAAGGACAACTTTTCGGAGGCCGACGGCGACATTTACTACGAGTTGGCGGAAATCCAGCAGAGTGCGAAATCCAACAATTTGGGCGTGTGGGGCACCAGCGCGCCGCAGATCGAGATTGTCGACTTGGACGAGCGCGTGATCGCGCAGTCCAAAGAAGCTCCGATCGCGACAATTGTCGAAAAAGTGATTAGTGGCGACAGGCTTTTCGTGCGCTTGTTGGTGAGTGAGTCGCAGCATGTGACCACTCCGTTGTTGTTGGGTGGGATCAAGACCCCGAGAACCGACGACGTTGAGTACCAGAAGTTTGCGTACCAGGCCAAGCAGTTTGTCGAGAGTAAATTATTGTCGACTACTGCTGAGTTGACTGTTACAATCATTGGTGAGTCGCAAAACGGTATTCCAATTGGATTGGTTAACCACCCTTCTGGTAATAATATCCACGAAAAAATCTTGGAGCAGGGTTTGGGTGAGATTGTGGACTGGCAGTCGACTTTGGTGGGGTCCAGCGGCATGGCTGTGTTGAGAAAGGCCGAATTGACTGCGAAAGCGATGGGCAAGGGCATTTTTGCGTCTAAGGTGGCGCCAGCTGCTGTTTCGGTAGCTCAAACATCTACAAGATCCTCCACTCTCAAGACTGGTGCGACTATAGAAAACGTTACTGTTGCTCGTGTCATCTCGGGCGACACCTTGGTGGTGCGTTTGGCCAACGATCAGGAACACACTGTGCAATTGGCGTCCATTAGAGGCCCCAGACCAAGCGAGTCCACTTTGGGTGCTCTGCAGGCCCAACAACAAGCGTTAATCGCAACTGTTCGCGAGTTTGTCAGAAACCAGCTCATTTCAAAGAAAACAGGCTCCACTACCCTCTTTGTAGATGGCTTCAGACCTGCAAACAAAGACCTAGGTTTTGATTCCAGGTTCATGGTGAGCTTGAAATCGGGCTCCCAAGACTTGGGTGAGCTTTTGGTGCTGCGTGGTCTTGCCGGTGTCATCAGACACAACAAGGCAACCACCGGCGAGAGGTCGCTCAACTGGGACAGACTTGTCGAGTTGGAGGAGGAGGCCAAAAAGAGCAAGGTGGGCATTTTCAGCGCCGGCGACGTCAACAAGCTCTTGAAAGTGGGCACCAGAATCGTCGACGCGTCCGAAAACGCCGCCAAGTCAAAGACCTTCTTGAATGGGTTCAAGCAAAAAGGCAGAACCGCAGGTTTCCACGTTGACTTTGTTCCTTCTGCAAACAGACTCAAGTTGTTCAACCCTAAGGAAGGTCTTAAGTTGACCTTGGTTTTGGGAGGCTTGGCTAACGACAAGCTGGAGGAGGCTGTCAAGTTTGTTTCCAAGAGGCTTTTGCAGCGTAACGTTGAGTTTGAGGTTTACGACGCTGACAAGATTGGTGGTTTCATTGGCAATGTTTTCGTGAACGGTGCTGCGTTGGTTCCGTTCCAGACTACGCTTTTGGAGTTGGGTGTGGTCAAGTTGCACGACATCGCCGTCAACTCGAACCCATTTGCCAACGAATTGGGCAAGGCAGAGGACTCTGCCAGAGCTGCAAAGAAGGGTATCTGGGCAAACTACGTTCCTGAAGTTGAGGCTGTACCGGTCAAAAAGTTTGAGGAGTTGTCCTTGGCCAAGCCAGAGTACTTTGACGTCGAAGTCGCCGATGTAGGAAGCTCCGGTGTTTTATCGTTCCACTTTTCCTCCGAATCTGCCAAGTTTTCTGCATTCAAGAAGGCATTCCAAGATTTCCACGCGCAACCTCCAAGTGCCAGCAACTCGCTGCCTGATTTACCCTTTAAGTTGACCAAACCACCAAAGAAGGGTGACTTGGTGTCTGCCAAGTTTGCGGAGAATGGCAAGTTCTACCGTGCTCGTGTGGTCAATTTTGACAGGGCCTCGGGCAAATTCGATGTCAAGCACTTGGACTTTGGCAATGTTGACAGCGTGCTGCTTGCCAGCTTGAGAGCACTTCCAGCCAAGTTCAACTTGTCTGTGTACCCTGCGTTTGCGCACACCACCACCTTACAGAGCTTGTTGCTTCCGCCACTGAAGCCCACCGACTACTTGACCGAAGCGGTGTATGCTTTGGAGGACTTGGTGTACGACAAAAAGTTGGTTATCAGTGCGTTGCCCAACGCCACTTCATCAGCTGAGTACGAGTCGGTTTTGTATGATTCTGAGGAGTCGTTGAAGGACCCTACGTACACCATCAACAAGCAGTTGGTTCTGGATGGTTGGGCTATTCTTGATGCTGCCGCTGTTGCGAAGCCTACGATTAAGGAATATTTGACTGAGATTAAGAAGGTTCAACAGGATGCGAGACTGTCGCGTATTGGATGCTGGGAGTTTGGTGATGTTTCTTTTGATGAGCCGGAGTTGTAGGGAGGGAGACCGAACTCCACGAAGTGGAGTGAGGATTAAAGTATCAAAAGTTGATGACCGAACTCCACGAAGTGGTGTGGGGATTGAATATTGACAAAATGAATTAAGTAACCTCACTCCACTTCGTGGAGTGAGGGTTATGTTATCAAAACTTTGAGTAAACTTCGTAGAGTAGGATTAAAAATTTCAAAATTGAATATGCTTCGTTGAGCGGATAAATAATAAATATCTAATCGAGAACTCATTCTCAAAATTCAATACTGTCGAATTTCAACAGGGTTGTATTGCAGCTGAAATTGGTATTTCAAAATTGAAAAGTTCATTCGAGCTTAAATATACTGAAATAGCAGAAAAATGAATTGGCTGCAAATTTTTTAATCTCTACAAATCAGTTCGTAATAGCATCTTAATTGTGTCCTGCTCCACAAGTATTTCAGCAGAATTCAAACTACTCCCTAAAGTGAAATAGTGAATGAGACAATACCAAATATACTATTCAAGCTGGCAAGGAAACGTCTGGTACGTCAGTAACAATCACCCTTATTTCCAATATGCTATCTAATAACGCTGCTGAAGGAAGCTCCCAATGCTATCTACCTCGGCTTCGCAATTCAACCTCAATCATTCCGACTCATTAATAACCATACACCCCACCATTTAAAACCCAATCTCAAAACCCCAATTCTATTACACTAATGTACTTTCATTGTATTCATTCTTCCTCACGTAGAATACCCAACTCCGAAGGCCCTTTGTGAAGCCATCATCAGCCCTACCCAATCAGAGAAAACCACGCCTGATTTTATTGGGTGCAAAATTACCCCAAAACCGTTATCTGTCTTCCAACCAATTACGCAATATAACCTTAATCACCACGATAATACCAAATCTGATACCAACTCAGTTCACAGTATATTGCACTGATTCCTGAAAGTGCTTGTACGATTTGTACAAGTATCCTACGTCTACATCTACAATAACTAGTGTGATGGAGTTTGTTTGCACTACCCTAAATGCCTATCGTAGCACTCTCATAGTCATATTCCACCACATCAAAACAAATCAAACCAAACACCTCCCACCTATCGTGTGACTTTAACCGTCCCTATACTTCTTCCTCCTTCCCATCTCCCATCTCACTTAATCAAACCTTAAATTAACCAACATTTTTGATCAAAAAGAAAAGTCCTGATCTACCTTCTCTTGGTCCCATTGAAAACCCTGGAAACCAAATACTCTACATTCCAAGTCCAACAAGATCAGACCCCAAGCCATGACGGAATCTCAACACACAAACCTTAAATCAATCTCCAGATCTTATCGTATACTAATGTACAGTGTAAGACTGAAATCTAGAACTTCCAGCTACATTTCAGTAGTTCACCCTAACTCTCACAACACACCCACCAACACCGATCCCATCACATCTACTGGTCCTCCTCCACCACAACCATACCCACCAGCTTCCACCGCCTTCTTTCCTCTTCTTTCCCCTTTTGTGACCTATGAAAAACTCAACGATTTTCATCGATAAATATAAAAGACGAGATTCCCAGAAAAAAAGCCAGCACCAACCGAAGAATGAATCCAGCCGTCACCAACATCGTGGTCATGCTCGTCATGATGCAGGTCTCCCGTCGCTTAGACTTGGAGAACCCTGACATCTTGTTCTACGTGCGCGCATTCTACTTGCTGTGCCAGGCCATCAGTCTTGGGACCTACTTGCTCACCCGCTTGCTGATTATCAGAAAGAACGACTTGACCACCATCAAATACGTCGAGCCAGCCAACCCCATGAGCGGCACCTCCGAGCCCCGTGCGGTCGTCACCACCGTCAAGGAGTACGACTTGGCGCAGGTGGACCTGGCCATCAAGTCCGTCTTCACCTCGTTGGCCATGATGGGCTTCATGCACATCTACATGAAGTACACCAACCCGTTGGTGATGCAGTCCGTTTCGTCCGTCAAGTCGGCCTTGGAGACCAACATTGTCAAGATCCACTTGTTTGGCGTTCCTGCCAGTGGTGACTTGAAGAGACCTTTCAAGGCTGCTCCAAACTTTATGCTGATGTTGACTGGCGGTGGTGCGGAGGTTTTGACCGACAAGCAATCCGTTGAGTCTGCTGAGACTGCTGGTTCCGGTGGTATCAAGGAGGAATAAACGTTTTGTTGTATAGTTAATATAAACGAGAATAGGTAGTAGGGTTGTGGTGTAGAAGTGTGAGTTTTAGGAGTATAGTGTTTTTAGTGAGAACTATTCAGGGTTGCCTTTAGTGAGAACTATTCAGGGATGTGTTTAGTGAGAACTATACAAGGTTGTGTTTGGGTATTGGGTGCAAAATTTAGAACAATGTAATAAAGCACAAAGTTATGACGTTTACATTAATTAAGTTTGCCAGGGGTCTTTCAATGTAGAGCTCTTAAAAGATCGATTAGAGATGAGAGAGAAGGTCTTGTAGATTAGCAGTTGGAAATGCATTTTTTCGATATGTTAAGATAGTAAGTGCTCCGATTATGTTTGATTTTATTAGTTGAGACACCTATCTTGACAATCGACTTTTCTTTGTTGGCTATATGACTAGCTTGAAAAGTATTTCTCCTTCATACTTCTTGCTCAGAAGAGAATGAGCATCTTGGCTCCCCTAGTGTTATTCCTGAAACTGTGATATCTGATGCCAATCTATTACACAGCACACTACCTAACACTGAATCCTCACACTTTTCAGTCTTAAAGTTTTATTGAAGCAGAAATGTTCTATGTAATGTCATTTGGGTTCAGAATTGAAACTTTATGTTCGAATTCACACATTGTTCAGCTCATTCTAACGTCATTAAATCAAAACTCGTTGAACAGAGGGTGTCAATATTTTGTGACAGCGAATTAAGCTAAAGTCTGGTTGAAAACATCCTCTCAACTCCATAAAATCTGTAAAGTACCTACCCAGAAGTTTCCAATTTAGTTCCTGCTGTAAGTTATTGTTCAATGCTTCTACATTCTGAAAGCGAAACAAAGAGATATTCATCCAAGTCTTGGTTGGTGAATATAAATTAAAATATGGAAAGTAGTAGTACCATTACAGTCTTCAAAGTCCGTATTTCTTGCTAGTTACAATACGAGCGGCCTTCTAATTCAACCTCATCCTCATCAGCAGAAAGAACTTTTGGGTAATTGTAATTCTGGAGATTTTCCAGCTCAGTTCTCTCGTAAGGACTTGATACTTCTCAAAAGCGGTGAGATTCTGAATTAGCCGTCCAATACCAATTCGAGAGAGGAGAATGTTCTTAAGTCCTGTAAACTTACTTCTGTTCACTGAGTGCAGAGATGCAATAATTTTGGGATTATTCTGAATGTACACAAAATCATGGCTGCAAAAGACAGACAAAAACATTTAATTGACTCTTAATTGTTTCTGGGTGCAAGAGAAGTTGGCACTTCTGAGCAGCCTAGTAATATTGGTTATTGGTTATGGCTACAGCAGCGTCACCTGACGGGAAGCTAAAATGGTTTTCAATTGAACGCTTTTGAAACCACAGAGAAAGTATCACTTCAGTCAATAAAATTCCTCATTTCTTTCTGGATACAAGATGTTAACTGTAAGGCTCAGGGCCAGTAGTGGTCCTAAAGGACTACCATAGTTATGCTACAGGACTACGTGACGACTAACAGATGCGTTACTGCTGTAATATTATTCTATTGCACCCCTTTATGAGTAATGACTGAGGTGTAGTCTCTTACTTATAAAGGGATGTCTATATAAAAGGCCTTGTGTCCGCTGGTTAGTTAGCTCCTTAGTTCAATAGAAGATAGTTAAGTTGTCTACTCAGTTACCACTGTCCCCAACATTAACAAGTTGTCTGATGAGAGTAGAGACTTTCATTCTGTGCCAATAACCTACACATCAGAACACATTTCAAGCCATCTTAAGCTTTTCTTTCAAGTTAAATGTGAAGGTGTATCAGGGAAGTAGCTACTTCATGGGGACAACTTGATTTTAACTGTGGATTGACAAGTAAATCCTGTTAGGAGTTATCGCTAAGTATCCGAACAAAAACCAGCCTATTTAGAAAGGCATATTCCGTTGGTCGGTTAAGGGTATGGGCTTACTTAATACATAAAAACCAATAAGTCCTGTTAATGGAATAAAGTCGTGGAGACAAGAGGAGCACTGAATAACATAAAAGAATACCCTGCTCAGCAATATTAATTCTCCAACTGCACGATAGTAATTTAGACAGCAGATGTGGCTAGAACTACATCCCAGATGAATCTGACGTCGCTCAACTTGAAGCACCTGATCCAGCAGGGTCTACTAGTCCGTCAGAGTCAGCTCAACAACATTATTAGATCAAATAACCCAGATGACCCAGGCGCCCCTCAGCAATGAACACCTGATCCACAAGGGTCTACTAGTCAGCCAGAGCCAGGTCAACATGGTGCGCTTTTGGCGGTAACACTTCCGAAACAGTTACTGGAACAGGAGACCCTCCGCTTGATTTGTCTAGTCCAGAAGGCAATTTTGATTTGGATGTGTTGGCAGAGAAAGTTGCTGAACACATGATGACTTCGTTAAAAAATCTTAGTGTCTGCAAAAGAGATTTGGAAACCATTTTCAATGAAGTTGACAACTTAGGTAAGGTTCCTAAGCCTAATACAGTAGAGTTTGTCTGCCGGCATTTCAACTTGTTGCTGATTTTCAAAAAACACAATATAGAAATCGTGATAAGAGATGTTCAACCCAGGGGTGGATTTCCACCGGACTCGACCGAGGCATCTCGAAAGTGAATGGATGAAAAATTGGCTGAGATTATTTTGCGCACAGCGTTTGAGCTTAAAAACAATTTTGACCTCCAAGCAATCATCAAATTCGATGTCACTGCCAGGGGATTCTATGAAAAAATGATTAACTACTTCTACCCATTAAATGCTCGAAGGACTGCTTTAAATATGATTTGGGCGCTACAATTGAACTCTGAAACAAACTTCGACAAACTTAAGAGTCAAATCTGGAAAATTCAACTTCTTCTTGGAGACGACTTTAATGAGAAAGACATTTTGGAACAACTCATCTACAGTCTGTATGAAAAACCTAATCTGGTCATCACAGAGAAGTTTAGACATTTTACAAGTGTGAATGAATTAATTGATTTTGGAATACAGGAAACCAGAAGACATGAAAATAGAGTTTTGTTCTCGAATTTGGACTCAATCAATTTCGTTTCGACGGCAACTAAGAAGAATCGGGAATCGTCGAACAACAACGAAACCTCGAAGAATAAAAACTTTATTTCGAAGAAGGGTAACAAGTCGAGGTCAAAGAAAGGTAACAAGTCTAACCATTTAATTTGGCACAGTTGCGGAGGTAAGGGACACATCAAGAAGAAGTGTTTCCAAAATTAGCTTGACAGTGATCTAGCTGAGAAGGTTATGACGTTTCTTGAGAAAATGTTTAACCTGGACAATTAGAATCGAACACCAACAAAAAGAACAAGAAGGATGAAGAGCAATAAAACATGTTCATGCTCTTAATGTCCAAGAAAACCAACCAGTCAATAACAATTACATCGTCATTCATTCTGGTGCAACAATAACACCACAACTAACATCTCACATGTGTTTGATTTTGTTCCATAAAATGAATGGAGCTGATTGTGGACCTTTCGTTGGAAAAGGAAAATCAGACTTAAACTTGGTGAACGGACAATTGTAATGAACATCTATGTGCTTCCAAACAAAATCATAAACGTCAAGATAATTTTTCGGTCTTAACCCTAGAATAATATGCTTAGTATACAACTTTCTCACCTCTTAACTCAAATTGAGAACGCTTAAGTCACCTTCTCGAAAACCAAGTTCTTTCGATCAAAAACTATCCATTTTAATCTATTCAATCTCCTCAACTATTATACACTCCTGCTCTTTCCCTCTCACAAAACTAATCAAGTCCAACAAACGTGCACTCAGAATCAAATCCTCTACGGTCCAGCTTCCCCGTCCAAACACTGTCGGTGCAGACTCTACCAAAGGCGGGATTAATCCCTGGTAAATGTCCTTGTAATACACAATCTCCTCGTTGGAGATAGGCAACGCACGCACCTTCACAAACAACTTGTGGATCCATACAGGCAAAAACAGGTCCTCCTGTATAAGCACATCCCTATTGTAACACCTCAACAAAAAAAGTAACCAACATTGATCCTGAAGTTGCAATTTAACTAATGCGTCAAAGTCCATCACTCCAAGTCCAATGAGCAATCCCTGCTGCAAGTTTATGTCTTTTTTGTACACGCTCTTCAAGGTGTAGAGCTGGTTCTTGTACTCCGCCAACAACTCCTTTTCCTTGCGTTTGAGCAACTTTATAGCGTTGGTGAAAATTTGCTTCTGCGACGTGAGATATGTTCTGATGGTTTCAACCGTTTGTGTGTTGTCTGGTTCTGGAACATTGATGAGCTGTGCCTTTTGTTCTAATGCCTGTCTCAAGTGGTTCAATCCAGCCAATTGCATTCTCACTGTACGTTTCTCCTCCCAGCTGTTCTTTATCAAGAACTCAAAAACTTGAATCAAGTTTTCTGGGACAGTTGTTTTCGATATGAAGAAGAGAAGAGAATCGTCCGATTCACTTTCGGTTGGCGATTTATCAACAACAGACATCGTATAGTCGTTAACACTAGGAAGTTTTATACCCCAAGTCTTCATCTTGTCAAGCATTTCCTCTGGCACTTTGATTTTCAAGGCTGCGCTGTCCGCGTTGTTTTCAGGCAAACAGAATCCATATCCCAAAAGCAACTCTTCATTCCCCTTCATACCATAGTTATTGTACACTTCCCTGTGACTTGGGTCCGCTTCGCTCTTGAAACTAAACTTACCACCTTCTACTACCCAATCTACTTTAGCTTGAGGGTCGTGGTTGAGTAAATCAACCAAAGGAAGCAACATCATCTCATCCTGCTGAACATCATACTTGAGCGATTCTCTGAGCAAATACGTAGGAAACGATCTGGACTTCAAAATACTCGAGGCCCACAAAAAATTTGCGAAATTGGTCCAGTTTTTCGCATCCGCATCGTGCAAGTATTTGTACATATCATCATCGGTATAAAACTTGTACTCATAGTAAAATTTTATGTTCATGAAATGCCCCTCAGGCTTGTCAACCGATTCAGGTAAAGCACTAATAGTAGCAAACCATTCTTCAATAACCTGGTGGAGGTTCAATTTGAGTGAGTTGCCCAAGTTGCTACCTTTTAACAATGCCTTGTGCTCTGCAGACCAGATATGGGGCAGGTTGATTTGCTCTAAAGTAGGAAGTAATCTTATGTATGGCAGGTGAAATACAGTCTCGTTTCTAGCCTTTGCCAAGTACAACTTCAAGAGTGAGTTTCTGACACCAAAGTCCCCAAAGTGTTCCTTGGCTGTAAGCCAAGTGACCACCAAACCTTGTGGGATGGTGATTTGGTGGGTCTTCTCGCCACTGTTTTGGAACACACCAATGTTCCCAGGCGAGATCTGTGAAATTTGCAAACCAGACGACACTACCGCACCATGAGACTCACACCACTCAACCAAACCTTCAAACTCGTGGGTTTCAGACATTTGAGCAATTAAAGGAAGGAAAAATTTCAAATGGCGAGATGAAAAGTTATATACATTTTTCTTTATGTTGGCGAGGGTAATGAGAATAGGGCTGGTGAGGTCGGGGATAACCTTGGCTGGTAGCAGAGTTGCCACCGCGAAAGTGTCGCACAGGTTCTTCACTTCAGGCGCCAAACTCTTGCAAGAACAGCGCAAATCTGACAAATCAGGTGAGGCTGCCAACCCACAAGAAAGCAAACCTGAGACTAAAAAGAGACCGCTCAGTAGAGTTGCGATTGGAGGCAGTGCTTCTCAGAGCGGCAAGTTTGCTGGCGGAAATAGCATCGAATTCGCAACATGGAAAGCCGTTGTTGTGTTGTTGGTCGTAGGAGGTGGTTTCAGCTACTGGTTCTCGAAAGAAAAAGAGAAGTTGAGATTGCAGAAGGAAACGGAGCTGAAAAGAGGATACGGTAAGCCTTTGATTGGAGGGCCGTTCAACTTGATCGACCACAACGGCGAGGAATTCACTCACAAGAAGTTGATTGGCGACAAGTTCTCGCTCGTGTACTTTGGGTTCACGCACTGCCCAGACGTGTGTCCCGACGAATTGGACAAGTTGGGCGAGATGTTGGAAACGTTGAAAAAAGACAATATCGAGTTGCAGTCGCTCTTCATAACGTGTGACCCGGCCAGAGACACCCCCGAGATTGTGAAGCAGTACTTGGAGGACTTCCATCCTTCGATTATCGGGCTTACAGGAACGTATGACAACGTGAAGAAGGCGTGCAAACAGTACCGAGTGTACTTTTCGACCCCTCCGGATGTGAAGCCTGGCCAGGACTACCTTGTAGACCACTCCATTTTCTTCTACCTTATGGACAAGGAGGGAAATTTTGTTGATGTTATTGGTAGAGAGGTTACTGCTGCTGAGGGTGTTGAGAAGATTAAGCAACACATTGATGCTTTTGTTCCAACTGCGGAGAGGGAGAAGAGAAAGGAGCTGTGGTTGGGATTTTTGTATAAGTGATCAAAAACTTAGTTCAATCTTAAGGAAAACTTGGCTAAAAATGAAAATCTACATCTTGAACTACAATTCACAGGAGAGGGAGAAGAGAAAGGAGCTGGGGTTTGGATATTTGTATGAGTGATATCAAAAGCTTAGTCCAATCTTTGAGGTAAACTTGGCCAATATTGAAAGTCTACAACTTGAACTTCAACTCACACATTCACATTGAATTAGTTTGACCAGATTGTTAATCAAATTGAAATCAACTTGAAGGTTCAACTAATTCAAATAGATATGAAAATCATGTTCAAATATCTTGTAAATAGAATCTACATCATATCACTCTTTAGTTTATTAAATCTAAAGATCAGGTCAAAATTTCACTATCAATATAAAGTATCATTCTGAACTTCAAGTCAAATTTCACTATCAATATAAAGTATCATTCTGAACTTCAAGTCAAATTTCACTATCAATAGAAAGTATCATTCTGAACATCAAGTCAAAATTCATGAAAAATATATACTTATCATTCTGACATCAAGTCAAAACTAACCTTCTGTACCCTCCACAACTTCTACACTCCTCCTGATGCTCCAACATCAACTCCTGAGCCTTTTCTGGATCCTCAACCTCTTCAGGCTCGGGCCACGACAAATACTCATTAGAGTAGTTTGGCTGGTATCCCTCAGGCAAAATCTCCAATCTTTGGCCGTACCTGGTGACCTTGTTCCAGTCACGGTGCACATTGTACAAAGATTCACTCAAGTACGCAAAACAACGCTGGAACATCTCATGCTTCAACTTGTTGTCCAACTGGGGCTTGAAAGCAACGTACTCCGCCCATGCCTGTGCTGGTTCCTCCAAAACAAAGTCGGTAGCTCTTTTTGCAGCCTTCATGAACTTGACCACCTCAGACTTGTGAGTCGCCAAGAACTCGTCGTTGACAATGTAGAGGATGGTGCAGAAGCAGCAGCACCCCAATTCCGCCAATTTGTCGATTCTCAACATTTGAACGTCCCCAACGTCTCTTCCGGAGTCACGGCAGTAGTGCTCCAACTCAACCTGCTGCACACACTCAATGCCAATACCAGCATCGATCTTGTCCTCAATGATGTACTTAGCAACATTCATTCCGCATCTGACGGCAGTGTAGTCGTCTGGAGTCATGCCAAAGTGCTTGGTCAATTCATCAATTTGAATCTTGCCAAACTCTCCAACGTACCCAATACGCTTACCCTTCAAAGATCTGAAGTCACTGGTGATTCCAGATCCCTTCAAGTAGAGGACTCCAGTGAAAGGCTCGTCAAGCAAAGAACCAACAGAAGTAACAGGGAAGCCCCTGGCTTTTGCAGCCAAGGTGTGAACCATGGCCTTGAGTCCCATGTCAATCTTTCCAGAGCCAATCAACTCAGTCACATCAGAGGGGTTGGATGGCTCAAGGAGTGCAATGTCTAACCCTTCATCCTTGAAGTACCCTTTGGTCTGTGCGAGGTAGATAGGAATATGGTAAGGAGCTGCCTCCCAGTTGAAGCAGAATGTGATTTTGCCCATTGTTGTGGATTTCAGTTTCTACTAGCGAGGTCTGGTGTTTAAATAACTTCTCTGGGCACTAGCAATAGTCCGTTAACCGCATACATATTTGAATCTCCTTTCCTGACTTCCGACGTTATCGCATATAAAACGACATTAGGCTGCAAATTTCCAGAGTTGTAAGCGCATAGGCTGCAAAAAAGCTAAGTCTCAAGAAAGCAAATAAATGCATACTCCCCTGTAAGTGTATAAGTAAAGGGAGGAGATCGAGGGTGAGGGTGAGAGGGATGCCCCTTTGAATTGTTGCCTGATTTTGGGAGAATGTTGTTGAGTTGACACGATTGTTGGGGTAGGAATTAGAAGACTGAGATTGTATGTGAACACATGTAGGAGCTTGAAAGGGGTTTTCTGGGTAATTGGTATAACAATTGGTTGGGGAATCTTGAAATGGACATTAGTATATTTTACTTTGGATCAGTCTGTTTGCTTATTAGTGAACAAGAGGAGTAAATAATGTTGAAGCTTGCTCTTTTCCAGCATTCACAATTTGCGTGTACCCAGTTTGCAATCTCCCCTGATATCGTATAAATCATGTCTACATGGTGACAGAATCTATTCCGCAAAATATCAAGAACCAAACAGAAGCCTGTCTGCGGAAGACTCCATTTTTGAATCTCGATAAGACAAATGCCAGAAAACCACCATAAATTTGGACAGTCAATTCTTGAAGACAGTCGAACGGAGTGCATTCTACAGAACCTTGAGTTAAAGGAACTCAAATCAGAAGCTGGAGAAGTCAAGCAAATTTCTTCGACAAATAATCAAGAGTCCAATGTCATTTGACTCTGAAGCATGAATTCATAAACCACGTCCACAGAGTTGCTAGATGTTCATTCAGACCCAAGTTCCCATACGTTGTATACACAAGTGATGTATTTCAATTGCTGGGGCCTCTTTGTCAAGAAGAATTTGAATATGACAAAAGTTGCAAAAGAGATGTATTAGTTCAAACTTGTTTTAGTGCTCCGATTGGTTCCAGAAACATGTCTTAAAACTCAATTACAGTGTTCAGATTTGTGTCAGTATAGTTCTGTGGTCGAGGTTCGAGTCTGGTTTAGGGAAGCAGAGTTACGTTAGATTATTTCCATGAGTTTGCTAGACAGTAAAGCACTTCTTGAAAATACCAACTTTTTGGCTGTTCTCAGATTCTGCTCATTAACTGAATCACCCTAAATTTCTTACCTCATACAACCCACTGTGACTTGGCAGGAAAACTTTTAAATCAAGTTCACTGAAGACTTGATTACTTGTACTCACTCATTTTTCTATAAACTCAAGAACTGATTCAATGTGGAATGAAGCAGAAGTATTTGAATGTTAAGAATTCTCGATTGGATAAACTATAACATTACCTAAGAGAAAGAGTAAGAAACTCTCATTTTAGAAATATGATAAGCTGAAATAAATCTGATTATGTGGAAAGAATCTCCCATTGATTGGGAAACAGCCTACAATAATGGCCAGGCATCGCCATTTCTCACTACCTTAACCTCGAGCTGTTTTGCCCTTTAGCAACAAAAACATGCTTGCTTCTCAAAAGTGACCACCATAAACTTTATCAAAACATCACCTCCACTTTCAATAAAACCATCCATCATTCACAAACCAAATTAATCCATTTCCTATCTTCACAAAATTAACATACGATCCAATCAAATCATCAAAACTAATCTTTCCTCCACCCAAGAAACAAAATAGAACTAAATCGAACTGCCATGACACTCACAAAAGAACAAGTGGCACAATTCAACACGGAAGGACTACTCTGCCTCCCAGACTTTTTAACCCCCCAAGAGGTATCCTCATTATTGGAACGGTCGCGAGGGTTGCTCACGGAGTTCGACTACGCAAACCACCCCAAACTGAAGTTTGGTGTCGACGACGACAACCACATTGGAGACCAGTATTTCTTCGATTCAGGAGACAAAGTCAGCTACTTCTTGGACACAGACGCCATCGACGACAAAGGAGAGTTGAAGTACCCCAAAGAGCAAGCAGTCAATAAGATTGGCCATGGTCTTCACATTAAAGAGCCTGTTTTCGAAAAGATCACATTCGACACAAGAGTCCAGGGGATAGCCAAGGATTTGGACTACAGGGACCCCAAGGTTCTACAGAGTATGTGTATATTTAAGCAGCCCGTAGGAAAAGACAAGAAGCAGAGGACGAATGCGGTTCCGTCGCACACAGATGCGACCTTCTTGTACACGAAACCCGCGTCCGCACTCGGATTCTGGTTTGCGTTGGAGGACTGCACCCAGGAGAATGGGTGTCTTTCGTACAACCCGGGCACACACAGGACGTTTCCGTTGACGAAGCGGTTTGTGAAGAACGCGGGCAACAAGGGCTGCTCGTTTGAGGCGTTGGAGCACGGAGACGTGCCGCAGGACCGGCCTGAGGACTACAGGTTGGTGGAGTGCAAGGCCGGGGCCTTGGTGTTGATCAACCACCTGGTGTTGCACAAGCTGGAGGACAATGTGAGCGACCGGTCGAGGTATGTGTATGCGTTTCACTTGATCGAGGGAGATGCGGAGTATGATGAGAGGAATTGGTTGCAGAGTCCGGTGGAGGGGGGGAGTGAGTTTAGTAGGTTAATTGTGGGATGAGCGTTTAGCTTTGGAGAGGAGAGTTTATACTTTTCAAGGTAATTCTAGATTATCTAAGTCATAATGATAGGACATAGTTCGTTAATTCTCTCATTTAGATGAGAAATAAATCATGCAATTGATTTTAACTGATAGAGTGATAAAATTCTGATGTTCACAGCATTAAATTTTGAATTGTTTTCAGTGTTCAATTTCAATGTAGTCATACTATGAATCATAAGGAGTGAACAAAAGACTCCAAAATAGTAAATAAAATATAGAACCATGAAACGACCAGAATCTGTGAACTTATAATTCATAAACGGCCAATCTGGTTGTTATGGTGACAATTGTGTCCAAAATCGCGGTTGCAAAAAGTACGTTTGTGACTTTTTAATAGCTGGAAATTTAGGAAGACTGATTTCACCATTGACAGGTTCATTGAAGATCTTTACGTTTCATTTCTATTTCTGTTTACATCTACTCAACCCTCTCGAAAGATAAAGAATGTTGTATAGCCATGTTGTATAGCCTTTACTCAAACAGTGCTATTCTATTGTAAACCAAAAATTAATACTGGTAATTCTCATAGAGATTTGTCTCCATCGACTTAACAAGACAATTTAAGATTTAAGTGTCATTTCTGGAAACGACTGAAAACTTCAACTCTCATCGCAAATTGCTTGGCATAACCATTACCTAACTCAATATTAAAAATCAACCACTGATTTGAAAGAACTTAAACTTGCATCGTAATATCGTCCACTAATTTACAACAACTTAATAACTCTTATTCAAATTAACTAATTTACAATAACTTAACTCTTAATATCACCACTTACATCAAATCAAAAACCATACTCCATTATCTATAACTACGTCAGTTCGCTTCGCTCACTGAATGCTCACTAAATGCTCCCTGTTAACAAGTAGAACTATTACTCTTGTTCACCAACTGACCCTGCCAACTGTAATACTTGGACATATCCACATGATGCTTAGTACCATTCGCCTCATACATCGAACACCCGTACATCAGCGCATACGGAGGAGTGTACAAATGCAAGCTCACCGACATCCCATCCAGCGGGTTCGAGATCTTGTGCAACCCAATGTCGTCTGAAATGTACCCAACCGTATCTCTCTCCAAAGTAGTGTGCTTTTTGGCAACCATCGCACCACAGCCCTCAGTAGGCATGTCGTAGAGCGACTCCACCAACTCACCCTTTAAGATCTTCATGCAGCAGTGTGCGTTGGCGTGGTCGTGGATCGCACTAGACTTTCCCGGTGACCACACCAAGATGAGCAAGTTCGCGTTGCCGTTGATATTGATGATACCATTCCGCAGATAATTGCGCGAAGCATCGTGCAACGCCAAATGTTGCCAGTCAAGTTCGTCCGACGTGTACAGCTCCATGATTTCCTGCACTTTCTTAATGTCGATGTCTTCCAGAGCCAAGCCGTGTTCAGTTCCAAGCAACTCCTTCAACTCTGCAATGAGTTTGCCAAACTTCGAGTGTGGGGGAAGGTCGATGGTGGTGGCCATCACGTCGATCTGTGGTGCTAGCAGCAGAAGCAGCTTGAAGGTGCGTGGTGTGGAGCACCGCGAAAGTACCTGGGTGGTGTTTTCCGAAAGCAAGTCTCTCTGTGAAGCCAGTAAAAGCATGTTTGTATTCTTGGTTTTTGAAAAACGAGCGAGATGCTGTTGTATTTATACAGGCCCGACAAAATACCGCAATCCCACGAGCGGAGACAAATGACCTGGAAATGGGCCGACCACTTGCTTTTTTGGGATAAATCGTGTTTGTGTTGGCGGTGTACACGATTCCATTTTGTTCCCTTTTTTTTATTCCTACCTTTACCACTGTTGAACCGCTCTTGGAATTCTCTTCTACCACTCTTTCATATACGTATACCAACCACCTCCACCTCACTCTCTTATCTCTCGTAAACTCACTCCATCTTCCTTATTTTAAACCCCTTATCTATTCTTGGTTCTGTGCAGTGTCGGCATTCAGTCGAGAATTTCTGAATGCGGTGAGGCCGAGCCTGTCCGTTTTGAGCGTTTTGTCGGCCGTCACTACAATGCACAAATCAAGCTCAGAAAAGATAACCATTACAGTGTTTATTGTATCTTTTGGCGAGCCGATCTCTGGAGGAGTGACAAACCGCGAACAGGGACCTTTAACCAACGTGTTAACTCTTTGAGCGTGGTCCTATCATGGAGTCAGTAATAACTTTGTTGTACTTGCCCACAAAACCACATTCCTTGACTTGTTGGCAACGAAATGTAAACTAAGGTTGTATGAAGTTCGAGGTAGCCTGTGATTTCAGCGGCATGAGCTTAAAGTTTCTGGTATGCTCAAGGAATCACGAATTCCATAAATAACCTATTGTGTAATCTGTGTGTTTCAGTTGGTGTACTTAAAGTGACTTCATTGTGAGTGTTCTGGTGAGGTTAACATCTTTTGCTTAGTTCCATCATTGATTACATTAGTATCCAACGGATGAAGTTCATATCTTCGAGCTTGTTCACTCTGAGATTTTAAATAACAAACAATTGCAATCCCCGACTGCTTATTTAACACATTTCCTCCTCATATCAGGTAACAAACGAGATATGAATCCAAGCGTTAAGTACTCTTTCTAATCTTGGTTTCCTTGTTCAGGGATTTTTAACAGCGAGACAATTTCGGGAATATTTCTTTACAAAATCGTCACACTAAGACAAAAGACAAGTTATAGCCCAAATATTCGGAAATGATAGATTTTGATACATTTATACGGACACACTAAGACCACAAGAAGTATTCTGCTTGTTTAAAGTTGAAACCTGTTTGCGAAACTCAAGAGTGCTTGATCTCTGGGTTATTTACTTCTAATTGCTTGAATTTTTTATCAAGAGAAATTGGTGGACCTGGAACACCACCATAGCAAAACTGAAGAGCTTCGTGGCAACTAGTGAACCACTCTCAGAGTAGACTTTACAATACTGAACAAGAATATGAACGATCATGGCACGGGTATATGAAGTGGTGACTCCTTGAGTGTAAACTCTCCCCATAGAATAAGAGCATTTGAATGACTTTACAAAATGTAATACATCTTCTGTTCAATATATGATAATTAAGTGTTCATCATTTTTCACTTTACCTGAGATAATTTAGTCGCAGCATACTCCAGAGCTGCTTCAAACCAGCTAAATCTTGTTAAAACTGCAAAGAAGCTTTCCTCTAATCATAACTTTAGGTTTTCGATCTATAATCTGCAAACTCAGTCGCCAGTATTATAACAAAACACTATTTATTCTACCATTTGAGCTCAGATTTCAGAATTCAATATATCTTAGTAAAGGATCTCTACCATTTTATGGAACAGTCAGTTAAAATCTGACACCGTTGAATTACCAATTCCTTCAGTGTATTTTATGGAACACTCAGAATCTGACACCGTTGAAGTACTAACTCCTTCAATGAATGGTAAATCAAATTTAAAGCGTATTCTGTAGCTTCAAACTTTTGGGACCTCTCCAGCCTATTTCAAAATCATTGAGTATACTGCTAGCCCTAAAATTCTGTTCGCAACCAGAAAAGGCGGAAAATCCAAGTTAAACAGAACAACTCACCCTTATCTACGCAAATTCATGAAGACGGGAAAATGAAACGATGAGTTGACACAAACAAATTGATAGTTATTACCTAAAGGGGAGGTCAAAATCGGCCCCGTCTAATTTTCTGTGGCCAGCGGAACGACTGAACCGCTTTTCGGCCTTCAAAGTGTGGGGACTTGAGCTCCCTTTTCGGGCTCATACCAGGCTTAGTAGGCTTAGAGTGAGTTAAAATGGCAACCAAAAAAAAAAACCAGATGCTTATCTTGAAACATTCGCCAACACTGATAACCATTCCATACATTATCACCTCTTTTGTCAACTTACAAACACTAATATAGAACTCCCATCTTCTACCTACCAAACTAACTGAATAGCGTGCTCATATTATTCTAGAGTGGATAACCAACCCTTACCCTCCTACCTGTTGCCTCCGCTCACCGAATGGACGGCTCAAGATAAGCCCGTTCTGCAAACGGCAATAACTGCGCAAGGCCCGCCCGAGTTAAAATGACACAGACAAACGTTACCCATGGAAGAGGCTCCTTCAAAAATACTCTCTGCTACACCTCTGTATAGGTTGTTAGTACCAGAGTATGAATGTTAGTACCAGAGTACTTACCTTCATAGCTCTTCTAACTATTATACTGTGAAAGAGCCATAGTACTGCTAATAGTCCTTTTTACTTTGCAATTAATTCTTTAATCAGTAGTTACACTCCCGAAACTCTGAACAAACGCTATTAATCAATGAATAAAGCTAATTCTACCCACAAAATCAATCACTTCCTGTTCTTCCGAAAAAGTCTACAATGAGATTCTCGCTATCACGGAACACAAATCCAGCAATTGCGAATGAAAACGTGCCGGTAAAAAAGAAACTCTCTTCCGCAGGCTAGAGTCATTCGCTGTGTGAAAATTTTGCTATTAAAAAGTTGCTGTTCGCCCATTCTGTGAATCCCGCTCATCTATCAGCATTACCTCTCAGATACCGACTGTTCCCGTTGTCACCGCTTTCATACGACTCGAAACATCCCCATATCGTTCTGCTTTTAGCCTATTTGACGTATTACCCCATATCAACGGTTTTATCTTCACCACCAACTGTGGCACTGTGGCTCTCGTCCTTTGTTGCTAATTTCAGAAAAATCGGCGCTACCACATGTCTGATTCCAACTCATACATTTCCACTACTGGAAACTCCAGCAATGTGGTGCCTACCAAAAGCTTCAACTCTGATGGCACTGCCTTCTACAACGATCCTAAACGCGACCACACTTTTAACAGAATACTCAAATCATTGGATACTGCATTGATCACCAACTTCACACCTGCATTTTTCGTCCCTATTATGGGACTCGGTATATGCGCAAACATCCTCAGCAATTTTCCGTATCCAGCACACTGGTTGCAAATTTGTTCGTACATTTTTTTTGGGCTAACCTGTTTGGCCTTTGTTAGCACAACGACATTCTTCATCGCTGCGTGCATCAGGGACAAGGAACGGTTGGCCCAGTACCACCTCGACCCGTCCCAGTCGGTGTTCTTGGGGTGCTACGCCATGGGCTACAACACCTTGGTCAACTACGTCAACTTTTTGGCCAAAGACACCAAGCACGGAGTGATTGGTGTGTTTGTCATGTGGTGGGTAGCGGTGTTGATGTCGGTGTACACTGCGTGTATCATTTTCTACTGTGCCTGCCTTGCTAAATTCCCCCACTCAAAACACCACAAGAGGCAGGAACTCAAGGACCTCCAGCTCACCTTGTTGTTGCCTTTGGTGACCCTCACCGTCGCGGCACTGTCTGGAAACATATTTGCATTGGACTTGCCCACCCTCAAGTTGAAGGTGTTGGTCCTCAGCATTTGTTTTGTTCTTTGGGCTGTTGCGGTGCTGATGGGTTTCATGATTGTCACCATATACATGTACAAGATGCTCGTGTTCAGAATCCCCCTGACCAACGCCATTTTCACCATGTTTTTGCCTATCGGCTTCTTGGGCCAGGGTTCTTACGGAATCATGCTCTTGGGCGACAACTTATACAAGCTTATAACTGAGTACGGGTTATTGCCCCAGTACTTTGAGTTCTGGACGAACAAGACCACGGGCGCAGAGTCGCTTCATATTATCGGAGCTATTGCCGTGATGATCTGCTCATTTGCCGGGCTTTTTCTTGTGGCGTTCGGCTACTTTGCCACCTTCTTGGCGGTGATCTCGGTTCTTTCTAAGGTCAAGCCATTTGCATCTAATCCAAACACATTGCATACCACAAACGGCTACATCAGATTCTTCAAGGGATTCTGGTCCATGACTTTCCCGATGGGCACAATGTGTTTGGGAAACACTCAATTTTACCGTACCTTTGGCGAGGGGTTTGTATTCTTCAAGGCAATGGGCACTGTTTACGGCATGGCCATGTTGTTGATTACCATAGGGTGTGTGGTGGGTGTTTTCTGTGAGTTTGTTGCTTTGGTGAGGAGGGCGAGCAACCCACTGGTGGAGGAGAAGGTGTAATATAGATTATTATAGAAAGCTAATATATTATAAAAAGTATTTGCAGTCATTTAATAATTGGTGAACATAAAAAAATTGGACAAATTTGCAGCCATTTTTTTGGGACAAAAACAAGCTTAAATGATATTTCTTTGAGAAGTCAGGAAACTAGGCCTACGGTTTGAAATATTCGGTTCGTAATTAGGGCTACTTTAATTTTTTAATGGGTTCAATTCAGATCCTATAAAAGCAGACAGATGTGCGATATAACCAAAATAAGAATCGAAGGACGAAATGAGCGTATTCTTATCATTTGAAACCTCACGCACTGGTTTTAACAACAGATTAATTAGTTTCTGTAGGTTTGCCATTTCTTTGAGATGGAGATCTTCTTATCAGATGTACCATGCCAACTCGACCTGACTGTGGTCTCCTTCCATACCGAGTGGGTTAGTAAAATTAATAATTTGGCCAGCGGTTTCACTATGAACTTTCATGAAGAAGTACACTGTGATCGTTCTACATACGCCTTCCAAAACTTCTGCGTAACCCAGTTCAGGTGATATAAGGACAAAATCTGTCTCTCTAATTAGAAATCGGTACATGTCACCAATGCAGTGCGTCGTTTTATTGTTTTTGTGAGCAGTATGCATTGCATCTTAAAGTCTACCAACATCAACTGGCCAACAGAAATCATCACGTACCACGATAGCAAGATCCATATTAATGAGATAGAAGAAATTTTGAAAGATGTTTTGCCCCCACTAGATGTCGTCATGGTATGGCATGCATTCTTGCTCAATCCTAAATCTTTTTATGATACTTTTATGCGAATGAACTTTATAAAGTTTGCAATGGTGCCATTGCCGTTGCGTGCATTGAGAAGGTGATTGACAATAAAACGTTTGAATACCTTCCAGACAAAGAAATTATGGAGAATTACAAGAAAATTCTAGCAAGATTTTTGATAAATCAGCCACGGCTGCAAATTTTAGATTTGGATACTTTTGATACAAGCAGAAACTTTTCAGTGGGAGATTATTTGCTTGACATTGGGAGCGCTGTATAAACTCAAATCCTTGATTCAGCTTGCTAATGTTAGCTTGAAATTAGCGAATCGTAGAATAATAATATTCTAAGTGAGCCTGGATGTCAATTCGGTAGTTTAATAGCGTCCCAATGTTAGTTTGCAGTAGAATAGCAGCCAAAAGCGGGAGTGGTTACGATAGTTGGTTGAGTGCGACGAGCGGGTTTGGTTGATTTAGATCGAACGAAGATGTATTTTGAACTAAATACGGATGAGTGGTTG
>JAKTUG010000065.1:0-42863 GCA_030556545.1 Kodamaea sagamina
TGAAGTCCATGCAGGGGAACCTATGCCCGATTTTTGGGCTTCACTTTCATGGAATTTAGCCCAACTTCCTTGGCTCATTCAGCTGGTGTCGGTGATACAATTTTTACATTGGAGTTCACGCAGGGGAACCTCTGCCCGATTTTTGTACTCCACAATTCTGGATTTCACTACTTTAGGTCCAGCTCCTTCTGCTGGTCTGGTTGCTGGTAGTTGGTTGTTGGTTGTTGGTGGTTGGTGGTTGGTGGTTGGTGTTTATTTTGGAGTCCACGCAGGGGAACTTATGCTAGAGTTTTGGATTTGGTGGACATGGACTTCAGACCAAATACTTTATATCCATCTCCCTTTGCCGGTCTTAGTTGTTGGTGGTATCTTTGGAATCCACGCAGGGGAACATATGCCCGATTTTTGGATTTGGTGGACATGGACTTCAGCTCAACTACTTTAAATCCATCTCCTTTGCTGTTGATGGTAAAAATTGTTTTTTTTGAAGTCCACGCAGGGGAACCTATGCCCGATTTTTGGACTTTACCATCTTGGACTTAGCACTTTAAGTCCAGCTCCTTTTGACGGTTTCGATGTTATTGGTAGGTTGTTGGTAGTTGGTTGTTAGTCATTGTTGGTTGTTGTTGGTGGTTGGAGTTTATTTTGGAGTCCACGCAGAGGAACCTCTGCCCGATTTTTGGACTTTACCATGTTGGATTTAGCGCATCGTCTTCAAGTTCATTTCCTTTGCTGGTGTTGGTGAAAATTGTTTTTTTTGAAGTCCACGCAGGGGAACCTCTGCCCGATTTCTGAGCATCGATAGTTTGGATTTCAGCTCAACTACTTTAAATCCATCTCCTTTGCTGTTGTTGGTGAAAATTGGTTTTTTGGAGTCCACGCAGGGGAACCTCTGCCCGATTTTTGGACTTGGAAGACTTGGATTTCAGCACTTCAAGTCCAGCTCCTTTTTTGGTTTGGATGTCGGTGGTTGTTGGTGGTTGGTTATTGGTTGTCGGTCGTTGGTGTTTAGTGGATGGTGGTTGCTGGTTGCTGGTTGCTGGTTGCTGTTTATTTTGGAGTCCACGCAGGGAACCTATGCCCGATTTTTGGATTCGCTGGACATGGATTTCAACCCAAATACTTCATATCCATCTGCTTTTGCAGTTGTTGGTGAATGGTTTTTTATTTGGAGTCCACGCAGGGGAACCTATGCCCGATTTCTGGACTTCTATGGCTTGTATTTCAGCTCAGCTCTTTAAATCCATCTTCTTTTGCTGGTGTTGGCGAAAATTGTTTTTTTTGGAGTCCACGCGAGGAAACCTATGCCCGATTTTTGGACTTTACAGCTTAGGTGATTAGCATTGATGTGAAATATTGACGTTCAAATGTAAGAGTTAAAGTAATGAAGTTCAAAGTGAATGAGTAAAAATATAAAAACATAGTTAAGTATGAATCTCAAAGTGAAATGCAGTTAACTATGATTCTTAAAGGAAAGGATTGGTTAAGCCATGACTTTTAAAGTTTGAGTATAAAAAGTTATAGCACTATCCTCAAAAGTAGATGAATATAGATATGCTGAACATTCAAGCTAAATGAAAAATGAAAACCAAATCAATACGTCTATTAATATACATTATGCAAACGAAACCTTCTTCTTCCCCGTTTCCTCACCAGACTCCTCCGTCTTCGCAGCCCTAGCATTCTTTCGTCTGTTTGCTCTGGCAACATTCGCCTTATTCCTCAACTCATCCTTCTTGTCCTCCAACTTGTCCTTCTTGGCCTGCTCTTTTCTCTCCATCTCCTGCTTCTTCAAGTCCCTCAACTCCTCTAATCTCCTCGATTTCTCCAACTTGCTCTCGTTCACCACGTCGTACTTGTCGTTGATCGACTTGACCAAACGGTTCATCATCAATGTGTCATTGTCGTCTATGAGAATCTTGCCCTTCTTCCCCAGCTTCTTCTTGATGCCTGGGATGATCGCTCTGTTGAGTGTGGGTATGTCCAACTGGTCCTCGCGGAACTCCTTCCCGTTCTTGGCTCCATAGAGTCTTATTTTCGCCTGCTGCTTCTTCACCTGTGCTTTCGATGGTTTTCTGATCTGCTTGGGGGTTTGCTTTGGCTGGTTTGCGAGCAAGTTTCTGGCTTTGGAGTCTGAGAACACCTCGGATTCGACAGAACGCGTTTTGTTCATCGTCTTACCGCGCTTGGCAGTTTTGGATTGTCTTGGTGCCATGGTGAGTAGTTGACTTTTTTATCTCATCGCATTTTTTTTCAGAAAAGTGCGTGTGTAGAGTGAGTATGGGGATTGATGTTTTGGATGGTATATGGATATTATGGTAGTTTATGATAGTTTTAGTTGTTGGTTGTTGTTTTATGTATGTTTACGATTGTGAATCGCTAGTCCATTAAGAATTTTTGTTTAGATAGGTGAAACTATTACAGATTTCTTTAAAATTGGATAATGGTGATGAAAGTAAGATTAATAACTCTAGTGATACAATAAGAGAGGTAACTGGTTGTGTAAGTAGTTTGCTTGTGGTTTTGGACTTTACAGTAAAGGATTATCATGACTGTATTTCAATTCGCCCTTTATCAAGATTCTTCCAAAAATTTTCAAATTTTCATTAAATTTGCAGCAATTAATATATTGTAACCTAAATAAGCAGCCACAATATTTGTTACCTAAACAGCAGCTACAAACTTATAAAGTTTATGCAATATTATTAAGTAAAATTGAAATGATCATTAATCCAGTGAAGATCGAAATGAGTATTGTTTTTTGGACAAGAATTAGAATGCATTCATATTAAGGCATATTTAAGTCCGAATTACCCAGTTAACCTCATTTACAATACTTTCATCTACCTCAATACCAAGAACTCTCACTCCAATCTTATCACCCTGTTCTTTATATACTTATAGAGATCCGCTCCTCAATCTCAACTTATCAATCGCATTTGTTTACCCAATTCGGAAGTCGATCAAGTATTTAAACTGAAAAGAACGCACTCTTCTTCCTCATGACTGTGGTCGCTGTTACTGGTGCCTCTGGGTTTATTGCCCAACACTTAGTTCAATTGCTCTTGAAGAAAAACTACACGGTGATTGGAACCGTCAGATCAGAGCAGAAAGGCGCAGAGTTGCAAAAACTCATCGCAAACCCCAACTTCTCCTACTACGTCGCGCCTGACTTGGGTGTCAAAGGAGCTATTGACAAGCTTTTGCTTGACAATGACATCAGGTTCCTCTACCACACCGCCATGCCGTTCTTCTACAACACCTCCAACCCCGAAAAAGACTTGATCAAGCCTGCGGTGGAGGGAATCACGAGCATTTTGCAGTCGATTCTCGCGGCCCCCCAGACAATCGAAAAGTTTGTGCTCACGTCTTCCGACGCTGCGGTCTATTCAGCTACAGACGAACAGGACGCGCTGCTTTCCTTCAACGAGTCAAGCTGGAACAACTCCACGGCCCTGGACAACCCGATTGCAGCCTACTACACGGCCAAGGCCCTCTCTGAAAAGTACGTTTGGAAGTTCCTCGAGACAAATGGCCCGATTTTCAGGTTTGTTTCCGTGAACCCGGTATATGTGTTTGGGCCACAAGCATACCCTATGAACAGACCTTTGAACACCTCAAATGAAGTGATTTTGGATTTGTTGTCTGCAAAAACTTTCCCAAATGACACTGGTGGGTATATCGACGTTAGGGACGTGGCTAGAGCACATTTGTTTGCCATTGAATCTTCCCTGGCTATTGGAAGGAGACTTTTCATGTCGAACGGGCACTTTAGTGTGCAGATGATGGCTGATATTATAAATGAAAAGTACCCGGGGAAGGCACCTATAGGAACTCCAGGCTCTGGGCCTACGGATATCAAGAGTATGGCCAAGGTTGACAATCTGGCGACAAGAAAGTTGCTTGGATTTGAATTTATCACTTTGGAGAAGTGTGTTCTTGATACTGTTGACCAAGTTCGTAGTAAGTTATAGGAGTAAAATGCAACCTGAAATTAAAATTTGGGTGCAAAATGTAAATTGCACCCAATTTCAAGGTACCCCCCAATGAAAATTAAACTAGATAAGGGACGTTTAAGATCAAACTCGAGAATTCTTGTCACAAACCAACCATAATTACTTATCATTGTCCTAATTTATACCCCTTTTTGGTTATAGATAAGAAAATATGGGTATATAAACCCCTAAATATCATAAAGTATCACCAAGAATGGCCCGCTACATTACGAAAGTCGACTTAAACAAACCAGGCGCAGAACAGCCGTACCTCCACAACAGATGGCACCCCGAGGTTCCCAGCGTTGCAACTATTCAACCTGGGGAAAGCGTCAAAATCGAGTGCTTGGACTGGACAGGAAACCAAATAGTCAACGACGATTCTGCTGACGATATAAGGACGGTTGATCTCAGCAAAATCCACTACTTATCAGGACCCTATGATATTGCAGGTGCGGAACCAGGAGACGCTATTATGGTCGAAATCAAAGACGTACAGCCCTTGGAGAGACAGCCCTGGGGCTACTGCGGAATCTTCGACAAGCAAAACGGAGGAGGGTTCTTGCAGGACTTCTACCCGCATGCAGCCAAGGCTATTTTTGATCTTGACGGGATTCACGCAACCTCGAGACACCTTCCTGGGGTCAAGTTTAGCGGTTTGATACACCCGGGCATCTTGGGGACTGCGCCGTCGATCGAGGTGCTCAGAGAGTGGAACGGCAGAGAGACGACGTTGACGCAGGAAGTCCAGCACGAGCATGACACGCCTGTAGCCCACTTGCCGTTGGAATTGAACACGCACGGAGGAACGGCCACGCCTGAACAGCTCAAGCGGATCGCAGCCGAAGGTGCGCGCACTATTCCAGGAAGACCGGAGCACGGAGGCAACTGCGACATCAAAAACCTCTCGAGAGGGTCCAAGTGTTACTTTCCGGTGTACGTTCCTGGGGCTAAGCTCTCGGTGGGAGACTTGCACTTTTCGCAGGGCGACGGAGAGATTTCCTTCTGTGGGGCTATTGAGATGGCTGGGGTCATCACTTTGAACGTTACTGTGATCAAGAACGGAATTGAGTCTTTGTCAATGAAGTCGCCGATTTATATTCCTGGCGATGTGCAGAATCACTACGGTCCTTCGAGGTACTTGACCTTTGAAGGGTTTTCTGTGGATGAGGTTGGCAAGCAGCACTACTTGTGTGCAACCACGGCGTACAAGCAGGCTTGTATTCGTGTGATTGAGTATTTGCGTAGGTTTGGGTACAATGACTACCAGATCTACTTGCTTTTGTCTACTGCGCCAATTGAGGGCCATGTTGCTTCTATAGTGGATGTTCCGAATGCGTGCACCACCATTGGCATTCCAATGGACATCTTTGATGTGGACATTCGTCCTGAGGCTGTAGTTGAGAAGAAGGATAGGGGAAGTTGTGCTTTTGTTACGGGTGCATCTCATGATATAACTTATAATTATAAGTGATCTAAAAGAGGTTTTGGTTTGTCTGAATAAGTGCCTTTTTAAGTTTCTTAAATAGCACCATTGAAATTAAGTGCCATTTGAAGTACCATTGAAATTAAGTTCCTTATAGACGTTCCTTGAAATTAAGTACCTTAAAAACGTACATTAATACCCAAAAGCGTACCTTTTAAACCTAAAAGTATATCAGTTACCTGAGAAGTATTATAAAGTACTTCAGCGAAATTAACACCACCTAACATATCACTCACGATACTCATATCCATCATAAACCTTATTTTCATCAGGCTTATTCAAATCAGTCAAATCAGCTACCGGCCTTTCAGCTTGCGGAGTAACTCGCCACGCCAACCTCTCCTCCTCAGTAGTCCAGTCCAAAATGGCCGAGTGCGAGGTCCTTCTGTTGTCCCAGAGTACAACCGTGTTCGGCTCCCAAACAGCACGGGCCTGCAAATCGTGCGACGACGCAACATGGCCGTACAAAAAGTTCAACAAGTACTCCAGCTCCTCGTCCTTCAACTCAATGATCTTGCGAGAAAAACCCGGGTTCACGTAGAGTGCCTTGCGTCCAGTCACCGGGTGCGTTCTGACCAACGGGTGGATGTTCTCGACCGGGTGTCTCTTGACCACTCCACCCAACTGACGGGCCCCGTTCGCTTGCAGGACTCCGCTGTGCAATACGTGCAACCCCTCCAATCTCTGTTGGAACGCAGGCGACAACCGGTTGTACGCCTCTTCTGCGTCTGCAAACAAAGTGTCCCCCCCAGACTCGGGAACCTGGAGAACAGAAAACAAGGTGACTCCAGGTGGCTGCAACTCGTAGGAAACATCCGAGTGAAACTGGATCAAGTTGGTGCGGTTTGCGTAGATGTCGGTCTTGTCTGCTCTGCGGTACACTACGTGGAGCTCGGGGTGGCCTTTTGGAGCTCCGGATGTTGGGTGGATGTGGAGTCTTCCAAAGTACCGGCCGTACTCTACAGCGTAAGCAGGGCCTTTTTCGTTGAAGTCCTGGTTTCTGAACACAGCGAGGCCACGGTCAGCCACGAAAAGTGCCAATTCGTTCTTCCCGTCCTCGTCCAACGACGACAACTGCACGTTGAAGACCTCAGTTCCAAACTTGGGGGTGATCTTCTTAGTCTCAGAACCGGCTGGGAGTAAGTTGGGCAACTGGGGATCAGCTTTCAAGCCTGGGTCTTCATGTTTGAAGAACTCAAGTGGCTGGTACTTTTCGTTTCTGTTCCAGGTGGGTAGGTATTCCGGGTGCTTGGACTGAGCAGCATATTTCTTCTCAACGGTGAGAATTCCTTCCTTTTCTTCACTCTGGGTGACGGTATCGTACACTGAGGTTCTGCTGGTGTAACGTGATGGCATTTTTAGTGTTCTGATAACTAGAATGAGAATAATCGAAAGTTTATATACCCAAAGTTATTAGGGTATACTCTTTTTGCAGCCACAATAAAGTGTCATAACCCTGAACCCCTGTGAGATCTAATATTCCACATTGGATTACAAATGGGAATTAAAGAGGTAACAATGAGCACAAGAACCTAAAGAAGTGGCGTAAGGGTACCTAGTTTGAGATGTGGCTGTATGGTTTAAAAGTGGAGTAATATCACTTTATAATTAATATGGCAAATACTCAAGAGCCTTGGGATCAAAAAATACAGAGAATCGGTTAACTAATTACGGGACATCTCACTAATTCAAGCCATGTTCTCACTAATTTCAGGCCATTGGTGTATACCTCACTCCCACACCATTACATCATCAACTGGCTGCAATTATTTGGCTGCAACTTTATCCGGGTAACAAAATTGGCGATATCTGATAACGAATTTATTGGTGATTAGATCACCAATGACAACTGTGGAAGCCAAATTCAACTGGAACGTGTTCCCAAGCACGCGATTGGAGGCTTCTCAGTTGAGCACGCCAATTGGTTGTATCTTTTCTCCTTTTGATGGTGATGTCAGGCAGGTTGACAGCAACCCAATCATATGTGACTGTGGGAACGTTATCAACCCGCACATCAAGTTGGACCGTGCGAACATGATGTGGTGGTGCCCGTTCTGCGAAAAGCGGTCGTTTCTTCCGCGGGGCTACGCGGTTCCGGAGGCTGCTGTCAGCGAAGACGACTGGCCCGTGGAGCTTCGCCAGTCGCTGGCCACCGTGGAGTACCTGCTCGCGGCCGATATTTCGACGCAGGTGGCGGCGGATTTGCCCGTGGCATACACCTTTATCGTTGACGTGAACCAGCACTCAGAAGAAACCTCTTTTGACCAGTTGAAAGAGGTTTTGCTGGACGTTGTCGATGAAATACCCTCTGGGTCATTGGTTTTGTTGCTCACATACAACGAAAGAGTGTCAATTCAAAGATTGAATGGATCCCCAGTGGTTTTCACGGCTGGAAACGACGATTTTTCGGTCTCTTCAGTCAATTCTGTTCTCGAAAAGCTAGGTTTGGAGGGTGGCCTTGGTGAATGGTCTGAGAGTCCTTTGATTAAAGCTGGTTTCCTCACAGAATTGACCCCCAAATCGAAAGACACACTCAAGGAGCACTTCAGGAGCTTGGAACCAACAATATCGGACACATATAGAGTGCCACGAGCAGCAGGATTGGCACATTATGTCTCCTCAATCGCACTAAATTCTGCCAGTTACCGCAACTACGTGGGACACACCTGGCACTTTACTTCTGGGGCATGTAATATTGGCCCTGGCAAGGTGGTGAGCGGATCTGAGATGATCCGGTCGCACCACGACATCGAAGAGTTGAACGCGCAGCACTTCGTGCTGGCCAGGAAGTTCTACCAGACGCTAGCATACATTGCCAACGGGCAGAACATCACCGACTCGCTCAAGATCTCGCTGCTGGTGACGTCTAAAACCACAGACTATTTCACTGCTGAGCTGGCCCCGACGTGGACCGTATCTGTGTTCACCGGGTCTCCAGACCAGGTTGGGTGCTACGAAATGAAGCCGTTGGTGTCTGGCACAATGGGCAATATCCATTTGTTCGAGTCGTTCGAGCTGTTCCAGCTCAAACGTGCGTTGCTCAAAAGCATGCTGGGAAATGAGTATAAAAGTCGAATCAGTGTGACAACTTCTGCCCTGTGCAAGGTCTCCAAGTTGGTGGGCGACTACGGGTACGCGCTCCCGTCTACGTACAGGTCCAAACCGAGTGTTTACCACGACAAGATAGCGGACACCTTGACGGAGTTTGACAGCAGTGCGAGCAAGAAGTCGTTCACCAACCAATGGCAGTTTAACGCGTTGAGCAGGAGCGATACCCTATGTGTTTTGTTTGAAATGGACGCAATCAAGTCCAGCAAGGAAATAGCGAGGGCCCCAAGGCAGGTCTTTATGCAGTTCCAGCATAGATACTACAAAGACGGGTGGAAATTGAGAGTTACTACCGTGGCCAAACCAACAACTGCCTCGTATGACACTCCCATACTCAGACAACATGCCTTGCTCACCAGTTTTGATCAGGCTACTTACATGGTTGTGTTGTCTCGGTTATTGACCAGCAAAATAGACACCACTCTTGGGTTCGACAGGTTCGACAACATGGTGAAGTTGCTTGACACCAGCGTTATCAAGGTGTTGCACCACTTTGGCGGGTTGTCCTTGGCAGAAGAGCACACGTCGAACCCGTTCGAGAGATTGCAGCGGATCTACAAGGCGAACGAGCAGTTCCACGACATCCCACAGTTGGCGTACTACTTGCGGCGGTCCCCGTTGGTCAAGATCTTCAACTCGAGTCCCGACGAAACTGCCATGTACCACTCGTGGTTTGGCCGCATGAGCGTTGCTGATGCCGCCACCGTCATTCTTCCGAAGTTGTACAGGGTGGAGGACACCAGCGAGCACGAGAGTGTGCAAATTCCCTTGGACAGCAATTGTCTTGGGGTGGAAGGAGAAAACTTTTTGGTCATGGATTCGGTGTACCATTTGATTATCTATGCCAACTTTCCGATTAAGTTGCATCCAAGTCACAACGATGATTTGATTGTTCTGAGGGACAAGAGCGTTGTCAATGCGCTTGATTTCGCTAAAGGATTGGAGAGGGATGTTACTCCGAAGTTTGTGATAACAGGGACTTCACATTCGCAGTCTCGGTTTCTTGTAGCGAGATTGAATCCGGCGGATGTGTTTGAAGAGAAGCCAAAGAAGTGGACTTTGTTCCGGAGAACTGATTATAGTAAGGTTTTGACTGATGATATTAGTTTTAGGCAGTATTATGATGGGGTGGTTAGTTTAGTGAAGGAATATAAAATTTAATAGAATAGAATAGAGTAATAAAGGCGAATGAGTTTAGAATGTACCCGTATTTGTATTCCACTCACGGTATTAAATTCACAGTAACCGTAATTTCACAAGTGTTTTACGTAAATCAGTGTCCTTATTAGTTGTTTTTATGATATTTAGTGGCTGCAAAAACCTTGAATTGAAGATTTATTATGAATAAAATGGCGTTTCATACTTTAAAATTGATGTATATTGAGCAGAATCAAGATTGGTCTGAAACATTTGGAGGAGTTAGATCTGCAAGAAGTTCAAGAGAGTAGTAAGGCTTTTTCACAAAAAGGAACCTGAAAGATTATGTTTTAAATTGGGCTCCCTTAGAAGAGCTTCCTTCATTTGACCTTTGATATTTTGAGCACACTGTTGGCCAAATGATTATTGAATAGTATTTGAGTACTTATTGTCAGAGTTCTTATTTCCAAGATCTAGTAACATTCTAATACGGAGATTCAGTAGCCTCAAAACCATAAGCTCACATTATTTCGCCAGAAAGATCAGGAAACTCAGTAAACTTGCTTAAAGATCTAGAAAACCTGAATTAGCTCAGAAATCTACCTACGTAGCAAAATATCAAGAAATCCACTTAGCCCAACCTCACTAACCAAATTAAGAAAACTAATTAAACGGAACAATAATCATGGTTTCGTATCAATATCTCAATTAGCTCAGTAAACTTGTTTATGGTCAAGAAACCTCAATTAGCTCTGTCAACTTGCTTATGAGACCAAGAAATCTCAATTAGCTTTGTCAACTTGCTTATAAGATCAGAAGTCTCATTTCTGTCAACCTGCTAATAAGATCAAGAAAACCTCAGTCACTCAAAAAACCAACAAAAAACATCTCTTAACACATAAACGGACCTACATAAAATTAAGAAACATTGTCAATGAACATAAAATCAAACCAACAGCACAATAAACCTCCCCACAGTATCAATGAAATCCTCAACAGCCCCCTCCGAAGAACCCCCACCAATATCATGGGTCGCACCCTCAATTATATGGCTCAACGGCGACCAAACCCCCTCGTCTGTAGCCTCCCTCCAGCTCGACACCAACTTCTCCTTGTCAACATGCGCCGGAACAAACTCATCCTTCGACCCGTAGAGCACTAGCAAGGGTGTCGTCACCAAGCCAAAACTCTTTTTATAATCGTCTACCGTCAAAAACGACGAAAAGTAGTCGTCGTCTCCGCGTGCCGAAACCACCGAGTGGAAGCGGTACGCACTCACCGGCGTGTTGAACGCAAGCTTCCTGTACTTCTCCGGCAAAAGCTCCTTGGCCCTGCCCTTGGCAATGTACTCGTTGTGGACCTCTTTCGCTAACAATTGTGTCTGGTTGACCGTTAAGTTGTTGCTGGTGGCCAAGCCCTCCACGTCCAGTACGGGGGCCTGCAATATCGCCCCATCTAGCCGCGACTCACTCGCAAACCCTTCTTCCTTCAGGCGCTTCGAAAGATACTCCAAGGTGTCCTGGCAGCCGGTCAGGTGGCCAAGCAAGACGACTTTGTTGCGGTTTCCACCCTTTTCCGACCGCAAATAAGCGACCAATTGCGCCAATTCTCTTGTATCTCTCGCTAGCGAGGACGTGCCCCAGCCCTTGAACGACGAGGTGACGAGCGCCTGCACCACGGCCCAGCTGCCGGGCAAGGCCGCCACGCTTTCGGCCAACCCGTGCAAGTACGGCACGTCCAAGTAGCCGTTGCCCAAGCCGCCGATGAAGACGAGAACATTGGTAGCTGGCTGCACTCCGTGCCTGAACTCAAACGCAGTCAAGTTGGGTCCGT
Source organism: Kodamaea sagamina (assembly GCA_030556545.1). Taxonomy (NCBI): domain Eukaryota; kingdom Fungi; phylum Ascomycota; class Pichiomycetes; order Serinales; family Debaryomycetaceae; genus Kodamaea; species Kodamaea sagamina. The sequence continues at coordinate 11,560 of JAKTUG010000065.1, forward strand.
AGTGGTGGAGCACACCTGGTGAAGGCGCTTCCAATTTGGGTTTGCTCATCGTAAATGTTTAGTCCCGTTTATGTAAGATAGATTGAGAATTTATGATCGGTATGAGAGCGCCACAAATATGAATCATTAAATTCACAGGCTTGTTTAAGCATTCTAAAGTTTATTGTTCTGCAAAATTGTTATAAAACTTCGTTATAATTTTGATACGAAGTGTTTATTCATAGTTTTATTTATTCATAATATATGTTTATTCATAATTTTTTTTATGATATGTTTATCATAATTTTTGTTATATGTTTATTCAATTCATTACCATAGTTTATCATAATTCATTAACATATATTTATTCACTTCATAAAATTGTCTCCTTAATTATCCTTACAAATTATCCACAAATGATCCTTACAAAGCATCCCCACAAATTATCCCAATCAAATTATCCCAATCAAATTATCAACTTATTATCCCAATTGTTTTATTATCCTATTTGTTTTCTTAAATCACAAGTAGCATAAACTCACTCACTCGCTACGCTCGCTCGTTCGTTATGTCGCAACCTGAAACATGTCGGCAATCGAAACTCCCACGACATTTAAACTTTCACATTTAGCTAAAACGGAACGGTGTCAGATCGTTTGAGATTCAATTCAGGGGTACTCAAGATGGCATCCCCGTTACCGAAAGAGTCGTTTTTGCAGTGGGATCCGGCGCAGGTATCGCTGTACGTACACCAGATCCTACCAGAGGAGCAGAAGGCGGTGGGCACACGCTTCCTCGACAACAACATCGAAGGGTCGTTGCTCCCGCACATCACCACAGACCACTTGCGCGAGATCGGCATCCAGTCGTTGGCCACGCGGTTGGCGATCAAGCGCGCGTTTTCGGAGTTGGTGGCGGAGCAGTACCAGCAGCGGCCGCCGCAGCTGCTCGCCGACCCCGCCTACAATGTCAACATCAACAGCAACGCCGTGCAGGTGGAGGCGCTCAAGCTCAGTGCCGTGTTGGTGCTGGAGATCTTCCGCAAAGTGAACGTGTTGGTGCAGCCACCGTTGCACTCACCGGTGCTGCCGTTACCACACCAGCAGTTCCAGCAGCAGCTGCTAGAGTACAGACGTTTACAGGACAACTTTGTCAAGTTGAAGACTGAGTTGATTCCGGTGATCAAGATGCTCAAGGAGACGAAGCCACTCCCAACTCCGACGCTCGACCCGGGGTCCACGCTGGCGAACATGGACTCGCCGACGTTTCTGCTTCTGAGCACGCAGTCGGAGGGCACGTACTGGAGCGACCCGATTCTGGACTACCAGCAGTTGAGCAGCACGACGCGCAGCCCGTCGGTGGTGGAGCCCGCCAATCTGGTGGGCACGCCGAACAACGCCGGCAGCGCCGGCAGCAGCTCTGGTAGCGCGACAAATGGCGCCACTTCTGGCGGCGGTGGCGGCGGCGCTGCGGCGGCGGCGCGGCTGAGCGTGCCGAGCCCCACGTACAAGCGTGTGTCGCTGGGGGCGTCGCTCCTTGCGGGGGCGTCGCTACTCGCGGGCGGCGGCGGGAAAATCATCCAGCAGAGCTTACCGAAGCTAGGGGAAACGCGCGCGCAGGCCGAATTCCAGTTGCCCTCCAAGATCCCCCCCAAAAATGCAGACGACCACCAGAAACCCACGCTAGTGAGTGCTGCTAGCAGCAGCAGCATGCGCCCGCGCCTCACCGAAGTAAAAAGTAGCGGATCTGTGTTCACCTCCAGTACCGCAAATGGTGTAGCCACTCCACAATCTGCTGGGCCCAGCACAAAACCCAGCTTGAAGCTGCTCCTGTCGCAAACTTCCACCACCTCGTACTCGCTGGCCTTCTCTAAAGATGACGGCTCGCCCAAGTTGCTGCTGCAGGGCTTCGAGTCCACCGAGGCCACCTCCAGCGACACCCTCAAAGCATCTAATGATCCGTTCAAGCAGCAGGCGTCGGCGTCGAGCGAGCCGCTCAAGCAGCTCCGTGCGTCCACCGAGGACTCGTGTGTCAAGATCTTGCAGCAGGCCATGAAGCGGCACCATATTCCACGGGACGACTGGTCAAAGTATGTGTTGGTGATATGTTATGGCGACAAGGAGCGGATACTCAAGCTTGATGAGAAGCCGGTGATAATATTCAAGGAGTTGCAGGAGTTGGGCAAGCACCCTGCCATCATGTTGCGGCAGTTGGCTAGCGACAATGCGTCGATAGCGAGCAGTGAGGAGTATGAAAACAGTAGGATTGGTGATGATATTCCTGGGGGGACCCTCTAAGAATAATGATTCTTTATTGAATAAAAGATGATAATGTATAATGAATAAGGATATTCTGGAACATGAGTGGAGGATATTCTGGAATATGAGTAGTATAAAGAATCCTGACCATTAAAGAACGACTTCCTAGTCACATAAAGAAGGAATTAATCACATAAAGAAGGACTTCCCATAAAAGAAGGAATTCCTGACCATATAAGGAAGGATTCTGAACCACTATTTTGAATAATGACAATTTCCTGTACCTTTAGTGTATTGTGTTGCAAACATCCAGGTCCTTAGTGCATTGTAATATTTATGGGGTCCTTGTAGTAATTGAGTCTATTGTGACATTCCTGGGACTTGTGAATGTTCATGGACCTTAAGTGTATTGTGATGCTCTATTGTATATTCCTGAGCATGTGTATTGAGAATATTCCTCCTTGTGTTACACTGTTGTGATATTCCTAGAGAGGTAGTATAATTTGAATACAAATATTCCAGGGTCCTTTAGTGCATTTTGAATACAAATATCCTGTGTTCTTTAGTGCATTTTGAATACAAATATTCATGGGACTTTGTATTGTGAACCCCAAGGTCCTTGAGTATATTTTGAACGAGATCGCCCAGGAGGGAAAGATCTCGTTCCCTCCTGGACCTATAGTGTTGTGTGAACATTCCTGGGTCCTAGTATTGTGAACACTGCTATGATTCCTGGAGATTTTGTAGTATTATGAATACAAATATTCCAGGGTCCTATAGTGCATCGTGAATACAAATATTCCTGTAACTTTGAATTGTGAAGACAAACATTCCTGGGGTTTGCAGTGTATGTGAATGCTCCAGGGTCTTAAGTGTATTTTGAATAGGAAACGATCTTTAGGGACCTTTAGAGCATTCTAAAAATTCATGAACCTTTAGTTTATTGTGAATAATCCTAGGGTTTTGTATTGTGAATACATTGTTGTGATATTCCTGGAGATTTTGTAGTGTGTTCCAAGGTACATCAGTGCATCGTAAATACAAATAATCCTGTGGCTTTGCAGTGTATTGTGAATGTCCCAGGGTTGTATTCTCAATAGAAAACGATATTCATGGTCCAGTAGTGAATATTCCTCGGACCTTGTGATACAATGCGAATGCTCTAACATGAACCTGGTAACTTTGAAGTAAAAACAGGGCAATCCTGGGAACTCAGTATATTGCGAATAGAAAGTTGTTATTTCTGGGTACTTTGCCGTGTTTTGTGAAGAATACTCTAGGGACCAAGTACTGAATTGCAAATACAAATATTCCTGGGATCAAGAACAGTATTCACAGCTAATTAATACAGTATCCCTGGCGATCTTGAGGTGTACTATGAGTACCCTTATAATCTGGAGATTTTGTATGCTCCTGGGAAACCTTACATATAAATATTCCTGGAACCCTGAAGTGCAACATATACAAGAATTGGTTTCATGCCTTATTTGTAGATGAAATAAAAAGTGATCAATGGAGTTCTGCAGAGATAGAAAGAACGGGATTGTTTATTCACAAGTGAGGTCTGAATACCAGATAGAATACCAGAGTTAGAATACCAGAATTGCTCGGTACTGGCCCTCCACAAACAACAGACTCAATGAATAATATTCACCACCTCTCAGCATTCACTCCATAACTGACTAATTCACGCCCCCTCGCAACTTCGCCCGCTCCCCTAGCCCCTTATCCATCACCACTCACCCCACCAAAGCAAACCGCTAAATGGTTGCAAAACCTGCATATACGTTAGGTCTCCAACCCTAACCACGTGCCCTCATTTTTTCACCTCCAACTCCCACAAAAGCGCACCGAAAATTTTCATACCAGCCAAATTTACAATAAGTTTATTTCGAAAACTTTTACCCTACTCTTTTCATCAACAATCACAAGATGCCTCCAAAATTCGATCCTTCTGAAGTCAAGTACCTTTACTTAAGAGCTGTTGGTGGTGAAGTTGGTGCTTCGTCCGCTTTGGCCCCAAAGATCGGTCCATTGGGTTTGTCCCCAAAGAAGGTTGGTGAAGACATCGCCAAGGCCACCAAGAACTTCAAGGGTATTAAGGTCACCGTCCAGTTGAAGATCCAAAACAGACAGGCTGCTGCTTCTGTTGTTCCATCTGCCTCTTCGTTGGTCATCACTGCCTTGAAGGAGGCCCCAAGAGACAGAAAAAAGGAGAAGAACGTCAAGCACAACGGTAACATTCCTTTGGAGGAGATCTACGAGATTGCCAGAACCATGAGAGAAAAGTCTTTTGGTAAGACTTTGGCTTCTGTCACCAAGGAAATCTTGGGTACTGCCCAGTCTGTTGGTTGCCGTGTCGAAGGTAAGAACCCACACGACATCATCGAAGCCATCAACGATGGTGAAATTGATGTTCCAGAGAACTAAATTATGTATACTTAGGGTTTAATAGCACGTCTTACGTTTGAGAATGTAGATAAGTGATTCCATGGAGAACTAGAGGCTCGTTTGTCATCTTGAGAGTTATGTGGTTAGTAATCATCTTAAGTGAGTCTAGGTGTAGAAGTTAGTAATCATCTTGGGAGAAATGCAGATGTTACAGTGTTTATAGGTTTCGGACATGTCAATAAGCTTCAACGTTGGTTAGAAAATTGACATCAATATTCTGAATGGTGACTTGTGAAACAAAGAAGGTATCCATTTTAAGGTCCCAATTAGTAATGTCATCACCGTATGAGGGTATACCACCCTGTTATTTTAGTTGTAGTGGTTTAAAATTGTAGTAGATGTTTATAGAACTTTGCTTGAAAGCCCAAAAACAATCTTCATTTGTCTCGTCTGTTTCAACAACACACTCCAAGCATAGTAATCCACTCAAACAACAACTCCTTCAAATCATCAATCTTCTCTCCACTAGGAAACGGCTGCAAAAACACATTTTTAGAAAATTTCCATATCAAACCATCAAGTTATGAGCATTTCAAGGGCACAGGTTTAGGTTATATCTCGTTGTGCTATATCAAGGAACTGTGCCACATAAGCCTCAAGTTCGGCCCGTCTGTATTCCCGTCATCACTCAATTTAAACTGTGCGGCTGCTTTCAATCTCAATTAGTAAGCTAGTATCCTCTTCGCAAACGGATTTCGAGTGATGTAATCGTCAATTTCTGACGCCTCCTGCCTGAAGATCGTCTGGCAGGATCAGCCCAAGATTTGCACTTGAGCATGCCTAAAACCAGCCCAAACACTCACGGACAAAGAGTCTCTTCAATGCTGGGGTACTGCGTGTATGGTGTGGCTACATCCCCCACCCTCATTTAAGTGCAAACCAGTATTGCAAATTACTAATCCGCCCCAAGCCTTTGTGGCAGCATGGAAGAAGAGCGAAAACGCTCCAAACCTTTTTTTGCAGCTATTAAAAGACAAAGTATTCCAGGATTTGTGATAGGCAATGAGAAATGGAGGAAAGAAGTGAAACGAAGAGTGATAGCTCTCTTAGTGGTACTGTTGTGACGCTGAAAGATGAGAATGTGGAGGTAAAGGAGTATGGTGAAGGTGACGCTGGTGGGCTGGTTAAGCATGCTGGGAAGGATGGCGAGTACATTGAAAGCAATGCCGGAGATGGGTCGAAAACATCCGACCAGTATCTCTCAGGGCTCCCTCTTGCGTTTGTTATGGTGAGTTGTGTTGCGCTACTCTTTCTCACGGCGTTGGACCAGACGATTGTTGCTACTATCTTGTCCGACATCGGCAACAAGTTCCACTCCTTCGACAAGATTGGGTGGTTGACGTCCGCATACCTCTTGCCGTTTGCCAGTTTGACGCCGTCGTACGGAAAAATCTCGATTGCCTTCGGCAGAAAGTACGTTGCGCTCGGCGGAATCGTCATCTTTGTCGTGGGGTCGCTCATCTGCGCGGTGGCCACGTCGATGGGCATGTTGATAGCCGGCAGGGTCATCCAGGGTGTTGGCGGCGGTGCCACCAACGCCATGAACTCGGTCATCTTGACGGAATCCGCGCCCATGCCCAAACGGCCGCTCGTGTTCATCTTGATTGCGCTCACGTACACGTTGGCGTCGGTGTTGGGGCCCTTCATAGGCGGTGCCTTCGCCACACACGTGTCCTGGCGGTGGTGCTTCTACATCCAGTTGCCTATTGGCGGTGTGGCGGGGTTGATGTTGGCGCTTTCGTTCAACCCACCCAAGCCCAAGGGCAACTTTATGGAAAAGTTGCAACAAATCGACTACATCGGCACGGTGCTCATCACTATCGGCGTTGTGCTCATCTTGATTGCGCTCAATTTCGGTGGGGTTGACTTCCCCTGGAAGTCTGCAGCCGTTATCGCTTCGTTTGTGCTTGGGGGGGTGTTTTTAGCACTTTTTGCAGTCTGGAACTTCAGGTACTCCTCCAATCCTATCATGACGCCGGAGCTAGTTACCAACTACAAGATTATGGCTGCGTGTATGAGTGCTACACTCAGTTTCGGCATGTACATTACGCTTTTGAACTACTTGGCAGTCTACTTCCAAGTCATCTTCAATGCGTCTGCGTGGAGCTCCGGAGTGCAGATGTTGCCTTTGATGGTGAGCATCACCGTAACATCAATGCTGAACGGTTTTTTCATCAAGACCACCACGCTCGTCAAGCACACGATGTTGTTTTCGGGCGTGACGGGGCCCATTGGCAGTGGTTTGCTCTTGCTACTCAACACAAACTCGCCGCTGAAGGACAGAATCGGGTTGCTTATTCTCGTCGGTGTTTCCATCGGGTTGCAGTTCCAGAGTGCGTTGATTCTGGCACAGTTGGAGGCGCCTCCCAGCATTGAGGGCTCAGTGATCATGGTGACTGTGCTTTTGGCGTTCTTGCGTTCTATTGGCGGTGCCGTTGGGGTGAGTGTGGGGCAGCTGATCTACCAGACCACCGGAGTGCGGAACATCGAGGCCTTGGTGCGCAAGTTGCCCACGGACTCTGCGGCGTATGCGCAGCTCTCGAACATTCCAGCCAAGTCGCTCATTGAGTCGCCGGGGCTTATTGAGAAGTTGGAGAAGTCCACCAAGGAGTTGGTTTTGGGAGAGGTGATGAAGTCGATCAAGGATATCTTTTACTTTGTCTTGGCTGTTTCGTGTGTTCTTTTGGTGTTGACTTTGTTTTCAACTAATAAGAGGATGCCTAGGGCTGTGAAGAAGGAGGAGAAGAAGGAGGAGAATAATGAGAATAATGGAGAGAAGACAGAGGAAGGTAATAATAGGGAAGTGAGTGTCTAAATGGTTATGAAGTTTTACGATAAGGTTTTATGAGTACAATACAGAAGATGTTTCCACTCAGAGATAATGACGGTTCCTAGGTGGGAGGTTAATGATAAGAGATTCGTTTATAATGCAAAAGATGTTTTCTTTATTACTTGGAGATGAAGAATCCTATTTGAAAAGATTGAAAATATAGAATACAATAAAGAAATTCAGTACCATACAAAAGAGGTTTTCCATACTTAGGATGAACGGCTCCAATACTTAATATTCACAATAAAGTTACATTTACAATGAAGAACTAAAAGTATAAGACATACATTCCACTCATTAAAGGACCACTGATTAAAAGATCCACTCAATGAAAGTTCAACTCATTAAAGGACCACTGATCAAAAGATCCACTCAATGAAAGTTCAACTCATTAAAGGACCACTGATCAAAAGATCCACTCAATGAAAGTTCAACTCATTAAAAGTTCAACTCATTAAAAGTTCAACTCCTGGAAAGTTCACATACATTGATAGTTTACTCATTGAAAGATCCACTCATCAAAGGATCCACTAATTAAAAAACCAGATCATTAAAAGTTCTAATCATTAAGAGTTCAACGCATTAAAAGTTCTACTCATTAAAAGTTCAACTCATGAAAAGATCCTCATTAATATTTTACTAAAAAAGCTCTACTAGTAAAAGTTCAATTTACTCATAAAATTCAACCATTATAAACTCTATTTAAAAGCTCCACGTTTTAAAACTCAATAATGACCACTTGGTAATAGTTCCCTCATTAAAAGGTTATTTATTAAAAGTTCTACTCATTTTAAGTTCACTCAATATAAGTTCCTACTTCTAAATTTACCATGGTAAGTTTACCCGTTAAAGTTCACTCACTAAAAATTTACCCATAGTAAGTTAAGCATTGAAAGATATCATTATAATTCTAATCATTAAAACACCTAAATCCACATCGTATACAATTCACAATAAAAAAGTAGACTACCTAAATCATAACTCAAACAATAACAGTAATCATCTGAATTTCAAATTTTGCACCCAAACCACCATACAGCAAAACAAACTAAACCATAAACAAACTTCTCACATCAAAGCATATCCAACCATCGCTTAAAACCTCCCACCACCTGATCCTCCCACCAAAACCACTCCCACCAAAACCACTCCCACCAAAACCACTCCCACCAAAACCACTCCCACCAAAACCACTCCCACCAAAACCACTCCCACCAAAACCACTCCCACCAAAACCACTCCCACCAAAACCACTCCCCACTCATAACACCATAGTACCCCCCTCCCCCCATCTGGCACTTTTCGGCTCCTCCCCAGATTTGCTTCACGTGCAACTCATTTTTTGTTTAGTTTATCCAACATCCTCCTCACCATGGCGGACTCAATAGGTACGTGGCTGGATTGGCGTAGAATCGAGAAGCTCGCCTAACAAAAGACACTCCAAATGGCCAGGGGAATTTTCCTAGCCCACCACTTTTCTCAAGAATACTAACACCCAGACCGCGTATTCGTCAAAGCTATCAGCACCATTCGGGCGCTCCTGTCACACTCCAACTACGGGCTACCACGTCCGCCGCCCGAAGCACGCATCAAGTTGTACGGGTTGTACAAGCAGGCAACGGAGGGCGACGTCGAGGGCATCATGCCGCGGCCAATGGGGTTCAGTGCCGAGGACGAGGGCGCGAAGAAGAAGTGGGATGCGTGGGCGTTGGAGCACGGCGTGTCCAAGACTGAGGCCAAGCGCCGCTACATCACGTACCTCATCGACACCATGAAGGTGTACGCCAGCGGCACGCTGGAGGCACGCGAGCTCCTCGGCGAGTTGGAGTACGTGTGGGACCAGATCAAGGACGTGCAGCTCGCGCTGGACGACGATGATGATGACCACCAGTACCCACTTCCGCTGAGGTCGCCGCTGTTTAGCCACTCGGACAGGTTTTCGACTGGCACACCAAGTATTGTGCCTAATCTGCTGTATCGTAACAATTTGCAGAAGATTTACTCGCATTCGAGGAGGAATACCATGAGTGTGAATGATTATGTGCAACAGCAACGTCAGCAGCAGCACACTGCTGCTTCTGCTTCTGCCGTTCAACCCAATTATACCCCCTCGGTGCACTCCTTGCCGGCGAGACAGGGGCCTGGCGGGGGCCGTGCGCAGGCGCCGCCCGCGCAGCTGATGGAGGACTTTCGGGTGTGGCAGAACGAGGTCAACACCTTGATCAACAAGTTGACGCGCGAGATTGTCACCACGAGCAGGCCCCCGGTGCCAGAGGCCCCGGAGGAGGACGCCGGCGACTGGAGGGTGCTTTTGCGGCGGCGTGCCGTGGCGTTGCTCCGTCTTGTGGGCAAGAACGCGCTCCACTTCTTGCGCAACTTCTCCGTGAGCTTACTTGCGATCTTGTTCATCGTGTGGTGTGTCAAGAAGAATGTCGTGGTGGAGCAGACCGTGGTGCGTGAGCAGTTGGCCAACAGAAAGCAGAAGAAGGAGTTGATTATCAATATGATCATCAACACGGATGAGAACAAGTGGTTTATTCGGTTGTTGAGGTTTGTCAATAGTTTTGTTGGGTTTGTATAGTTTGGGTACCTGAGCTAAAGAATTAACGATAGGAATATTAGGATTTTGGGTAGAGTTCTCTACTTTTAGATTTGAATGGGAAGTGGAGAGGAGGCAAGGATGATAATCATCGAATGGTTTAACTTTGGACTCTCAAAACGTATTTAATTGAATATTAATTGAAAAGAGTGCCGCACCTTTATTACAGTAATTCCAAGGATTGCACATGGTGAGGTTCATAAAAATGAACAATCCTGAATGACTGGCCTAAGAAGTATCCTACTAATTTTGATAAGTAGTTTTGTCGGAAGGGAGGGTAATAGGAATTCGAAGTTGCACTTCTTTGAAAATTAAGTCGTAAAATTGTACGTGGAAACTCACAATAAGAAATTTGATTTAAACAACTCAATATCAAATTTCACGAAGTTCACTCTAATACATCCTGATGATACTTAAACCGATAATTGCCATGTAGATGTCCCACAGTTGCATGGGAATTTCATTTTGTTCAAACATTTCTGCTCTACTGGTTCTGAAAAAATCACCTGCAACCGAATTTGCAGCCAAAACTGTTTGTGTCAATGTCTGCTGAGTCTGCTATAACACAGACAAAACTGACATATTGTATTCGTGAGAAAACCAATGATTAGGTAGAAGTATATACATATGGGCTGAGCTATAGAGAATAGGTGCAATCAGATAAGACGTTTCAACCGCGGTTGTTACTCTTGTAGATAGGCTTCATCTCATCGTCATCTGTTTATTCATTCCAGTCTGTGAGAGTTTCTAAACTGTCCATTTTCATCCCATCTACAGTAAAAGCTCTTGTTCATGAACAGATTACCTTCTCATCGTCATACGCACTGAAAGTATGACTGCAATGAAGATTTCATGTCAGATGACCCTAGGGTCAGGTCTGCCTTTCAGGTTTCTCTCTGGGAGTTCTGGCCTTGATTGTAAACTTGACTGCTTTCTTTGAGAGTAATTCTTGAGATTCTTGAGATCGCAAATGCAAGATGTTTCTGCTGTGAGGAAATTGCCTCCACTGGACAAGTAAATCTACGTAAGATACGATTTCTTCAATCCCAAGGTTTTTTGGCTAAATAAGTCTATCAACTTTAACGCGACCAAAGTTGACAATATCCTGAGATATGGTGAATAGGCAGAAAAAAGCAGCCTAAGAAAAAGATGGCTTGCGAATTATCCAAATATATGGAATATGGCCATTTACTAATCGTCGAAGGAAGTCCCCACTTTCATTCATTTACTCTTTACCGTTTCATTCATTTACTCTTTACCGTTTCATTCATTTACTCTTTACCGTTTCATTCATTTACTCTTTACCGTTTCATTCATTTACTCTTTACCGTTTCATTCAATTTCACATTTTTCCGTCTTATTGTCGCCAATGTGATGTCTCTGTGAAAATTGTATCATTGTGAGTTCTACGCACCTACCAAGGGGTTGTTTAAGGTTAAAAAGAAGGTTGCAAAATGTTCTGAGATTGAAAAAGTGGAAACTTCACAATTTTCAAGATTCAGAATTTCGAGACTAGAAGGACTACTAGGCCTTTAAGACTGTAGAATAAAAACTCTCGAGGCTCTATAATTCTTAAGGCTGTAGAACAACAATTTGTAAGATTTATTCCAGATCTCAAAACTTTAGCATAACAATTCTCAACACTCTAGAGTAACAGTCTCAAGACTCTAGAATAACAATTCGTAAGACACTAGAATTTTAACTCTTTAAGCAAATAACACTTCTCAAGACTCTAGAATAATGATTCTCAGCACTAAATAATAACAAATCTAAAGACTAATAACAAATTTTAAGACTAATAAGAATACTCATGACACTGCAGAACAATTCTTATTCCAGCTATAGTCCTTTATGAGTGGTGAAAAATGGGTAACGATTCCCATTAAGAGTCAACAGTACGTACCTCACTTACGATCACAACACCCAAACATAGAATCACTACAACAGCAAATATATAGTCACCACAACACCTAAACATCACTGTAATATCCATCCATCCTCTAAAGCTATCTAAGGTCACCTCCTCATACTAAAAGCTCGCTCCGCTCGCGACAAAAATGCTCCTCTGGTCAAAAGCTCGCATCGCTCACTTTTTGTCGCTCGCTCGCATTTTTCAAATTCATCTCATCTCATCATCATGGACATCCACCGCTGTCGATTCGTAGACTACACCCCCCACACCATCACAGCGTCAGCCTTCTCCCACCACCCAACCAACACAACCACACCCAAAACACTCCGCCTAGCGGTCGGCAGAAGCAACGGCGACGTCGAGGTCTGGAACCCCCGCCTCGGCTGGATCCACGAGCTCACGCTCCCAGGCTCCAGCGGCAGGTCCATCGAAGGTCTTGTCTGGAGCACCCTCGACGGCGACAGCCCGCGCTTGTTTTCCATCGGCGGGTCCACCTTCGTCACAGAGTGGGACTTGGCCACCGGCCGTCCGCTTACCAACTACGATTGCAACGCCGGCACCATCTGGAGCATCGACGTGAGCCGCGACCAGAAATCGTTGGCGGTCGGCTGCGACGACGGTTCCGTTGCCGTGGTCGACATTAGCGGCGGGCCTGGGTCGTTGGAGCACGACATAATCTGCCAGAGACAGGACGCTCGTGTTCTCTCGCTCAAATGGGACGGCGACGACGCGCTTGTGGGCGGCTGTCTGGACGGACAGGTAAGAGTATGGCGTACCTCCAAGAATGACGACGCCAGAGGCAGAATCACCGGCACCATGCGTGTCGACAAGTCGAAAAGTGAAAGTACATTGGTATGGTCGGTGGCCGTGTTGCCCAATAAAAGGCAGATGGTGAGCGGAGATTCCACGGGAAGCATTAAATTTTGGGACTTGGAGCTGCACTCGCTCTTGCAGACGTTTCTGGTGCATGAGGCGGACGTTTTGTCGTTGGTGGTGGACGCCAGCGAGGAAAAGTTGTTTTCGGCCGGTGTCGACAGAAAGATCCACCACTTTAACTGGATCGCACAGAAGCAAAATTCAGCGAGGTGGGTGCACAACTCGAACCGGTTGCTCCACCTGAACGACGTGCGCACCATGGCGTTATTCAGCAGCAAGTCGCACGACTGGTTGGTGAGCGGTGGTGTTGAGCGTTCGATTGTAGTGCAGTCGCTGCTTGACTTTAGTTATGGCAAGTACACCAAGATTGCGATCAACCAGCAGCGTTCGAATGTCCTGGTGAACCAGACAAAGAGATTGGTGGTGATGTGGCAGGACCAGCTGGTCAAGGTGTGGAGGATTTTGGACGGGGGCGCCTACAGGTTGGTGAGCAAGTTAACGTTGGCGGATGAGGAGAATATTACGAGTTGTGATATCAGTGAGGATGGTACGATGCTTGTTGTTGCGCGGTTGACCTCGGTAAAGGTTTTTTCGTTGGTGGCCGTGGGTGATAAGTTGAAGGTGAAAAAGGTGAGGGACGACAATTTTGATCTGTTGGTTTCCGGAGCAAAGTGGGTGAAATTATACTATGACAAGCTTCTTGTGTTGACGCCGGACGAGGAAATGTACCGGTTTGGCGTCTCTGATGGGGAGATTTCGTTGGACGACGAAATCGAGTTGTTGGAGCAGCCCTCCAAAAAGTCCGTCCAGCACTACAACTGCATCAACAATATTGTGTTGTCGCTGGACAACACGACCCTCGTATTATCAAGACACAATGGTTCAATAGAAAAGTACTCGTTGGAGGAGCCTGCGGGTGCCGTGGTGACAAAACTCACCACTTATCCCCACCTCATCAAATTCTCAAGCAACACCGAGTTGGTGTGTGTGACGCACGAAAACAAAATCCTCGAGTTCTCACTCGCGGCAAACACCTTGTTGACCGCGTGGTCGCGCAGGAACTCGGACAACCTCCCGGACCAGTTCCTCAAGATCGCGGCCCAGGGTGCGGCCCAGGGCGTTTTCGTCCAGGACAACAAGATATGGTGTTACGGGCCGCACTGGATCTCGTATTTCGACAAGACCTTGGACTTGCCTGTGAAGAAGGATGCCTCCAATAAGAGAAACAGAGAGGGAGAGTTTATCGAGACGGAGAGCGAGGAAGAGGAGGAGAAGGAGGAGGAGAAGGATTTCGACAGGAGCTACTGTCTTATTTCGAAGTACAGGAACATTATGAAGGTTGATGCTGGGTTTTCGGAGACTGATATTGTTGTTTTTGAGAGGCCGCAGGAGAGTTTACCACATACGCCTACCTTTAATTTGGTTAAGTTTAAATTTTGATTGTTGTTCAGGTGATTCTTTGCGGTCGATTTCATATCAATGGCCAATAATTCAAAAAGTATACTTCAAAAAGTCAAGTGCAAGGTTTCGCATCAAAATACATCGAGATTTGGAGTTTGTTGATGACGGATAGTTCCATTCCAGCTTATGGTTTTAGGTTTTATAGATTAATAAGACGTAGAGTTTGACATTCAATTGAGTGATAAAGGGGATATTGGTGAGTAAACTGGTGAAGATCTTTAGTGCTGTGAAAGTAATAAAAACTGGTGAAATACTGAATTCTGGGGAAGATAATGGATATTGGAGAAAGTACTGATGATGACACTAAATACTGGTGAAGATATTGAACTTAACAGGTTTTCTGGTAAAGTGTACCGGTGAAGATACAAAGTACTGGTGAAAATACTGAACGCTGGTTAAGGTACTGAAAACTTATGAAAATTCTGAAAATTGATGTGCATACTGGATAATGGTGAGAATACTGAAAATTAGTAAAAACACTGAAAACTGGTAGCTTTTTTACAATAGCTAATGGTTTAGGAAAATGTGAACCTGTTTAAAAATGGTTGTTGTGTACACTTTATGTGCTGAATTGGTTGAAGATTTTGAAATAGCTGAAATTTTGAAATTCTTGTGTTCAGTGAATTTCAAAGCTCTTACATTAACTGAATATCGACACTCTTACATTAACTGAATATCGACACTTTTACATTAATTGAATCTCGACACTCTTAAATTAATGGAACCTCGACACTCTTACATTAATTGAACCTCAACACTCATGTAGAACTATCGATACCCTTGTTAACGTTCCACTCTTCATTAGTAGAACACCAATACCAACACTCCAAAACATCACTCTTATAAATCCTACATTGCTGAATCACCCAAAACTCTCAACCTACTAAACCAATCCTAACTCTAAAATCTTCATTTATCATAAACAACATGAGGAACAACACGAGCACCCTGAAAAAAAATCCTCGCAGCAGCACCAAGCCCCATAAGACACTTTTCAGGCCGGCCTTCCCCATCCTTGTCCTCACCCTTCAATCCCTGCCCCTTTTTATCACCAAACCCCCACTTGGAGTACTTCTCCTCGTACACCTCCCTGATCGTGTTGTGCGGCTCCATGCTCTGGATGTACAACCCGTCCCGCGGATCCTTCATAAACTCGTAGAACATGATGAGGTGCCTGCGCACCTCGTCTTCAATGCGCTTGGGCAAATCACCAGGCGCATCCTTGCCCAAAAGCAACAAATAGTCGGCCAACCCCTCGAGAAGCAACTGAACAAAGTACGACGCATCTCGCCAGTACCGCAAATGGTCCGGGTAGTCTCTGTCGTAGAAAAACACGCCGCGGTTGATGGCGGCCTCGGCCAACTCGTCCGCAATCTTCTTCCACTTTTCGTCCCCAGTATGGTGGAACAAGTGGCAGGCAGCAGACAATGTGGTCCCAGTATTGTACGTCCACTTGGTCTTGTCGATGCCCTCTGGACCCAGATCATATCCCACACCATCCATAATCAACTTGTCGCCAGGATCCTGTAACACCTGGATCTGCCAATCAATGCACTTGGCTGCAAAGTCAATATACGTCTTTGCCTCGTCCGGGATGAACCGCGCAATCTGGAGGCAGCACTTGGCCACTTCCGCGGTGGTGCACGCATTGACGTACTTTTTCGAAACGTGCCACTTCATGCCGCCCCTGGTCTTTGCGTCCGCGACGTCGTTCCAGCCACCCATCAAGAAACGCGTGAGCTCGCGGCCCTGGTCCAAGAAATGGCGGTCGCCAGTCACTTCGTACGCCGTGATCATCGCGCTGCACACCTGCGCGTCGTCGTCGTAGTAAATGTCCTTGTCGTTGCCGCCGTTCTCCGCCGCAGAGAACCCTTTCATGTGTGGGTTCTTGTACTTCTGAAACGTCTCCACTGCGGGCCCAATTAGGGGCACAAGCTCCTTGTAGATGCGCCCGCCGTCCACTACCGCCTGCACCGCAACGGAAACCGCCCACACCACGAACCGGTTGTCGTTGTAGCACCCGTTGACCTTCTTGGGCGCGACAAACTGGTGCTCGTGGCCGTTGTAGTAGATTTGCCAGAGTTTGCGGACGATTTCGTAGCCTTCCAAGTTTGGATTTTCGAGCATTCTGGTTACTATTGATTAATATTGATTAAAATTGGAATTGGTTAATGAAAGATGGGTGTGAAGAATAATGAATCTCTTATATGTAGTGGATACTAGTCATTAATTTAGGTTGCTGCAGATCGACCGCTTTGGGAAAGATGCCGCAATTCGGGCTATGTTGAAATTGACAGATTTGTTAGGAGTGTGGTGCTAGATTAATGATTGATTGCAGAGGTGGGGGAGAGGGGAGGGTAATATCTTGGAAGTGAGAATACTTGGTAGGTGGAAACACATCGTTTTGTTGTTCGTAGTATATTCTTGGCTTTCGTACTTTTCTTTTCTAGTTGCTTGCGTGCTTCTTATTCTAGTTGCTTGAGTTGCTCTTTGTTTATGGCATTCTTAAAGATGATTAGAAGCCAGGTTGAGTTGAAACGGTTTGCATGGATTTAGTTGGACCAACAGTGTATCCGGTCACCAGGAACGTTAATTAAATTGTTAAAGGCTGTGCAGTAGAACCAAAAAACTTCTTGAGGGGTCATGAGAGGTCAGTTACCTTACGTTGAAAGTTACCTTACGTTGAATGTAATTGTTGAGTGTGAATGAAACCGTGCTTTTTGAATAAGGCTTGAAATCTCAATTTCTAATGGCCGTGACTGAAATCTGGGGCTGCTTGTTTTGTTCTGGTGAATTTTTCAATGATCTAGTATTGCCTCTTAATCTGTTCATTTGGAAGAACTGTGGAAGTGCTCTCAAACTAACAACCTCAAAGTATTTTCAGTTCAAACTGTCAAAATATTAAGATACTAATAAGCTCACTCTCAAGAACAGAATCTCGTAAAATTACTAATATTCTCACACTCATGAATAGATTCTCATAGTACACCATAAATTTCATTACTCTCACGCATACCATGATAATATCTCTCTCAAACTGCTTATCTTCTAATGATACCTAAAGTCTCTCCTAGTCAACTCATAAAGACACCTAAAAATTTCACTCTGAACTTGAGTAGCACCTCACGAAGAATAATAATCTCTCTACTCACCTCATAAAAATACCTAATAACCATGAATTCACCCCAGAAAGTTACCAAATATTCTCTAATAATCTCACTACTCCTTTGATAATCTCACAACTAAAAATCTCACTACTCATCTAAAAATCTCACTAATATCTCACTACCCACAATCATTACTAAAGTCAATCGTATTATATATTAATCCAGTTCTATTTATCCAAAGGCTTTCTAACAACAAACAACATCATAGGAGTAAACAACTTCTCCTTACCTCCCTTAACCAAGTTGACAGCAGCATCCTCCAACGCAAACGTAACCTGCTTGGAGCCCTTTGGCGCAATGCCAACCTTCTCCAAAAGACCAACCACCTCGGTGGTGATGATTCTGCCAATGTTTGACGTTCTGAAAAAGGTGTAGTAGTCGCTGACCGTCTGGCAGTACTTGATCTCACCGCTCAATGGGTACCACCATGGGATCTCGTCGCCCAAGTCGGCCAAGTCCTGCTGGTACTCGAGCTCAAACCCAACATTCTTCAACGCCTGCTCGGCAACCTCGCGCTTGTACATCTTGGGGATACCGTCTCCCACCTCAATACCGTATGCAATCTTTCTGTGTTCCTCGTTGGTTTCGTCGTAGTCGTCCGTCATGACCCACTCGTACACACCAAACACTCCACCAGGCTTCAACACCTTGTAGATCTCAGAGTACACACCCTCCAACACCGGTGCGTGCACCGTCGCCTCGATGGCGTAAACAGCGTCAAAGCTCTCTGGTTCAAAGTCCATCTGCATGAAGTCACCCTTCACGTACAGCAACTTGTCCGCCAAGTTGTATTTCTCGGCATAGTGTCTGGCTCTGGCCACCTGGTAGTCGTTGTTGTTCAAGCCGACAATCTGCGCACCGGTGAAGCGGGTAATCTCCCTGCCTGGACCACCGACACCACAGCCAACGTCCAACACCTTCATGTTCTCGTCCAAGCCCATCTTGTGCGCCAAGTAGTGCTCGTGGCGCGCGGTAGCCTGTCTGAAGGCCTCCCCCTTGTAGTAGCGCGAAAAGTGGAACGACGAGCCCCACCCGTACTCGTAAAAGTCCGTCACCAAGTTGTAGTAGTGCTGTGTCAACTTGGAGTAGTCGTGCAATCTCTTGTCCTCGTCCTCCTGCTCGACCTTGCCGTCCCAGTGCTTAAAGTAGCCCTCGGTCGCGGCGGCAGAGGCGTCCGCGTTGCCCTTGGAGATCAACGCAGAGAGACCGGTCTTCTTGTACGACTCGCCGTGCAACGCCTTGTTGAATTCCTCGTCCTGCTTGAAGTTTTTGTCTGCTAATTTGACCGAAGTTGGCATGTTGAATGTTGTTGACTTGTGAAAATTTCGCGGACATTATCTTTTTTATAAGCTTTGGGAATACGAGCACAAAAAAACTATACGACGAGAATTTGCTGTTGTTTGGATCAGTCGTATAGAGTTTTGTTATTGATCTACGCGAGAATGATGATTTGTATTGAGGTATAATTTTGGATAAAATAGCGAATGAGTGGTTTTTAGGTGAATAGAGGTGGGGGTAATAAGAGGGAAGGGAGGTTGAGACTTTAATGGTGGGAAATTGAGAATGTGAATGAACGGAATTGACAGATCCGTAAAAATGAACTGAACGACGAAATCACAAGAAAGTTTCCCTTCGTTCACAAAAAAAAATTAGGAAGAGGCTACAAATCCGGAGATATTTCTTGGGATGCCGGTGAGAGATGATTGAGTTGTATTAATAGGATTGTGATAAGCTTTTCGTTCTTAAAAAGTGCAGTCGTATTGAAAAGTTCAGTTTTCGCGGTCAAGCATTCTGCGAAATATCTATGAACGAATGAACGATAAACGAGGGAACGATTGTTAGTAGGGTCCTATTGTTTCTGAATAGGAGTTGTTAGTGGGGTTTCGTTTGTGGTGAAAGGGCGACGGCATGAACTTGGGAGTTCTGGTGCTTAATTTTTGGTCTACACTGTGAGTTAGCAGCCATTTAAAATTGGTTTAGCAACAATATTGATTTTACAGTCGGTGTTTAAATTCTCTAAAATAGAACTTCTAAGAGTGGAATGGTTGCTCTTTTATTGTTCCGAAGTTTCTTGGGTAATTATGTGGATTTTCTGCTGAAAGTTCACCAAATGTGCTGATATTAACACAAGTCAAGAATCTTTGAAAGCTTTAATGTCTGACATGCGAATGGACAGATTTTGTGAAGTTGATTTTGATACGAGACTGACTACTTGAACCTTGTGATACACTTTAACGCACCAACCTAACATGTTCAATTGGCCTGAGAGTATTGAAGATCTCAATTATCATTTTCGGTGTTGAACAATTTCCAATCATTTTATATTTGAGTATCACCGAAAGTAATACTCTTAACTAACCTAATAGCGGTTCTCATTTTACTTAGGACCAGAAGATGTAAGGGTAGGGAAGATCCCTGAACACTATTGGGACTCCCAATTGCTCTACAAAATGGGGTCTTAAATAGAACAAGATCTAATCTAGTTTTTCATGTTCCCAGTAGAGGTACCCTTCGAAAACACACGTCCATCTACAATTAAATCCCATACTAAACCAAGTTACTTCTTTCAACAGGCTGCAAAAACTTAAACGAAATTTTAAAACATCCCAATTTAATTCTTTTAATAATTTGAAGTTCAACAAAACAGGGCGGTTAGTGTAGTGGTTAACATATTTGCCTTCCAAGCAGGTGCCATGGGTTCGATTCCCGTACCGCTCATTCTTTTTTGTTTTTGATCTGAATCTCACATTTAAAAGCGCGTTTGATCAAAACAAAAAGTATCAAACTCCAAACTCGATGACCAGCAAACCGACACTAGACTCGATCCTGAGGATCAAGAGTGTCGAGGAGATAAGAGACGCCATAAGCCATGTCTTCCAGGACGCTCAACTCTCGCTCTCCGGGCACCGCAAACTTGTCAAGGTGTTGAAAAATGTGTTCCAGAAATCAATCCTGTTGGAGTATGAGGACAACTTCCTGATGTATTTCACTAAATTGGTGAACAAGATCTTGCCTTTGAAGAAGGGTGAGCAGGTGGGCGACCGTATCGCCAAATTCTGCTCTGCGTTTGTTGCATCGATCACCAGAGACGAGGAATCAAAGAATGAAGACCAAATGGAAGAAGAAAACGAGGACGATTACCACGAAACTCACACCGGAGCATTCATAAAGTACTTGATTTTACATCTACTCCGTGGCATCGAAGCTAAGGATAAGAATGTTCGCTACAGAGTAGTCCAGATCTTGGCGTACTTGGTGTACTACATTGGCGAGATCGACAATGACACTTTTGAAGCATTGTACACTTCTCTCAGCAAGAGGTTATATGACAAGGAGTCCACGGTGCGACTACAGGCGGTGGTTGCTCTTTCACGGTTTCAATCGTTCAACTTTGACTTTGAACCGGAGTCCAACCCGTTCAACATCCCGCTCAGCAGAGAACTTATCATCGACAAGTTGGTCAAGGTCATCAAGTACGACGACAGTGCGGAGGTCAGAAGAGCGGCGTTGCTTAATTTGAACAAGAACTCGACCACTATTCCCCAGCTCATTGGCCGTGTGAGGGACAACAACACTATCAACAGAAGACTTGTGTTTTCGCGTATATGCAGAGAATTGGAAGAGGGGGTCAAAGGTTTGAACCCCAAACTCCGTGAGTACTTGCTCAAATGGGGGTTGAACGACCGCGATGAGTCTGTCAAGTTAGCTGCTGTCAAAATGCTCAACAAGTACTGGTTTGAGGCTGTCAACGAAGATATTTTGGAGTTGATCGACCA
Source organism: Kodamaea sagamina (assembly GCA_030556545.1). Lineage (NCBI taxonomy): Eukaryota > Fungi > Ascomycota > Pichiomycetes > Serinales > Debaryomycetaceae > Kodamaea > Kodamaea sagamina. The sequence goes on from JAKTUG010000065.1 coordinate 32,869, forward strand.
GCTCCGTGTGACTGAAAACGAGGTTGCTGACTTGGCCATTTCCGTATTCTTCAAAGGTCGTGAGGATAAGTTGTCGAGTATAAATATAGACGAACAATATTGGAAAGCGCTAACTGTTGAAAAAGCCTTTTTGATGAGGACGTTTTATTACCATTGCAGTGAGAACAACTTCTATGACTTGATCGACTCCAATTTCCCGGAACTGATTGATTTAGCGGAAACCTTGGATAAGTACTTGCAATTGCGGACTCGTTTTATCCTAGAAAATGAAGATATTGTGAAAAAGCATGAGCTACACGAAGAGCAATTGGAGCTTTTCAAAAGTCAAATGGCAACCATAGAAAGCTCGTTGGCTAAAATCAAGAACGAGGTTGAGGGAAGCAGGAAACAGTTAGCAGAGGCTCAGAAAACTGTCGAAGATTATCAAGTTATTCAACTACTCATAAAGAAACGTATCGGCAGATTAAAGAAGGACGATACCGACTTTGAAGATTTGATCGACGAGGAAAACGAGCATATTGTCAAACAATTGTTAGAGTTTTCCTCAGAGGAGTTGAGAGAAAAGCAACTGGAAATTAGAGACGCTATAAGCTCTAGCCGTGTTGATATAAAATCCTTGGAAAAGCAAGCTCGTCAAGCTGAAACTGAATTCAAGCAGGCTACAGAACAATACCATGCTCTTTCACAGCAGAAGTCTGATGAGTATCTTAGTTTCTCCCAGTACGACGATGTTTACTTGCCCTTTGCTGATGAGTTTAAGGACTTGGAGTTTATCATTGAGCAGCTTCTCTTGGTATCTAAAGAGTTTGACTTTAGTGATGAAATAGGGAGACGTAAGATGTTGCAAACAATAAGAAAGTCGCTTAGTGAGGACAAGCTCTCACCCAGTCTCATTTCCATTGGACTCAAAGTTTTACGGAAGATCTCGATAAACGAAAAGGATTTCATAACAATGGCTACTGAAATCATTACAGATATTCGAGATTCTTATGAAAATGAAGATGAAACTTTCCATTCCGCGATTTCAGGATTTGACGATGATGAGGAGGAAGAGGGCGACGAGGGTGACGAAGAGGATGATGAAGAGAAATCACCAAAGAAAAAACAGGCGAAAAAGAGAAAGATCGAACCCAAGTTACCACCTGAGGAGATTGTTATACGTTGTTTGACTACCACGCAGCATGTCTTGGAGCTCATAGAGGAGCCTCTTGAGAACTATATTTCGTTAAAGTCAATTTACTCAGGTTTGGTCAATTATGCTATCATTAACAATGACAAGTACACTGTACACTTGCACGGTCTCAAGTGTCTTGGCCTCTTCGCTGTTATCGACACATCGACAGCGCGAGATGCAGTCGCCACTTTGTTTTCAAGCGCCAGGCATGCTGGTGAGGAAGTTAGAATCGTGGGGATGAAGGCTATCATCGACATATTATCAACCTATGGAATGTCGATCATGGACTCTAGAGCGTTATATCTGTACGGGAAATTGTTTTACAAATCTCTCAATATGTTTGAGATGCCCAAATTGCAGTGTGTTGTAGCTGAAGGATTGTGCAAGTTGTTCTTGGCGGACATTTTCAACGACTCGAGTCCTCCTTCGGGCTCTGAAGAAACGGACCCGTCTGAATTCGAAACAGAGAAGCAGCTCTTTGAAGCCTTGATATTGATATACTTCCATCCAAACACTGTCCACAATCAAGAGTTGAGGCAAATCTTGGCTTTCTGTATTCCAGTTTATGCGTTTAGTCATCCAAACCACCAGTTCCGCCTTGCTTCTATTAGTGGTGATGTGATCTACAGAATGTTCAACGAGGGAAGTGAACTCTCACTGTTAGATAGCAAATTGTTATCACCGCTGTCTATTGTGCAGCAGTTGATCTACTGGTGCGATCCCAACAATTTGGTGAACATCAAACCAGACCTTCTCAAACAACAGACATCACATATTTGGCAGTCTGTGTACTACCTCCAGGTAGTCGAGCAGGATACTCCAAAGCTAGTGAAGAAAGCTATTATCAACAACTTGAACAAGTTCTACTTCACTGAGATGATGAACACACAGGTTTTACAAGGGTTACTTGATGGTATTGCAGGCACTAGAGAATGTTTGGACAAGAACAAGGGCAACCCGGAGTTTTCCTTTGATAAACTCACAATGAAGAATTTTGAGGCTTTTGAGCAGTATGTGAAGGATATTTATGAGAAAGCACAGGCTGCTGAATTAGCTGCGGAACAATCTCTGGGCACGAGGTCTCGTTCTTTCACAAGAGCCAGTTCTGTTGTTGATGACAGCAAAGATAACACAACAACTAAAATTGAAACTGAAAATGATAAGGTGGAATTGGCAAGCGGACCTGCTGGAGCTGAAATAGAGTCCAGTGTTGTCGAAAAAGAATCCAATGAAGTTGGATTGGATCAACCAATGGAAGATAGAGAGGATGCTGCTAAAAAGAGAGAACTCGATGAGGCTTTGCAAGATATTGATCAGATGTTGGAAGAGGAAGATGAAGTAGATTACGATATCTCTATGGCAGATGATTAGGAATACAGGTTAAGATTTAAGCATTGTAGGTAAATTAAGGAATATGGAGGATAAAAGGCTATAAAAAAATGGACGAGTCAGGAATCGAACCCGAGACCTTACCCATGCTAAGGGTACGCGCTACCAACTACGCCACACGCCCAATTGTTGAGGTTTTAATATTAAGTTTATTTATTTATAGTATTATCATGTTTAAATCCATGTGATTGTGGTCTTGTGATCGTGAGTAAGTTCTAGGTTGCCCTGGAGGGACCTGGTCCGAAAGACCAGCAAAATTAGCTTGTTTTTGTTTCAATGACGACGGCATTGGCTGGAAGAGTTTCACCCTTGCGAAAAGTTTAAAATGGCCTTTGCTGGACGAACTTAGTTAGTGTTTTTATTTGGTATTGATTAATTAGTGAATTAGTAGAAGATCAGTAAGCACCAGAACCATAGCTCTAGAGCATTCAGGACATACATCGATTGTCCGTAGATTCTAGCAAGGTTTGTTGCATGGAATCCGAATTCTATAGGAATAAGCTAGAAGTAGAATTGGATTTATGTGTTTACGGTTGCAGTGTCATCAGTTTAGTGTATAAATGTTTTCTGTTCGGTGCATAGACGTTATAAGTAGTACCTTAGTATCTTGTACTGCTGTCTAGTTTTTTATGTACTTCTTAAATGTGTGGGATGTATTTTGTTAAATGACATCAAAAGTTCGCACTCAGTACCAAAAGGAGGTTTGGATTACTGGCAATAGTAAGGTAATAAACGTAGGATGAGATTGGGAATTGAAATTTGGGATTGAAATTCTAACTTGCGTATCTAGTGGTGGTAGATTTTTAGCCTCCATAAAAAATCCAAATTCTGGATGAGAAAGTGTACATTTCACTAGATAGAATAACCTTTTGTTGGTATTTATCTAAAATTTGGTATTCCATGCAGCCATATGAGTCTTAGCCTGAACAATCAACCCACCGCTTAAACACACATACTTAATCCACATACAATCTTCTCAGGTAATCGTTCTATTCAAATACATGAAGAACTAAAAGCTTACCAGAATGGAGGAAAGTGAAAATCACCTAAAACCCCACGTTTTTTTCTTTTTTTGCAACCATTTTTTTCAATTCAAGCAACCAACAAACCCATAGCCAAGCTCGTGGCATGCACAGTTCAGACCAACACAACGCTTAGTTACGTGAGCTTCCTTGTCAATGAAGTTCTCCGCAGTAGTAATCACCGCATACGTGGTACCATTAATTTCCTTATTAGGAATAACCAAGTCACAGTTGTTAACTCCCCAGCCAATACATCCACAGAGTGCGTAGGTAGAACACCTTGCAACAATCTCATTACCTTCCTCTTCAAACTGGTCACGCTTCATTAAACCCAGAGTAAAAATCTTCTCCATGTTGTAAACGGACGTTGGAATAAAGTTGCGAGAGTCACCCTTGCTTCCAACAGAAACATCACACTGGTACCCATTGTGGTCCTTGAAACATGAAAACCAACCAATCGAGTCAGGCATTTCTGAAGAAGTAGGAAGACATGTTGCGGTAGCTGCAAAAACGGTAGAAAGGAGAATAGCGTCGAAGAATCTCATGTTAACTTGATGAATCTTTGGTGAAATTCGTGATCCTCGTTGGTCTTTTTATATTCAAATTTTATTTGGTAGGCATGGTCGGCCCATCAAATGCTACCACCACAGCAAACAGGGGTTGTCTCTTATCGTTGGTTTATAGGAAAACGTGTCTTAGGGAGTTCTGTTTATTAGTTTGGTTTTGAAAGATAATAACCGTATTGCAGAAATCCTGGAAAATTTGGTTAAGTCTGCACAGTAATCCGATTCATGATAATACAAAATTATATGGCAAAAAAGAAAACCATGATGAACTGCTGATTAATTTCCTACTATTATAGACTTTCAGAGACCTTATTTCGCACTGCGATCAATTAAAGCAAAGTTGTCATTCGATGAGTAACCCTAGTCCTCGCCCACCAATTTGAAAACGTGATGCACTGAATAACAGCTATTTATCTAACAGTAGCACAAACTTTTGAAGAAAATCCATTCAATCAGACGGCAACACACAACAAAGTCGGCTCTGGGGTGTTAAATTGTACAATCAATGTACAATTTGTTCCAGTGCCGAAATAAATCTCCACTATCTAGGAGTACAATCCTATTTTATTCGGCATTTGATCTAGCACTACCTTATGAGCTCTTTATATTGTTTTAGTTAACTCGCTGAGGTTTCCAATCAATTTCTTCGACTGCGGTTGTTGACCTAGACATCATGTCACAAAAAAATTCATCAGTCAAAATTCCGTGTCTTCTCCTAAAAAATAATGTTTGAATTTTTGTTTGAAAAACGGAGAGGTATGAGAGTTGTTAAAACATACCGCTATATTATGAATTAAGTGAAGTCTAAGGGATCGAGATTTAAGCCACGTATTGTCTCTTTAGTAAAAGTGTACCCACCTAAATGTATTCTGGGTAATCTTCAGAATACGCACCATTACGAAGTGAGTGTATAGATTCTAATATTTTGCGAGTTTCGAAAACCGAGAAAATTAAGTGAATAAAAGTGTGAATCAGGTTCCCTCAGAGTTCCCCGTAGTTGTGGCAGTACTTAGGGTCAACCAGCAAAACCAGTATTACTCAACATAACAAAGAGCATGATTTAACAATCTTATCTCAATCTGAACTTCTCAGGTTTGAATGGAAGCATTCCCGTTTTGGAATATCCAAGATTCTTCACATATGCATTACTCCGAACTCTCATTTGAAAATTAAACAGTTGATAAGAAATAGAGGAGCTTGTTTCCAGAGGGAAACAAATCTAATCTTTTCAAAAATATTCCAACCTAAGATATGAAATGGAAAATAAGAATGGGCCAAAAACAAGATAGAGATGTATTAATTAAATCAAGTTCAAAGATAGAACTCTGTTTGAAGTTCAATTCTCATTTAGGATAACTTAAACACCAGAGCAGGAAGAAGCAACATCCTTAAAACTGGAGCATATTCCAGTTCTCGACCAAAACATTTTGCAATGGTTACTGTAGCTTGAAATCAGCTAATCATAGTACATAATGAGGGTACCGGGGTGAATTCGATAGTACTATAAAGTACCGATAATCAGTCCAATACAGTTCATTTCTGTTATTCATGACAATAAGCTGGAATGCAGGATTTGTATCTGCAGGCGAAGACTTTCCATTGGGGAATCGGAGGAGTATTAGCTCGGAGTAGGATTCTCCATGAGGTTGTGTAAGTCGGGTACTATTGGGAATTACCAAATAGGTAGTTCAATGGATTATTGTGAAACTGGATCGATTCATAGATTGAATCATTTCTCTTTTAGTTATCTGGGAGTAGATATGAGATATAACCGGTGGAAGTAGGACAACACGTTGGGTGAAATATGGGGTATTCCTCTATATCAGAAAAACCAAGACCAGCCTGCGTAGGAACAGGGTTCCAAGCTGAAAGATTCTATAATTTGGGAAACCCTTTTATGGTGTTATCTCGACCTTGTGTATAGCTTCGAGTCGTTTCATGTAATCGTCTCTACGTTTCCGTCAATACATGGGAAACTGGTGTTAGGTAGGGCGATGTATATTATTTGTGTAGGATTTGGTCTCGACGGATATAGGGTGTTATATTCCACCCTTGGTGGCGTATTGAAGGGTTGTTGATTGACGATCCTTCTGTTTCTTTTCGGTATTTATACAAATTAGTGAATTGTAACAAGGTAATTAAACTTCAGGAACGTTGCTGAAGAGCACTTAAGGTATACATCTACAGCGCGTTGATTGTAAAACAGAAATGAAGAGATTGAGGTTTTTACCACCTGTTTAATGAATGGCTGCAAAATTGGCCCAATGAGGAAATTGGAACCAGATCTTGCGTTTTCAAAGATCGAGCAGAGTCGAACGATGAACGAACTTTCAGTGGCCTCCAGAAATTCTAAAGTAGCTAAAAATCGCATTGAAGGACGGTCACAATTTACTTGTTGATGTAACTCCATCCTCATCATGCAGATTATCAGCTTCAATGAGTATGACCTAAATAGTGGTGACTTCTATTATGAGCTTGCTACGGGTGAGACCAACTAGAATAAACACTTTTTTCTTTTACCAGAACATATTGTATTCAATTAAATCTAAGTACTTTAGTTAAGGTTGGAGGAAATAGATTACCGGGCTCCCTAATCCCAACATCGAATAAAATCCCACGTTTGAAAAATACGAAATACCCACAAATTACCCTTCCAAAGGTTGGTGAAGATCTCAGTTCAATTAGACCAAGTTTTTGAATTTTCGAGTTAGTTTTGAGCCAATAGTGACTCGTTTAGTTTTGTTTGATTTAGTTACTCCTTCCTTATAAAAAGAAGGAGTATGGATTTTAAAGGCCTCCACTTCATATGTGGAAGTGCCCTTGGTTAGTTTTTGAGCCTATAGTGACTCGATTAGTTTAGTTTGGTTTGGTTTAGTTTTGGTGACTCCCTTTTTAGAAAAAGTAGGAGCCTTTTATTCGAAAAGTTGTGACTTGGGCCCTTCTCATTCTGTACCACCAATAGGACTAATATTTTCAACTTTGGTCTCATAAACATATCCAATGATCAACGGAGGCATTTTGAATTGCTATGGTATTTCCAAGTTCTTTGGTGAAGAAAATCAGTGAATAAATATGAAAGTCTTATTGTTCATTTTATTCCAATTTTGCCAAACTTTAAGAAGAATGCTAAATTTCCCTTTGATATTTTTTAAATTTTGGAAAACGCACCAGAAGTGCCTAATATTGAAGTGACAGCACAATTAACACGCCAATGAAGACCATCAATAGCTCCAATCACAGAAATTGACAATTATACGCGATTTATTACCACGTTAGAATTGAAAATCTGTCAGCTGTGAAACCGCTTCCTATGCAGGTATGTCTGAATTATTCAAGGAATAGTGAAATACCCCCAAATTCTACGAAATGTGTATGCTGCATCTCTCGGGTATCCCACTTATTTTCTCCAATTGACTGATGATAATGGTCCGATCTAACAATCGTCCCAGTTTCATAGTAGTCCTTTGAAGTTCCTATTTGGTAACTTCCAATAGACCCAACTTACACACCCACCACACGGAATGCCACAACACCGATCCGACCCTGTCCCGATTACCCAAGACAGCGATATCCGCTTAGGCGATCTGAGTCTTGCGTTTAGCTCATCCATGTCCTGCGTCTTCACTGCCGAGGACAACAGATACGAGCTATATTCGTGTGACCATTGCTCGAGCTCAAACCCCCACAATTATGCCTTCTTCCGCAATCTGCTGTAGCTAAGTCCCAGTCGGTAGATTCATTGGCTCAGTTACTGTTCGCTATCAATTCAGGCTGGAATACTTAACCAGGTAGATTCGCCCATTATTTATATTTTTTACTCTTTAAGGTTTTACCAACCACTCATCCTTATTTAGTTCAAAATACATCTTCGTTCGATCTGAATCAACCAAACCTGCTCGTCACACTCAACCAACTATCGTAACCACTCCCGCTTTTGGCTGCTATTCTACTGGGACTCTATTAAACTACCGAATTGACATCCAGGCTCACCTAAAATATTATTATTCTACGATTCGCTAATTTCAAGCTAACAAAATCCTTTAAATTTTCTATTGTGTATAATTAAATTTTCTCAAAATTAAAGAAAATAGACTTCGTGGCCAAGCTGGTTAAGGCGTAAGACTGTTAATCTTGAGATCGTGAGTTCGATCCTCACCGAGGTCGGTAATTTTTACCATTGAACAAGAATACCTGAAACCTATTGGAGAAAGTCAGAAGAAGTTTAAATAGGTAGTCCTTTAAACAAGGGCTCCTATTTTAGCCACTTGGCAAACATGAAGAATTGTTGGAGATTACAAAAATTCAATTCCATGAAAAATTAGCTTTTTACTACGACTACTACAATTCTGGCGGACTGAGATGCGGAAATACGTACATCTTGAATCATCTGGATACATTGTTGAGGATGGAAGTGTATGGAAGGTATGTACTATTTCAAACAAGTTGTGCGTTGGATCAGTTTCTTAATTTTCGGTATAGTCTAATTGGTTATGGAAAGTTTGTGAAGAAGTTGAATTTGAGATTTATGTTTTTCCGCCTAGTTATTCACGGGCTACCGAAGAAGATCTGACAAGTTTCTTGAAACAAAGGGTAGATCTAACATATTACCAAATTTGATAAATTAGTAAAATACTAAACAATTCTAAGAAAAATCTCCCAGTTAAAGCCTTTATGGCCAAGTTGGTAAGGCACCTCACTAGTAATGAGGAGATCGTCAGTTCGACTCTGGCTGAAGGCATATTTTTTACATTCCCATAGTTTAATGAAGAAATCTACCAAATGAAAGAGGAACTCCGTAAAGATGATATGGGGTTGCATAATTAACTCAGATTGAATTATTTTGCACCCTCAATTTAAATCTGAATCCTTCATTTTTCAAAAGTTACTGTTCAATTGTATTGAATCACTCAACTTGGCATTACATATGCTATAAACGTCTTCCCATTTCTATGTGAAATTTTAAACCCAATCATTGTTGCAACTCCTACTAGGTATAGGCTTGTTTATGAATTTGAATCAATTTGAAACTCAAGTTTTCAAATTTGCAGCCAAATCATTTTTGAAAATACTGTTCAATGCTGGTACATGTGTTAAATGATTAGACAACTTAATTTTCCTTTAGAAATGAGAGTCTCTATACTGGCCTTTTATTACCTCTATTGTAAGGTCTAGATTTGCTTAAACCATTACCTGGATCACTTCTCAGCGAGACAGTGGTTCATATTGGGGTGCGATAGTAATTCAGAGGTTCACATCTTATCTTTATCTCAGCTCCCTTATTCGCACGTAGTATTTCAGCACAGCTGTGGTGATCTTTTTGGGCGACCTCTAGACCTCAGCCTAACATTGGATTGTAATTTAACTTAGCATTGAAAAGTCCTATGAATGTATACTTTCCACTAATTTGAAATTTCAAACGCAATCACCGTAAAACTTCAACTAGAAATAGTCAGTTTATGAATTACTTGCATCTCCAATTTTCAAATTTGCAGCCAATCTGAAATTACTATTCAGCATTTACCTTAGCATTGAAATATCCTATAAACGTATACTTACCACTTCTATGTGAAATTTTAAACCCTATCATCATTACAACTCCAACTAGGAATGTCCTTATCCATTTTTAACTCTCAAGAAAGTTCAACCAATTGTCCATTCTCCACCGTCCTACATCACCCACTTTAAACTATCCTACTTGAAAAACTTCTTCAACTTGGATCTCTTCTTTTTGTCAAGACTGGCACTCAGGAGGTTTTCCTTGAGCAGGCCGGCCTGGTGCAGGAACTCGCTGCTTCCGCTGGAGCCGTTACTGAACTGGTGCTGGTGGTGCAGCTGGTTGGGGAA